>JAVGWX010000008.1:88602332-89202332 GCA_036924085.1 Ariolimax columbianus | reverse complement strand
ATCCCAGTGTCCTCTACTTGTTAGTGCTGATATTATGTCACAGTGTCCTCTACTTGTTGTTTCATACATTTTCTTAAACTATTCATTCTTACTTTCTCTACTTATCTCTTTGCTCCCTGTAGATTCTGAGTTAGCCATCTCCTTCATCACTTTGTGTAAAAGTAAAGTAAAGACCCCGCTAATATGCCAGTGTGACATATTGGGAATATAGTGTTAGGTCCATATTTGTATTGATCAACGGCACACTAAGAGTGACGTAATCAACATGACACCAGCCACATTTGTTTTTCCATTTTATGTTGGTACCACTTTTTAGAGGTTGGGTCAGCCTCATGTCGTTTGCAACTGTAAAAAAATCCCGCACCAAACAAGTGACGTAACTACGATCGCTTAGCTGGAAAGTCAGTGTACTAACCACTGCGCTAAATTGGTTCCTTTATGTATTATCGTCTAATTAATTCTCCTTAATGAGTTTATCCCTAGTTTACGGGGGTGATTTGATTAACGTTGTCTCCGTATAAATCTCGTTTAATGTGCGAAAGGTCCAGGATCCACGGATCAAATCCTGGACAAGCCCTAAAATATGTCGTCCATCTCGTTTAGTTTCAAATCTGATCAAAACATTACATCACAGCGTCATAAATAAATAGTTGACATTGAGGAAACAGCTGCGGTTTGTGTATTTTCCGACTTTAAGTGCCACATAATTTATATAATCGTAAAGAGAGCTAATTTTTTTTGTAATCAATGTCCTTCATCTCCTTATTTCCAATACAGTATGAGCCATTCTTCTCATTCATCTCCCTATTTTATGTACATTCTGAGTCAGTCATGCCGTTTATATCCCTATATATTATATCCTCGGAGTCAGCCATGCCGTTCATATCCCTATATATTATATCCTCGGAGTCAGCCATGCCGTTCATATCCCTATATATTATATCCTCGGAGTCAGCCATGCCGTTCATATCCCTATTTATTATATCCTCGGAGTCAGCCATGCCGTTCATATCCCTATATATTATATCCTCGGAGTCAGCCATGCCGTTCATATCCCTATATATTATATCCTCGGAGTCAGTCATGCCGTTCATATCCCTATATATTATATCCTCGGAGTCAGCCATGCCGTTCATATCCCTATATATTATATCCTCGGAGTCAGCCATGCCGTTCATATCCCTATATATTATATCCTCGGAGTCAGCCATGCCGTTCATATCCCTATATATTATATCCTCGGAGTCAGCCATGCCGTTCATATCCCTATATATTATATCCTCGGAGTCAGCCATGCCGTTCATATCCCTATATATTATATCCTCGGAGTCAGTCATGCCGTTCATATCCCTATATATTATATCCTCGGAGTCAGCCATGCCGTTCATATCCCTATATATTATATCCTCGGAGTCAGCCATGCCGTTCATATCCCTATATATTATATCCTCGGAGTCAGCCATGCCGTTCATATCCCTATATATTATATCCTCGGAGTCAGCCATGCCGTTCATATCCCTATATATTATATCCTCGGAGTCAGTCATGCCGTTCATATCCCTATATATTATATCCTCGGAGTCAGTCATGCCGTTCATATCCCTATGTATTATATCCTCGGAGTCAGTCATGTTCATCTCATTTTGTCCTACTAATTATGAATCAATCATGTCCTTCATCTTCTCCTGGGCCCTCCCAGCTCCACCAAATACTTGCCAGCTAGACACGACTATTTCAGTCTTATGCCATGACCGTAATGCGCCAGGGGGCGAGGTGGTATGTGAAGTGTTATATGGTTGAGGAGTTCGTGTGGTTTGTCCATTTGTTCCCGTGCAGTTTTTATTTTACCCCGGATAAGAGAAATGAAAGCGTAACAATAACCTGTGATCTAACTCGTAACCTTTTGACTAGACGGTAACAGAAATCTTCTAGCAGCCACAGCTGTAAGGGATGAAGTGTTGGAGACTGGATCATACGAGGCGTGCTCAAATGAAACCGGACCAAACTGCAACAAGTGAACATATGTACAATGCGCGTCATGACGCCACTTTTAGTGTAAACAGCACACATCAGCCGTCAGGTTTGCAAAATGTCATTATCCTCCGACTCATAGTTACCTCAGCAGACCGTTGAAAACGTGGCAGGTGTGATACGGAATCCGTCCAGAAATGATCAGCGAGCGGTAATTCGGTTTCTAACAGATGAAGGATGTCGATCAGTTGACATTCATCGCAGAATGCAGGCAGTGTATGTTGACAAAAGTGTGTCGAAGATAGCAGCGAAGAACTGGACAACGATGTTTAAAGACGGATGCGAGTTAACGAAAGATCTTCTGAGGCCAGGTCAGGCGCATAATCTTGCGTTAACTCGCGTCCTTCTTTAAATATCGTTGTCCAGTTCTTCACTGTTGTCTTCGACACACTTTTGTCACCATACACTACCTGCATTGTGTGATGAATATCAACTGGTCGACATCCTTCAGCTATTATAAACCGAATCACCGCTCACTGATCATTTCTTGACGGATTCCATATCACACCCGTCATGTTTTCAACGGTCTGCTAGGAAACTATAAGTCGGAGGATAATGCAATATTGCTAACTTGACGGATGGTATGTGATGTTTAAGCCAGAAGTGACGTTATCACATATAACCTAAGTTGTGTATAGACTTTCACCGATAAACTAAGCTGTGTATAGATTTTCACCTATAACCTAAGCTGTGTGTAGACTTTCACCTATAACCTAAGCTCTGTGTAGATTTTCACATATAACCTAAGCTGTGTGTAGACTTTCACCTATAACCTAAGCTGTGTGTAGATTTTCACCTATAACCTAAGCTGTGTGTAGACTTTCACCTATAACCTAAGCTGTGTGCAGACTTTTACCTATCTCCTAAGCTGTGTGTAGACTTTCACCTATCTCCTAAGTTGTGTGTAGACTTTCACCTATCTCCTAAGCTGTGTATATCATTCCTGTCCCACCAGTAAGCACACGTTTACCTGCACTTTATTGATCGATTCAAACGCCAGTGGGATGGCTCCCATGGGAAGGAATTTACGATAGCTAAATTAATTGTAGGTCAGACGGGGGTTAAATGCGAAATTGTGCCCGTTCTCACGAGTCGCGTTATCGATTTGAAATGATTGTGTAACTCGCTCAACCTTGAATAAGTAGTAGTCTCCCATGTGATCACAGAACCAGCCAGTATAACTCCTTCCGGGTCTGTCACGTGTGTCAACATTATCTTGAGTGGTGACGTATTCGCACCCCAACCTATTTTTAGTTAACATTTCCCCGTAACCTGGATATGATACGCGCCATTTAGGATAAACAAGCAATAACAAAACTAAATGATACGTTTGAATAGCGTGGATAGTAGAAACATTTAGTGATGATTCGCTGAATCCTGCGCGTTTTGCTGGGAGTTAATTCATGGATAGATTGATGTTTTTTCCGGGATGCTCAAGAATCCAGGAGGTTACGATTCTCCTTATTAATGTGTGGTTGAAAGTGATGCGCTGTTCAGCTTGGGCTCTCTCTCCATCTCCCTCGTACCTTAACAATGTGTGGTTGAAAGTGATGTGCTGTCCAGCTTGTGCTCTCTCTCCATCTCCCTCTTACCTTAACAATGTGTGGTTGAAAGTGATGTGCTGTCCAGCTTGTGCTCTCTCTCCATCTCCCTCTTACCTTAACAATGTGTGGTTGAAAGTGATGGGCTGTCCAGCTTGTGCTCTCTCTCCATCTCCCTCTTACCTTAACAATGTGTGGTTGAAAGTGATGTGCCGTCCAGCTTGTGCTCTCTCTCCATCTCCCTCTTACCTTAACAATGTGTGGTTGAAAGTGATGTGCTGTCCAGCTTGTGTTCTCTCTTCATCTCCCTCTTACCTTAACAATGTGTGGTTGAAAGTGATATGCTGTCCAGCTTGTGCTCTCTCTCCATCTCCCTCTTACCTTAACAATGTGTGGTTGAAAGTGATGTGCTGTCCAGCTTGTGCTCTCTCTCCATCTCCCTCTTACCTTAACAATGTGTGGTTGAAAGTGATGTGCTGTCCAGCTTGTGCTCTCTCTCCATCTCCCTCTTACCTTAACAATGTGTGGTTGAAAGTGATGTGCTGTCCAGCTTGTGCTCTCTCTCCATCTCCCTCTTACCTTAACAATGTGTGGTTGAAAGCGATGTGCTGTCCAGCTTGGACTCTCCCTCCATCTACCTCTTACCTCTCCCTCCCCCACAATTGTCCCAACTAAATTGTTAAGAACGTGTACAGTGACACTTACAACCAATAACAATATAACAGAGAACTTGTATAGTGACACTTACAACAAATAACAATAAAACAGATAACTTGTATAGTGACACTAATAACCAATAACAATATAACAGAGAACTTGTATAGTGACACTTACAACCAATAACAATGTAACAGAGAACTTGAATAGTGACACTTACAACCAAAAACTATGTAACAGAGAACTTGAATAGTGACACTTACAACCAAAAACAATGTAGCAGAAACTACACAACAGAAAACAATAACAAAGTGTACCTCTCACAACAAAGTAGTACACCGAACAACATCAACAAATCAGCCCGTCGCTCTTATGGACGTAAAGTAAGAACACTGACCACATCCCGCCAGCATACTCGGTCGGGGGCTACTCTTTCGGTCTCTCTTCATTGTTCACCATGTCCTGTCACTTTATGCCCATTATACTTCGTAGGCGTCTGTTAATTAAGAACTGGAGTCTTGGTTGTATCCCCTTGGTCGTCCGCCATGTGTCTGATCCATGCACCAATGCCGGCTGGAGACTTGTTGAATGTTCTAACTTTGGCGTGAATCTTGATTTCTCTGGATCTCCATATGTTGGTTCGTGTCAGCAATGTCACTATTGCCTTTCCAATTCTGGTATTCACATCTGCCTCTGTACCCCATGAGATGTCAATTGTGCTGCCTCTGTACCCCATGAGATGTCAACTGTGCTGCTCAAATAGTTAAAAGCATACACCTCTTCAAACGGATCTCTCTCTGTCTCTCTCTCCACAAGATGATAAACTCTTTGTTAAAAAACATTAAAATTGAGCACATTTAAAAACAAACAATGAAAATATATTAGGAATAGACCTAGGCAGGGACAACTTTAATGATTAAGGCAATTCTATAGCAAATACTGCTGATGAGGATGAAGTGTTTAAATGACCTCATCCTATGAGCCCTGAGATTATTATAAGATGAAGTGGCGGTGCCTTCCCAAATATTCAAACACGTACCCATTTACAAATGGGTCGACTAAATGGAGTCCATAACAGGGACCGAACATGTTTTCTATGCCGTGAAAAGTTAGAGTTCTACTACAAGGACGATGGAGCACTGTGATATAATGATGACCAAGCTCTAGGATATACTGATGACAAAGCACTGGGATATAATGTTGACCAAGCACTAGGATATACTGATGACAAAGCACTGGGATATAATGTTGACCAAGCACTAGGATATACTGATGGCTAAGCACTGGGATATAATGTTGACCAAGCACTAGGATATACTGATGGCTAAGCACTGGGATATAATGTTGACCAAGCACTGGGATATACTGATGACCAAGCACTGTGATATAACGATGGCCAAGCTCTAGGATATAATGAGGATCGGACACTGGGATATAAGGATGATCAAGCACTGGGGGTATAACTCTCTGACAGCAACACACATATGATACGTGTATTACATTGTACTGCTGTTTTTAACGGGCCCCGTCATGGATTAGAAAAGCTCGTAAGTCAGATAATTCAAGAACAACCATTGATTTGATCAATGTTGATAAGAGCATAAACAAGAATGGTGACGCGTTAGAAGAGAACACAAATGAATCATACGCTAGGGCCACATAGTCTTTGTTGGAGAACACAGAACACGAATAATGAAAACACATCACACATTACACAAACAACTATGAACAAAGACTCGACGCAAAGTATTTATCTCGTGGTCATTGACAAGAAAGAAGGCACAGATGTTCAAGAGTTTTTAATTGGCTTGGCTTCGTTCGTTCTCAATCTCCCACTACCAAATCCTGAAAGGGCTTAAGTAGCAGAATGTAGTCCAGAGAACGGAATGCGTTGTGTCGTAGTTTACAGCTTGACTGTGATATTTGCACCTTTTGGTTCAACACATCCGACTTCAGCAAGCATTTTTTAAAACCGGGTTAGCATTCCCTCTTCGATCTCTTATCCTTAGCCAGTCTTCCCTGCTGCAGTCTGCTATCCAGGATCACCGCGTGGCGGTGTAGAAGGGTCTTGGCAGCTTTGGTTCGCTGGCCCTGGCGCTAGCAGTCAGCTATGGGTCGCTGACCACTGCAGCTCATGCGCTGCTCAGCATCTTGATCCCGAGTTTTTAATTAACAATAGCCATTGTATGCCCGAGTAGATTAGACAAGCGATAACCAATACTGCGAAAAATACATATCCAAATATACAAATAACTATACAAAACTAGACGCGTGAGCGCGCGCGCACACACACACAAACACACACACACACACCTAGTATATATATAAATCTTCTTCTTTCGTTCGGAAAATGAAATAGTGACATTGTGTGGTAGTTTACAGCTTGACTGTGATATCTGCTCATTTCGGTCCAACACATCCGATTTTAGCTGACTTTTTAAGAAATACGGGGTTTGACGTCCTACTGATATCCCTATCCCTTAACCGAACTATACTACAGACTAGTGCAGTGCAGCCTGTATCCAGGGACGCCAAACTAAACTATACTACCGATTAGTGCAGTGCAGACTGTATCCAGGGACGCCAAATAAAACTATACTACCGATTAGTGCAGTGCAGCCTGTATTCAGCGACGCCAAATAAAACTATACTACTGGTTAGTGCAGTGGAGCCTGTATTCAGGGACGCCAAATAAAACTATACTACTGATTAGTGCAGTGCAGCCTATATTCAGGGACGCCAAATAAAACTATACTACCGATTAGTGCAGTGCAGCCTGTATTCAGCGACGCCAAATAAAACTATACTACTGATTAGTGCAGTGCAGCCTGTATTCAGGGACGCCAAATAAAACTATACTACCGATTAGTGCAGTGCAGCCTGTATTCAGCGACGCCAAATAAAACTATACTACTGATTAGTGCAGTGCAGCCTGTATTCAGGGACGCCAAATAAAACTATACTACTGATTAGTGCAGTGCAGCCTATATTCAGGGACGCCAAATAAAACTATACTACCGATTAGTGCAGTGCAGCCTGTATTCAGCGACGCCAAATAAAACTATACTACTGATTAGTGCAGTGCAGCCTGTATTCAGGGACGCCAAATAAAACTATACTACTGATTAGTGCAGTGCAGCCTGTATTCAGGGACGCCAAATAAAACTATACTACTGATTAGTGCAGTGCAGCCTGTATTCAGCGACGCCAAATAAAACTATACTACTGATTAGTGCAGTGCAGCCTGTATTCAGCGACGCCAAATAAAACTATACTAATGATTAGTGCAGTGCAGCCTGTATCCAAGCACACCAAAGGAGGTGGAATATGTTTTTTCGCCAGCTATTAATCGCTTACCCTGATGAAAACAGCCAGAAAAGAGTCGCTGGCTGCTGGCTGCTCATAACTTAACATTTTTATACTGGTTTAGAAGACTCACCCGAGTCTGTATATAACCAATTACATTTGCATTACCTTGCTCTAAAAGCTATGTGCGTCCAATCTATTCTTAAATGCATTAACTTGTCCCTGCCTCCACTACCTCCTGAGGCAATGCATGCCAAGCATCCATCACTCTCTGACTAAAAAAATATCTCCTAATATCTAATCTGGACCTTTCTTTAGTTAATTTGTATATGTGCCCTCTTGTTCTCGTTGGTGGTTGTATTTTTAAAAAGACTTGTTATAGTCTAACTTAACCTTTCCTGTGATTATCTTATAAACCTGTATTGAGTCACCTCGAATTCTTCTCTTTTATAGACACTTTAGGCCGATTTTTCTTACTGCAATTCTGGAATCCCACTATCAGTTGTGTTGCTCTTCTTTGTATCCTTTCCAGTATGTTTATATCTCCTCTACGACAAGGACTCCACACCTGTACACAGTACTCCAATCTAGGTCTAACCAATGCTTTACACAGTTTGACAATCACTTCCTTATTCCTATGTTTAATATTTCTTTTTTTCATACCTAACATTGCATTTGCCTTATTTACTGCTACCTGTACTTGCTCACTCACTTTACCTGTATACTCTAGTATAACCACTAGGGCCCTGTCTTTATCTATCATTCTAATATTGTTCTTACCCATTTTGTAATTATGTTCCATATTGGATCTACCCAAGTGGATGACTGTAGATTTATCTACATTAAATTCCATTTTCAATCCCACTGACCAGTCTCGAGTTGTATCTAAATCCGACCTCAATATATCCACTTCAGCTATAGATGAGACACTCCTACATAGTTTTGTGCCATCCGCAAAATTTTGAATCATGAATCCTATATCAATGTCTAAATCGTTTATATACATCAATAACAATATTGGTCCTAACACCGAGCCCCGTGGCACTCCACTTTTTACTTCTCACCACTCAGAGTATTCTTTATGTATGCCCACTCTCTGCCTTCTTCCCGTTAACCAACTTTCAATCCATTAGGTATAGACGATTAGGCTAACGTCTGGTCAGGCAAATAACACTAATCAGATAATGTTAGCCTGGGTCAAGAGAAATATACTGGCCAAGACCCTCACCTGACGGGACGATGAGGCTAACGTCTGGTCAGGCAAAACACACTGATCTGAGAATGTTAGCCGGGGTCAGGAGAAATATACTGGCCAAGACCCTCACCTGACGGGACGATGAGGCTAACGTCTGGTCAGGCAAAACACACTAATCAGACAATGTTAGCCTGGGTCAAGAGAAATATACTGGCCAAGATCCTCACCTGACGGGACGATGAGGCTAACGTCTGGTCAGGCAAAACACACTAATCAGACAATGTTAGCCTGGGTCAAGAGAAATATACTGGCCAAGACCCTCACGTGACCTCCTCGTTAGTCGTCCTGGAAACGGGCTTTTGCCGAGAACAACAGTCTGGCTAACAAGGTGAGGTTTGACGTGATCCCCGTAGTAGTGAGTGACACGCAAATGAAGCAGCGTATAGCACAACCGCCTGGATGACCCCGGTCCACTTCATCATCTGAGGAAAGCTACTGCAATCCGCCACTGAACGTCCTTTTCAGGACGCACTCATTGTGGGCATTCGCAAACAACAATCCATTCGGCAACTTCCTCCCCTATTCCATGTGATTTTAACTTTTCAAATAATCATGCACTGCTGTACCATGGCATCGCATATATGTATCACGTGCATTTGGTCTTCCGTTCTGTCAGACAATAGTAAGTTGTGCTTTCAGAAAGAAAAAAAGGAAAGTAACTACAGTCCATGACCAATCAGATCAGAGAAGCGTTTACCATAGTGTGTGCAAGGGAAATCACTGTCATTTGCGGCATTCATTGTGTGCAGTGTCTTCTCAAACGCTGAGTCCCTTACCAATCCGCAATCAATATTTCTTTTATCTGTATTCCATGTTTAATCCTGCCTTTCCATGTAACACGATTCATGGCGACCTATTCCCATGATTCCAGATCGATGCCCGCATCATTCATGTCCCGTTTGCATACATCCTTGTACCGAAGTATGGCCGGTCCCGAGACCTTTTCCCCAACTGTAATTCCCCATAGAGAAGATATTATGGTATTCGATATCATCCATCCTCCGAGTGTGTTCCAGTCATCAGAGCCTTCGAAGACTTAACAATGCAAAAGATCGTGACAGTACCTGTTCTCTATGCGTAGGTGATCTTGTCTTGTCACTCAGCCCCCATATACATATTTAGGCGATAAGTGTTATGAGTAAAATAAAGAAGCACACGATTTGTGAAATATAAATACAGAATATCATGCTGGCGCATCTTCCCGTCAGTAGAACTGTACAAAACCAAAGAAACAACAGCAGTTACCCAGGGTTCTCTCCCATTCCCGCAAACCTTCTTTGGCTCAAATTCCTGTTGCCCTCTTTCCCCGCCCTGAAACCCGTGTCTCCCCCTCCCACCCCTCAAGATCATCTGATGCAGGGGTAAATGTGCTGACAGCTGCTAGCTACCTGTTTGCATTAGGGTAAGCGAATCATAGCTGACCAAGACCAAAGCTGCCTGTTTGCAGTAGGGTAAGCGAATCATAGCTGACAAAGGCCAAGCTGCCTGTTTGCAATAGGGTAAGCGAATCATAGCTGACCAAGACCAAAGCTGCCTGTTTGCAGTAGGGTAAGCGAATCATAGCTGACCAAGGCCAAAGCTGCCTGTACCAAAGCCAAAGCTGCCTGTTTGCAATAGGGTAAGCGAATCATAGATGACCAAGGCCAAAATTGCCTGTTTGCTATAGGGTAAGCGAATCAGCTGACCAAGGCCAAAGCAGCCTGACGGACACAATAGGGACAGAAGCGCCAACGGTAACCCGGTCCCAGGAATGCCGTACTGAAACAGGGTGTGTCGGGCATAAAGGCGAAGATATCGCAGCCTGGCTGTCAACTACGACACAACGTCCTTTACAGAATGGGGTCATGGGCGGAGAAGATCTTCCGTGTTGTTAGGAGTTAAAAATGTCATTCTTTGACCCAACAATCGCACTTTCCAACAAAAGACAAACCAGTTCTTCCCAAGGCTATTTTAACGATAGGAATGTCCTGGAAAAATAAATTATTCCGTAATAAACACACACGAAATGTTGTAGTATGAACTTTCACGTATTGTGGGGGGGGGGGGGGGATGTAAAAAAACATTCAGAATAGCAAATCAAGACACAAAGAATCTAATGCGACTTCCAAATAGCAAACTAAAATATATGACTATTAAAACTGTTAAGTACGCAAAATTGGAACATTTGTTTACTCGATGTGAGGGGACATTACTAAAGATTTCCGTAGAGTCAGATAGCTGATTGTGTTCAACTCCGTCGACTGTTTTTGTTGCTTCACCGTTTAGCATACGCAAACCGTGAGAAAATAATGATTTATCTTTGGAGGTGAGATCTTTTCTCTTTGTCAGCGTCTTTGTCCCTTTTGTTTGGAACGTTACCGGATGTGGTCGCAGCTTGCGCTTCTCTTTGTCCCATACCTACACCGTTGTAGTTCCGCTGAGTCATGCGCACTGCCTTGCCCTCCAGTTGTTTGTAACTGTCACCAAGGTTGGTGGTCTGCATGCCATTAGCAATGTAAATCAGGGTTCCTATATTGGCAACTAAGTTGCCAAATTCCAAAACATCTGGCGACTTTTCAAACCTGATTTCTTTGTTTCTGAATTGAAAATGGGCACGTTTGTGGCAATTTTTTGAAAAGCTAACATTTCATTTTTAAATGTCTTTAACACGTGTTATTGTAAAGATGTAGCGCAATATAGTATATTAATTATTTCGGCTCCTACAGTTCTTTCTGAAACTAAAAGTCCTAATTCGAGCTCTACCAATGATCCAGCAGTTTTCAGCTTTCATAAAACTGAACTTCCCTTTCCCGATTGAAACGTGAAAGGGATGGGATATACACCTACAAATCGATTGAGAGTGACTTAAATGTCAGTGGAGCTATAAACATTTTGTATTAATCGTATATGCGCTGTACTATTTTATTCTGTTCAAAAACATTGGGTGATTGAGTTTTCTGTAAACTGGATATTGGACAGGTTATTCAAAAGGTTGTAACGAAAAACTTAGTTTTTTTTATATGCCCTTTGTTCAGTCACGTGACCGCGTTTACGTTGAATTACGAGGATCCGCCGGTTGTTTACCACTGAATTTTATCCCCAGCGTGTCAGACGATTGTCGAAGTGTTGGTAAGAAAGCATGACAGTGCCATTTAGAATTAAACGCAATAGTCAGTTATCGCTCAGCTCGTTTTGTTACGGACAGATCCCATCTTCAATGAAGTTTCTTTTGCTACATACAAATCCCATCTTCAGTGAAGTTCGTTTTACTATAGACAAATCTCATCTTCAGTGAAGTTTGTTTTGCTACAGACAAATCCCATCTTCAATTAAGTTTCTTTTGCTACATACAAATCTCATCTTCAGTGAAGTTCGTTTTACTACAGACAAATCTCATCTTCAGTGAAGTTCGTTTTACTACAGACAAATCTCATCTTCAGTGAAGTTCGTTTTACTACAGACAAATCTAATCTTCAGTGAAGTTCGTTTTGCTACAGACAAATCTCATCTTTAGTGAAGTTCGTTTTGCTACAGACAAATCTCATCTTCAGTGAAGTTCGTTTTACTGCAGACAAATCTCATCTTCAGTAAAGTTCGTTTTGCTACAGACAAATCTCATCTTCAGTAAAGTTCGTTTTGCTACAGACAAATTTCATCTTTAGTGAAGTTCGTTTTGTTACGGACAAATCCCATCTTCAGTGAAATTCGTTTTGTTACAGACAAATCTCATTTTCAGTGAAGTTTTTTTGTTACAGACAGATACCCACTTCAGTGAAGTTTGTTTTGTTACAGACAGATTCCATCTTCAGTGAAGTTCGTTTTGTGACAGATAGATTCCATCTTTAGTGAAGTTCGTTTTGTTACAGGCAGATTCCTTTTTCATTGAAGTTCGTTTTGTTACAGGCAGATTCCTTTTTCAGGGAAGTTCGTTTTGTTACAGACAGATTCCATCTTCAATGACGTTCTTAAAATTGTGAAAGTTTAAATGAGGTAAAGAGTAAAAATGGACATTAGTTATTCATCGAATTGTGAAATATCCAAATTTGTCAAGTATAAATAAACGCTTTTACCGAATACATTTTTACTTGGAAGAAGAATATACTTGCCAAACAACAATTATTATATTGATTCATTGCCATATCTTCAAAGGATTAGATAATTGAGTTAGTACAATGACTACTGTAAGTACAATACTCAATAGAAAGAAAAAAAAACACACACACATACATATACATTTATATAAATATAAATGCATGAATATATATATATATATATATATATATATATATATATATATATGTATATATATATATTTATATGCATTAGAAAGGCTGACGATCCAAAATGAGAATGCTTATTGTAAACCTTGACGCTGCAAATTGTACCAAAGCTTAGCAGTCTGTCAAAACATAACAACTCGGTAACTTAAACTAGGGCAAATTTGTGATCAAGTTAACGCACTTGGTCTTCATTATCTAACAGAATGACCTGCAACTGTGAAATACGTACAGTTCAACCACTCGTGTGAAATCCTGCATTCACACGGAAAAGAGAGTACAAATGAAGGCATAAAGCTACATAGAAATAAATAGGTAAGCTTATTTTAAAAGAACATGATTCTATATGCAGTTTAAGCTGATCTTACTGAAAGCTTCCGAAACAAGAAATATTAAATCATTATAGATGTATCTATGAGCATTTCAGCTCAAAAACACATTCGTGTTTTAGTTCAAGTTTTTAAAGCGAAATAGGTGACATTTTAATTTGCTTTCTTAGTTTAATTCCAGTACATGAGAAACTACAACAAATATTTGTGAGCTTGATTGACGTGAGAATCAAAATATGTAGCGAGAGTCCCAGTTTTTGTCATTGGTTTTTGCATAGGATGGTGCACCAAATTTGGTAGGATATAACATCTTGGTATGGTCTCGAATGAAAGATCTATCAGCTTCCTGTGCACAATTCAAATGCCAACGTAGTTCGCTTGCACCGTGGCATTCATTATGCAATATCCAAGCTAGCACAAAATGTATAATTGTTGCTGTCATAAATCCAGAATTGGTTTTGTGAAAGTAAATCAGGACGGAAAGCCTGGGAACATTTGTTTAGTGTTCAGATTAACATTGATAATCGATGAAGCCAGTCAGTCGTTATGTAAATGGTATCTGATGCAAACAAAATAGACACACTGTTCCTTTTCTTTACATGTCGAAAGAGACGGCTGAAGATGGTTGTGCATGAGGCTGGCAAATCATCATGTAAAAACCATTGCTAAGTAGCCACGCAGCATATGACTAGAATCTGCATTTTCTAAAAGTTCGTTAGGGGAACCAAATGCAGCGTTGGAACTATGCTTCAACAAATGAAGAGACAAGAACATTATTAACTGTTATATATACTCGTATTTAATGTGTGGAAACGCAGCGTAGCGTGGACAAACAACTGGAAAAGAGAACTCATGCTCTTGAAATATGGACGTACAAGAGAAGAACGGAGGTAACCAGCTGGGAAGATAAGGAGACAAGTAAGGTCACGCAAAAGTTGAGAGTTGTTGTCATGGATCCCTCGGCACTAGTGTTCTCACCTTAACGGCGGCTAGTGACGTCTGCACATGTGAGTTACATGTTTAGTACCTTACACAGTGTCTCGACTGAGAATCATTTGTAAGCTTCGTTGAGCTCCGGACAGTCAAAGAGATAGTGGCTTGGCTTCGTTCGTTCTCAATCTTCCGCTACCAAACCCCGACATGGGCCTAAGTAGCAGAATGTAGTCCAGAGAAAGGAATGCGTTGTGTTGTAGTTTACAGCTTGACTGCAATATTTGCACCTTTCGGTCCAACACATCCGACTTCAGCCATAATTTTTTGAGTACCGGGTTAGCATTCCCTCTTCGATCCCTTCTCTTTAGCCAGTCTGCCCTGCTGCAGCCTGTTATCCAGGATCACCGCGTGGAGGTGTAGAAGGGTCTTGGCAGCTCTGGTTCGCTGGCCCTGACCTTAGCAGTCGACTATGGGTCACTGACCGCTGCAGTTCATGCGCTGCTCAGCGTCTTGATCCTAAAGAAATAGTGATCAGCAGATAAGAAAAAATATATCACTATGGAGTGTATTATGGTTGGATTCTCTTCAGGTGATTGTCAAGTGGGATACATTCTTCTACTTCTTCGTCCGCTGCGAGACATCGACTAAAATTGGTTCAAAGAAAGCAGTGGTCATCCTGAGGTTGTCAACACTGCCATAGGGCTTGTCTAGTGTTGGCACTGGTGATGGTCACATAGGCTTTCTCTGGTCCTCGTATGTCGGGCATGCCTGCCTCTTCGTTGCCATGAATATTACAATGGGATGAGGCCTACTTCACTTCGACTCTTTTGTATTTGGACTGATGGCATAGTTGACAGAGTACTGATCTTAGGTCATTTAGGTCTGCATTTCTCTGAAGTATGATATACAAAGTCCGTAGTCATCAAATATAGTACATACTCGTCATACCTGTATGACGTAACACGAACAAATAGTTGCTAAACAGAATGTACATTTTTGAAATATTACTATACCGAAGAATGGAGCGCATCTTGTGGAAAGAAAAGAAAACAGATAAGGATGTTTTGGCGAAGTTAAGGGTAGCAAGCGAATTAATGAACAATGTCACCGACAGGAAATGACAATATTTCTGCTATGCACAAAGGCGTAACACATTGTCCATAACCATTTTGTTAGTAATGGGAGAGGACGAACAAGTGACAGAGCAAGGGATTATATAATTAGGAGAATACGATAAATAGATCAGCAGGAGACAATCTGACTGCTATCAAATGTCAGAGGTAGAGGACTTTGAAGTTCTATTGTAGCCAACATTCGATGTTAAGATGGCAATTGGTCAGATATGCTCTAATAATAGCAAAAGATAGACCGAGACCAGTTTGACAGTTGGCACAACCAAGGTCAGAGGTAGACGACTGGGAGTCAATCGTAGCCTATTTTCAATGTGGAGATGGCACTGATCTAACCACTCAGCCATTTGGACTATGATTTCATTTGACCTTTGCTGAAATGTGCGACTTCGAACAAGTAATAGCATGTCATTCTTCTTGTTCTTCTTCTTCTTCTTCTTCTTCTTATTATTATTATTATTACTTTTATTATTAATTAGCTTCCAATAGCGATTATCTATTGGTGTGGGGTGGGGGTGGGGGTGTGTTTGTTCTAGATAATAGTGATGGGGTTTCTGTGACTTTCATTCCCATTCCAGGCAGATGGCAGAAATACATATGGCTCCTTTTCGACCATAGGCGGGGGGAGGGGGCATATTTTCCACATGTCATGTTTCACTGTTCTATATCTGTCCCTTTTAAAATAATTCTTCTCTTTCTTTGTCGTTAGCTCTAGAATAAATCAAATAAACCTGACGGTCCATCTGTGACATCTACAGCGTATCCTCAACTGGATTTTGCAGAGAGCCGCTGTCACTGTATCATGTCTGTGTATCATATGTGTAATTTATTAACCATTCGGGTATGTGACTGCATCCTTTCCCAATAAGTGTCTGGTAACATATAATTTGCTCAAACCTCCACTTATATTTTTATTGCTTGGCATATTTGCTCCATTTGTAACATTGGATGCCAGCTTCATTCTTTTCTTATGACTGATAATGTCTGCTGGATGAGGTAAACGGGCCCCATGCCCAATCCTTAGTCACATCTTACGAGATTCCTGAAAGACTACAGTGTTACACTATTCGTTAACTTCCTTTGAGACCCCGATGGTGGACACTTGTTTAGTTTACCATAATTGCTTGTGGAACATCATTCTAGACATAAGTACTTGTCTCAAATGTGATTGCTGTAGAACTTCATACTAGACATAAGTACTTGTCTCAAATGTGATTGCTGTAGAACTTCATACTAGACATAAGTACTTGTCTCAAATGTGATTGCTGTAGAACTTCATACTAGACATAAGTACTTGTCTCAAATGTGGCAAATAAGGTTAGGAGGCAGTACAATAAAATATGCAAGGGTCAATCATTTCATCGGAGTTCTCTGTACAATGATTTCATTCTCATAAAATGGCGGTTAAACGTGCTCCAAATGTTGTGCTGGACAACTTCCATTATGGTGATTGGACGTCATACAGAAAGCCCAGGGTCGTTGTTTCTATGTCTGAAACATTTTTAAGTTGCGATGAGTCAGTACAGACACGATGATACTAAACAAATAATCAGTCTCGTATTGTCAAGTTTGAACTTGGCTATATTACATCCAGTCGAAATCAATGAACTATTGAATTGCAAAATAAATAAGTAACAGAGGATAGAAACAAGCAGCTAACAGTTGACAAACACATAATTCACACATCAGACCGAAACAACAATTTAACAACAGCAAGACAATCAAACAAATAATAGATTCTCCTTCTTCTTTTATTTTACTTCTCTTGCCTTCCGACGTGGCAGTGAGGAGGCGTGAACAGGCTTCCGGTGTCCGCTGGGTGGGAGGTTTGAACTGCCGCCGACATGTTGACCTTTTGGAGTATTTCTGTGATTCCCCCATCCATCGCCGCTAGGGTCGACCTCTTGCACATTCCATGTTGTTTGATTTCGTTGATGTAGGTTGATCATACTGCATCATTGCCAAATGACTAAACTGCTAATTATTTTTCTTCATTATAGTAATCAACAGATGTAGTCCCCACTGTAATCCCCAGCGTGATGTGGCGAATTTGTCGCAAATTGTCTTTCCTGCTACACTTCGTACACAGGTCTCAATCTTACGTCTGTGCCTATCTAAGAGAGCTGATACTTGACACTGATAACATGACGTAGTGATGATCAACTTGTTTATCTGGGCCGGTTTATTGGATGTATTTACACTTGGATGTTTCAGTATGGGTGATAGCTGGTTATCAACCTTGTTTACCTTCTGAAGTCTATTTTCGATCTCTCTATCTAGTTTGTCAGCGTCAGTGACAACACTTCCCATGTACGTAAATTCCCGTACCTGCTTTATGAGTTTGCCGCCAGATTGAAAACAGGGCTATACCGGTTGACGTTTGATTGTCATAGTTTCTGTCTGATCCCAGCTGATCTTCGTGTAGGCAGGCTGAGTCTAGGCATGTGCCGTGTTGTTCTAAATTCTCCTCTCAATTGTAGAAGAGGTTCAATTCGTCTGAAAAGATCAATTCATCGAGCGATTCCTCACGGTGATTGGTCATTCGAGTGTTTTTATTCATATAGATGATGAAGAAAAGAAAGGATAGCACACATCCTTGACCTACTCAACTCCCCATTGATAACCATCTTGTCTGTCCGACACTTGTCCTAACCGACTTTTGCTGTTGGCGGACATTTATTGACCAGTAGCTGTCCTCTAGCCCCGTACCCCCCCCCCCCCCCAATAAAAAACAAATAATTAAAAATAAAACCAAACAAAACACCCCCTCCCCCAATTAAATAAATAAATAAAAAAATAACAATAAAACAAAACAAAACAAACAAACATAACAAAACAAACACCACCCCTCCCCCAATAATTACCCATGTTGACTGTCAATATTGTACTGTATTGTGTTGTTGATTCTATTAAAGGGCTTCTCGTGATTAAGTCATTTTTTGATGGCACATATTATTTACAAAAACACTAAACAATTAACAAAGGACATACATAATTAATAGATGACCCAAACACATCTACAGAGAATACACGTAGCTAGCAGATGATGCAAACACACACACACAAACCCACACACACACACACATAATTACGAGAGAACACAAACTACCAAGTATCAGAGAATACAACCAAATAATTAACCGTAACCACACGTACACATACATACACACACACATACACACACATACTGATAGTTGTCCATCACAAGTGATGAAGACCACTCTCTTTGTTCAGCCGTGTGGACAGTCGTATCTCTTGCTGTGTCCGCTGAAATGGGTGACTTGCGCTGAGATTTGGATTAAAGTGAGGAAGAAACTGCGCCTTTTGTCAACCTCGCTCACAGAGCCTAAGCTACCTTTTGCCAGTGGCAAGACATTTATCGAGACGACTGGAGATAGCATAGGATGCAGATTTTGCCTCAGGGTTACCACCGAAGCCTTTCCGTAAACATATAACCCGCAGGGTAGAAAGGTGGGAAGGCATCTAACGCAGTTTGTGGTGCCTTTTCGATAACCACAAGAGGTCGTATGGACAACACTCAGCGTGTGAGTGAGTCTGGCATCTCTCCCTAGCTGTATTCAGTTCATCATAGTAGCATCTAAAATTCCCACACGCCATATTCGTGAAGGTGAACCGGCAGAACTAACCCGTGAGATACGACACAGGTATAAGCGTAGCGCCATTCAGCCGGCGTCCAGACCAGGATAAACGGACGGAAGAAATCACAAAAAAAGAACGAAATAACAAGTCCAGACGGAAAACAACTCCATGTATCCGTGAACACAAGTGTAAGTCGTCGACTAGTGTGAATTCCAGGCAAATCCGTGGTCTGGCGGCATCCATAATGATCCAAAACAGTAGAGAAATGTAGACTCGCAGCCAGTTACGGCGCCATCTTTGCCATTTTTACACACATACACACACACATACAAATACACACACATGCACACACACAATCACAACAGCAGGGAACAAATCAAACCATTAACAGAGGCCCCTAAACAACAATTAAACAGGACAAAGACACATATTTTTAAAAGGAAGACAGATATAACTGACATCATAAGACACAACAATTTAACAGAGGACACAAGCATTAACAGAGGGAATACACCCATATAACAGATGGTTAAACTATTAACAGAGGAAACCCACCCATATAACAGATGGTTAAACTATTAACAGAGGAAACCCACCCATTTAACAGATGGTTAAACTATTAACAGAGGAAACCAACCCATATAACATTTGGTTAAACTATTAACAGAGGAAAAACACCCATTTAACAGATGGTTAAACTATTAAAGTTTTATACGTCACGTACAAAGATCGAGTTACAAATGAGGAAATACAAGATAGAATTACAACAGCAATAGGGTCTTTCGAAGACCTCTTGGCAACTGACAAAAGAAGAAAACTCACTTGGTACGGTCACATATCAAGATCAAATGGTCTTGCAAAAACAATCCTTCATGGAAAGGTGCATGGCAGACGACGAAGAGGCAGGCCCAAAAAGAGATGGGAGGACAACATAAAAGAATGGACCAGTCTCCGACCAGAAGAGTCACAGGCAGTGGCATCTGACAGAGAGGGGTGGCGTGGGGTTGTGATGATATCTTCATGTGTGCCCCAACGACCTCACCGGTTACGGGATGACATGACCTGACCTGACCTGAAACTATTAACAGAGGAAACACACAATTTACAGATGGTACAACTGTTAACAGAAGAAACATAAACATAATTAACAGATAGTACAACTATTAACAGAGGGAACACGCACAATTAACAGACAGTACAACTATTAACAGAGGAAATACACACAATTAGCAACTGACATATTCTTAATGGTATGCAATGTGTGTGAACTGTCTAGTTAAGTTTTGACACTAAGCCAAAAACAAACTATGCAGGAAAACACACAACAGATAGTTAGAAGAGTAAAGAGGAACAAGAAGCAACTGTTACACTTCTACAACAGTGATGGGGAGGTGAGAATAACATATGATCAAGCACAATATACTGATCAGGGTCGGCGAAATATACTGACTAAGACCCCCGCCTTGCGTCCACGAAGTTCTCCATGGCAGGCAGTCTGGCTAACAGACTAGGGATCGACGTGATGCCTGTAGTAGTGAGTGACACATAGATGAAGATAAGCAAAGCACAACCGCCTGAAAGTCCTCGATCTACTTTCATCAGTAGGCTCGGAATATGACGAAACCTACTGCAACCCGCCACCTAACGGACTTTTTAGGGCGTACAAAAGAGTAAACATACTCATGGTAGATATTCAACCACAACACCAACAACAACAACAGCAGCTACGACAGTGACAGATGTTATGGAAGAGAAAAGAGTAAAATTGAGTGTAAACATAGTTTAAAAAAAAAGGAAAGCGTGCCCTGCCCGGATGTATATATACACACACACACACACACACTACACACATACTCACACACAATAAACAACAACAAAATTTCGCACGCCACACACACACATCACAGAACAAATTGTGTGCGAATGGCACCAGCTTTGCCCAAAGGTAAACTCGGAATCACATTAGTTAGCCGAATAATAAATTGCAGATTGCAACGCTTTTCCATTTCGGGCGCTGAGCGCGCGTTCTCTCGCTCTCTTTCCAGTTTTGTTCTTTCTTAAGAAGCGACTTGTCTGTAGAAGCACGCCTCCTTCGTCTATAAGGTGCAAACCCATAAGACACCTAATCACCACCGTATGAGCTGCAATAAAGTTGTATTATTAATGCGTACACCTTTCCCTTCCCTGTATTTGTTTACCTGTCTGTTTGTGACAACCGGAACCCCACCCCTCCCCACCTTCACCTGCCGCGCCCCTTGACCTATTGTCTCAGCTGCCGACGAGACCGGCAGAGTTACCTGCCCGGTGTCGCCAAGACTAGCAGACGTTTGAAAGTTTGAAGGGGGATGGATTGTATGGCGATCTCCTCGCTCAGCGCAGGTAAAAGTGATTCTTAGCTTGTTACCGCCAGTCACAGCTGCATACGGATGTCAACATAATTCATACCAACTCTTGAAGCATTAGCTAGACCGAACTCAAGTTACTTTTTCAATTATTTATGCGCCGGAAATTGAAAACATGCAAACATCCAGACATGCAGGTCAGTCAAACAACTGTCATCTACAGGGGTCGGTGATTTCACGCGCTTGCCATTGTTGTGTTGTAGTAGGGACATCACAAAACATGCTTAATTATTTTGCGAGGTTCGTGGTTGCTTTTAATTAGCCGTATAATCTAATGATGTTAATTTGTTATATGTAAACATTTAAAAGTGTTGTGTTTATATTTTATTTTAAATTTAACTAAAAGTCAAAATTAAATTCAAAACCCACATTTAGTCAGGCCTAAGGCGGGACAGTGGTGTACGGTGTACGTCCCCATGCCTGACATTCCACTAGATTTGGATGGATCGGCCATTACGTTTACCTGTGTCTTCAGTTTTAGTCAAGTTTTAGAAGATCTACCCACGGCGAACACATTTTGGGAGAGAAATTATAAGTTGTAGCATAATCACATCTTTCTTCTTCTCGGTCCTTATGAAGCTTACATTATGACCGTATGTCCACACCTGTAGAAAATCTCATGAAGGAAGTCTGCGTCAAAGCACTTTTTTTATTCTCTTGAAGCTGTGCTTTCTGTACATAATTGTTTTACATGATGTGGTTGCTAAACCAATGTAGCATATCTTTTGTTAGCATTTATACCAACATTCAACAACCTTGTGATAACGCTAAAAAGAAAGCCAAATTTATAAGCAGTCAAAGCATGCTGATAAAGAAAGCATATTTTCATGATGCTGAGTAATCAATATGTTGCTAGTGTTACGTGTTCTTGGTCACACTGCCAATGCAAGTTATCAATAATACGTGAACTTTGTGTACATTACGTGATCGGATTATTGATTAATCAAGGAATATAACAATGTGCAAACAGACATGTGCTTTAAAAATAGTAGTCTCCCTAGTTGGACCAGTGATTCCCAATCATTTGAAGTGTGGGTTTGTGCCTGAACTCTTCCAGGTCTTTGCCTTTCTGCTCCCAGTGGAGCATAAGTCATCAACCAGATATTTCCAAGGCAATGTTATTCATTTTTAAAATATTTAATTTATGTAAATAATTGTGTTATCAGGGTCTGACAACATATTAAAAAACATTGACACTTTAACCTTTCAGGCGCATTGTGGAAACTAAAGAGGTTCGGGCATTATGCCAGCAACACCATCTTGTTGAAATTAAGAAAGAGCTAAAAAAAACCTCTTCATGCTGCAGTAGTAGAGGATTAACTAAGCCAAGAGAGTTGTGCCTCTAAATGTCTTATCCTTGTGTTGTAGTGTGGTGTATCTCTATATTTAAACTAGGAGGCCCTTGAATAATGACTGTTTTAAGATGTTGGCAGATGACTTTCACAGTATGTGTTATGTCCAAATGGGAATTCTTGTCTATACTTCTAGTTTAACTGATATATATGTCAATATATCCGGTTCTATTCCTAATATGGGTACCAGAGTTAAAAAGGACATAAGTTCAAATAACTACCACTACATTAGATATGTTGTACGGCAAGTAAGGGCTAATTATTTAAGTTCAAATAACTACCACTACATTAGATATGGTGTACAGCAAGTAAGGACTAATTATTCTATCCCATTATAAACTAAGCAAATCTAAAATCACATACAATTTGTTAACAGATACCTACTTACAACTAACATATTTGATTGTACAATTAGGAAAGAACATAGAAAGTACAAAAGAAAAAAGGCCATAGTATTGTTTGCTATTAGTTTATATATTGCAAATAAGATTCCATCATCTAAAAACAAAAAGCCTTATGGGCATAATGCATATAATTTAATAAGATTTAAATTGTAAATAAACATGGAATTGTAGGTGCCGACAATGATGATGGGGTAATTTATGTAATTTGTGCTTTAAGTAGCTTTATGGTATATTTGCGTGTTATGTTTATTTGTTTCATAAATTATTAGTGGTGTGAAGATTTAACATGGTTTTGACTACTACATGCCCCATGTTGCAGTAAGTATTGTTTATAAGCCAAGTAATCAATTACAGTATTGCTCAGAACTTATGAGCACAAACATTTAGGGAAAACCACTTAGAAGAAGCCTTATACATTATTGAATTTAAGAAAGATGAGGGGGAAAAAAAGATATGAGAATTAGGTATCTGACCACGATGACATTCATTCAAAACCTTGGTACAAAAAACGTTTTATACTGCAGGTTAAATCAAATGCAGCCTGTCCAGTGCATGGCAACTGCAGTTGCAAGCAGCCTTTATTTCTCAGCTCTATAAATCCTACTGTTGACCTCAGCAAAGGGAATAACTGCAGTAATGATGTATTTCTTTACTCTGGCTAGTTTAGTGCATTGTCTTTGAATTCTTTTACATGTGCTGCACTGACCTACCTATCTTGTTCGTTATAACTTTATAATCATAGTGATTTTTATCAATTTGCTTGTATCAATTTCCCACAATGCCAGCATGTCAATTATCTGACGTAGCCTTTCTCAACCTATTATATCATGGAGGAGCCCTGGAAATAATTCTTACTCCTTTGAATAAGAATTATTCTATCTACAGGTCAAGAGAACAATCTAGAAAATCTATCTAGGGTTCAACATAACACCAGTTGAGATACTCTGATCTGGTTCTTTTGTTTTTGCTGTTTCCTTCAACTCTTACCAGAAATATGTCTGATGTTTCAGCATTCCCTCGTCTCACTCTCTCTCTCTCTCTCTCTCTCTCTCTCGCCACCCTTCTTTACATAACATTTCCAAAGTCAGTTGCATTGTGAATTGAACACTGTGAATTAAGTAGTGGATGTTATTTGAAATGTAACTGGAAACAAGGTAGAGCAAACAGTGCCGTTGGAGATCAAGTGTATAGACTAAAGTTTGCCAGTTCTCAACATTTTAGTTAGTCAGTTTGGGTGACCAGGTCTCTTCCAAATTGAATTGACTTCCCTGAAGTCGGATGTGTTGGACCGAAAGGTGCAAATATCGCAGCCAAGCTGTAAACTACGACACAATGCATTTTGTTCTATGGTCTACATTCTGCTACTTAAGCCCTTTCAGGGTTTGGTAGTGGGAGATTGAGAACGAAAAAGAAGAAGAATTGACTTCCTCAGCTTCAAGTCTGATACAGATTTACAGCTGCAAAGATCAGAACATCTTCATACCACAGTGATTGAACCCTGCATCTTTGCATAAATATGCAAACACTTTAACTACTCTGCTATACATAGGTTCACTAGTAATGATAGTATAGTATAGTTGCAGCACAATTAATCCATCAGTGTCAAATTATGTCTTGTGTGGGCGACCAGTTCTCCTCGATAGCTGTCATTTGTCTCCACTATTAAATATGGAGGTATAATTTTAACATACTATTCAAAAAATTATCATGTGAATTTTGAATATACAACTACCATCCGCTGTCTGATTATGTAACATATGTTATTTTTAGTCACTAAAGCAATTGGCTCTGTGGTTGATTGACACATTCATGTTGCACTAATCTTGTGTTCCCCATGGTGAAAGAATCTTTTTATAAGCTGTTTTTGGTTCAGTTAAATGGTGTTATTATGCACACCTGCACAGGTGAAAAAAAGTGTAACATTCCTGCAGGCCATATCCAGTGCTATGTTTAAAGTTTGTGGAGAATAAAACCACACGCTGTGTTATTGATTTATAATGCTGTTAGTCTTAGCAGAAACCATACAGTAAATATTGTTTAATGTGCAGATGTTCGATATTTGAAGAAAAAAGTTTGCATGAAAACATCTTGTTGAAAAAAGAACCACTTTTAAACTGAGCGTTTAGCGTGCCTTTTGTGTGTTTTTGTGCTGCTAACTTCAGCTGCTTGCTAATCATGATGTTAAAAAAACATGCAGAAAGCACACACATTTCAGGATGTTAACAAAATATAATATACATTATATTGAAGTGTATTCCCTGAAGCCAGCTACTTGCAGAGAGTACCTCGTGTGTACATAGTATTTACATATACATAGGTATGACTGTTTAATGCCATACATTACTGACAAAGAAGTAAATATTTGACTGTAAGAACAAAGATGCAAACATAACATACAATGTAAAGCTTAACTTACGAATTTGATGAAAAGTATAAAAGTAAACAATGTGTTGCTGTGTTATATGCAAACATAGCATACAAATAATTAAATATATGAGTGGATAACAGTGGCCGTCACATTGAAAATTGAAAGCAGCCACAGTACAAAGAGAATTGCGTAATACAGATTGATATTCAAAGAAATATATAATATGTCTAGACAAGCAAAAAATGACTATAAATATAGAATACAATGAAGCAAAGATGCTAGGGGAAATCAGAATGTGAATTTTTTTTAAAAGTTCAAATGTGCAATTTGCATTGTAAATAAGAATGAAGGCCTCTAGTTTTGTTTGTGTGTGTGTGTATATATATATATATATATATATATATATATATATATATACATACACACACACATGTATTAACAGGTTATGTTTATTGTTGTTAGAAACCAGTGTATGCACAAATACTAGCAAGAATTGAAAACAATAGCAGAGAACTGCATCGTTGCTTTCTTTTTTTTGTATATTTATCATACTTAGAATCCAGGTATTCTGACAGGCATGTATTGCCTGCTGCAAGGTAGCTGCCAAAAGTTTTTTTGATTTCTTTCTGCAGCTGAGTAGGCCTGAGGGATGATAGGTGGCGTATTAGGTTGGAATTTTATAATTTTTTAAATTTAACATAAATAAATATATATGTATACATCATCATAAATCTCAACCATCAGGTTTCTCGTTTAAATGGAATGAGTGCATGCCAGAGATTTGGCAGTGCAGACATTAAACTGATGATTGTACATAAATCTCTTGGAAGATTATGCAGTTATTGTAAGCAGTTGAGTTTCAATTAATGTAAAAGCACAGTTTTGTGTCTGTGTGTTGGAGAGAGAACAGAGAGAATGTCTTGCTCACTTATTTAGCTCATTACTATGATTTTTGGCTAAATATCAGTTGTGACATAGTTTGCGGCTTTCTGTGTTAATCTACTGGTTTTGTTACACTAGTGTACATGGAAATGAAAGAGCAGACATTCAGACTTCAAAAGCACATATAGTTGGAACTTTAGATATGAACCAGGGAGGGTGGGAAAGATGATGAAATTAGTCAATGACCACATTTAAGGTCATAGCACCATGAATCAACAGTTCACAGAATCCAGGAGTGAAATCAAATGTGGTTGGGGGGGGGGGGGGGGGGGGCGACTAATGGTTAGTAACACACCACATATCCCAAACTTGTTTGTGTTCAGATTCATGAAATAATAAGAAATTGAAAGGAAACTCACATGAAAATTGGGATGAAATTGAGTGCACCAACATTTTAGATGCAAAATACAGTATTATAAACTCCAGTCTAAGACAAAAAAATAAACAAGAAAAAAAAATGTAGTTTTACAAGGATAAATGTAAATAATCAGCACTATTTGTTGAAAGGGACTGATCATTGATCAGCCTTTCTGGAGTGCAGTTCTGTTATGTAATTTGTACACAACACAGCATCAGTTTTGACTTGAAGTCATACGCTGTTATCAGGGTAGACATTTTTATATTTCACTTTCCCTTTCACACCTTTCTTGTAATGATATATGCTAGGTTAAAGCCTTCTACCATAGAGGGATTAAAAGTAGGTCAATAGATTAATCTATCCTGGTTAATTGTAGCAACATATCATGTCACATTAACTGAAAACAAACACATGTTGTGATAAGTGGACAATCTACATGCTGGGAAACACATACTCCATAATACTTTGGCACATATAAAAACTACTTCTAATTGCATCAACTGTTTATACATTACATGTGCAGGTTTGTTGCAGAGTGCTTGCAGTTTAAAAATATGTCTTGCTTCTCTTAGATGATATAATTTCTTACACAAAGGATTTCATAGAAGTACATTTTTATGATTTATCTGTGTTTGTTTCAGATATTAACAAGAAAGCTTTCAGCGTAAACATGCTGTGACATTTGGATTATACGGACTTTCATGAAAGGTTATTCTAACTGTGGATTAGTGAATACAAATACAACTTTTTGTGGTTTATTCCTCTGGATATAAAGTAGCAGGGAATTACTAAATGGTTCTTTGATAACTGAGGATTAATGAGAACTTTGCAGATTGAATAATTAATTCAGCTGAACTGAATGGATATTGTGTAAGTATCAGTACTTGCTTTATGTTCTTTCTCAACTCTGTTACTGGCTATAATAATTTTACTTTCATGAATTCTCTTTTATGATACTTTTTTTTCAACATTCTGCTTTTTGTAAATTTCATGCCTGTTTTGTATTGTAAAATGGCTCATAGAACTGCCTTCATTGCACCTAGGAGCACCTTGCATTCTCAGTCCCTTTCATTGCTGAAAGTGCAAATGACGAGTACGAACTCTATAACTGGTGTGAAGGCTTAGAATTTTCCACTACTTTGTCAGGTTTTAAATGAAAAATATTTACAAAATCCATAAAATACCTGGTCTGCAAAACCGAGAACAATGTGATTTTTACCTGGCATGTTATGTTTGCAAACCACCCTCATAGTCTCGTGGCCACATTATTTTTAGAAATCTTCTTGTTTTCTATCTTTATGAGATATGTGAGGGACGGTCATTAGTAACAACAATTTTATTGTAAAGTGCATGGAAGATTATGTACAAAGGAAAATCTTATTTCAGGAAACAAATCGAGCACTATGGGCAATGCAGCGAACAACACATGGCTGCCCCACTATTGACTTGCATGTAGAAGAACAACGATGTGTTATTAATTTTTGTGTGTCAAGAGGGTGTGGAGCCTTCTGAAATCTACAGACGAATGAAGGATCAGTATGGAGACGGTTGTTTGAGTCAGAGGAGAGTATGAATGGGTAGAAATATTTCAAAATGGAAGACTAAACGTCATTGATGAGAGACACAGTGAGACAGCAGATCTGCCAGCTAGTCCGTGGCAACAAGCGAGTCACTATTGATGAAATAGTCATAGATTTTAACATGAGTTCTGGTGCTGCACAAAATTGACCATGATGACCTCGGTTATAGGAAAGTGTGTAGCAGATGGGTCCCAAGGTAGCTGACCATTAGGTAATGTAGGCGGTGCAAAAACTGGGTAAAGGTCACACCAAAAGACATTTTACTAGATGGCATCCACAAGCTAGTGGATGAACAGTGTTGTCAGGAACAGAAACTATGTCGATAAAATAAGACACTACAAATTTCTAGTTTGCGCTCTTGTAAATATTTTGGAAATAAAATTGCTGTTACTTAATGACTGTCCCTCGCATATTTATTAATAGCCTTGCATTTCCCATCATCTACAATTCCAGCAACCTAAAAGTCATATAAACGACTTTGTTTTGAAGTTCAACATTGTGGTGCTATAAGCATTGCTCTATTAAAACATTTTGTCAGTATTTTAATTTTTGTTGTTGTCAGTTAAACATCCACAGCTTGTATTTTAAAGTCAGATGATAGAATGTCTACAAGTCGTCATCATGTTTGTTCATCACGAACAAGTCATTATCAAGTGCATCATGAGTGGCATTGGTGATTAATTTCTGCCACAACCATCAGTCCTTTGAGCATTTCAAGATTCTGTATTTCCAATGTCATGTCATTCCAGTTCTTGTTTCTGTTTTTTTCCCCTGCCTTGACCTAGATCTTTGCTGTTATCACAAGATGTTTTAGTCCCTCCTTCCTGAGTATGTGTCCAATGAATCTTGCCTGACTGCTTTTCATTTTAGATAGCATTGCTCTTTTGATATTGTTTTCTGATATCTTTATCCTGTCTTTTTTTTTACTGTCCAGAGTATAAATAGCATTCTTATCAGGAACCATGAAATAGCTTTGAGAAATTATGGTTTATATCTATACACTTTAGGAAGGTGCGTAGCAGACATGATCAGGAGTAGAACATATGTTATTTCCATTAGTGGCTGAGGTCATTTAAATATCCTAGTGTCAAAAACCAAGTATAGATTACAAGAAACTATGACCAGAGACAAATAATTAAGGCATTTTATACACTTGTTCAGAGTATATTTGACCAATAGGCATCTTCTTCATTTTTCCCCTAATCACCTTGGGGTGCTTAGGGGATCAACTAACCCCTTCCAAGCAGATCTGTCCTGTGATATTTTTTCCAATTCTTTCCAGTTTCATCTTCGTTTTTCTTGTATCTGCGTGAAGGTCTCTTCTCCATGTGTTCTTATCTATCTTTGTCCCTTTTTCCTGGAGGTTCAGTGAAAGAAATTGTTTAGTGATATTCTTCTCCTTCATTCATTGTCAGATTAAGGTCCTGGTTTCTCTTATAAAGGACACTGATGTTTGTAAGGCTGTTTTTATCTCCATAGAGCTTTTGTTTTATAACTGTCTCGTAAGGCCAGTATTGTTCTCTCTCTTTCTGTGTGGGCATCTAGCATGTGTTCCATGTTCATGGTATGCTCACCACATGGACACCTGTCATCTGTCCCAGTCCTCATTTTGTTGTTAAGATAATCCTTGAGTCAATTATGCCAGGTTCTCAGAATGAAGATGATGACTTGCTCTACTCTAGTTAAATCATGGTAGTCTTCTTTTCAGCCCATTTTTTCCTGAACTTGACTTTAACTATGGTTATGTTTCATAATACGTGATGATCAGGTCTGTTTGTGGGGAATCTTCTTCACACTTTGCTAGTTTGTCTGAAGCTTCATTACCTTTGATATTGTAATGATGAGGATTTACTGAATGACCAACCTTTAGTGTTCTGCAGAGATCTGTCTTAGGGAGTGCACACATTGCTTGAAATCTTCATCGTTATGTTGTTTTAGTGCTCCTAAAACTGACAAGGCACCAGTCAGGAATACTATGTTTTCTCGGTGGACATCTTTATCTTGAAGTACAAACTTTGCAGTGTCCTTTAGTGCTTCAGCACAGAAGTTATTGGAGTATGTTTCTGTTGTTAGCATTATAGTTTTTTATTTGCCGTTCCTTCATCTGTAATAGACCGCTCCACCTCCACTGGATGTGCCTTTGTTAGCTGAACCATCTGTGTTTATCCATGAGTGTACAGAACAACTCAGACATATCTCACTATGATCTAGAATATCTCAAAGAAGAATAGAAGAAAATTTATGTCTCTGGAATAATTAGACCAAATAGACTATAAAGGAGCTGAAAATATGGTGTGATTGATAATAGATAAGTATGACTAAAAAGTATCTTGAATTTAAACCATTATTTAAAAAAAAACTGTAACATACTAGCAAATATTTTTTTAATGTTGGAATAAAAAGACATTAATTAATGAAACAGACATTAATTATGGAAACAACAAAACCTGATATACGGTTTAATAAAAAAAATGTGTATTGAAGCTCTAGTTTAAAATGCTTTGGTTGAATTAAATTGCCAGATTAAAAAAAAATGGTTTATATGAGTATGCTTTAGTATAACCATGCTAAAATGTGTGTAGAATTAACTTGCTAGGATGAATTTGTGTACATGGGGCTAGCAACCCCATCATGTAAAACACATTTCTATTTAAACCACCACTGCCAAAAATGTACACGATACTATGGCTTATCCGACGTAGGGATCGAGCGGATGCTATGGTAACGAAGAGCATGTGTGGTGCAGAATGTTGGACCGACCATCGACTTGTCATTGCCAAGCTAAACTTCAAGATCCAGCCCAAAATGCGCCCCCAGGGAAAGAAGCCACCGTGGAGGCTAAATGTCTCTCAGCTGAAATACGAACCCACGAGAGGAGGCTTCCAGGAAGAGCTTGAGATCAGACTATCTGAGCTTCGTTTTGAAAAGAACGACATCGAATAGAACTGGGCATCATTGAGAAACACACTCTACGATACAGCTGTTAAAAACATTGGCGCACTCACGCGCAAGCATAAGGACTGGTTTGATGAGTACGATCTGGAAATACAGGGCCTTCTCGATGCAAAACATGAAGCGCACAGGGAATACCAGAGGGACACACCATCTCCGGCAGCAAAAGCTGCCTTCAATACTGCTCGCAAAGCTGTCCAGACCAGGCGTAGAGAGATGCAAGACTCCTGGCTCAGCAAAAGAGCTCACGAAATTGAGATGTTCGCTGAGCGTCATGACACCAAACGTTTTTACGAGGCACTGAAAGCTCTCTACGGCCCGCAGCCCTCTAGTAATACTCCAGTTCACAGTGCGGATGGGGTACTGCTAACAGATAAGGTTCAGATTCTAGACAGATGGGCAGACCACTTCTGCAAAATACTAAACCACACATCGTCCATAAATGAAGAGGCCATCCGGTGAATGCTGCAGGTGGAACTGAACCTAGCGTTGGATGAAGTCATTACTGAGGAGGAAGTCGACAGGGCAATCAGTTCACTATCTATAGGAAAAGCTCCAGGAGCTGATGCAATACTAGCAGAGGTATATAAGACAGCTGGCCCATCCCTCACCAGAAGGATCACTGAACTCTTCTGTAACATGTGGGCTGAAAGAAAAATTCCGCAGGAGCTAAAGGACGCCTCAATCGTTCACCTGTACAAAAGAAAAGGCAACCGTCAGGAATGCGACAATCATCGTGGAATATCGCTACTCTCCGTAGCAGGCAAGATCCTAGCTCTCTTACTGCTAAACAGGCTCAACAAACACCTTGAAAAAAGCCACCACCTCCCAGAAAGCCAATGTGGATTCAGAGCCGGAAGGGGAACAGTGGACATGATTTTTTCCGCTCGCTAAGTACAAGAGAAGTGTCGAGAACAAAATCAGGCCTTGTACACCACATTTATTGATTTGACAAAGGCATTTGATACCGTTAACAGAGGAGGGCTGTGGATGATAATGTCTAAGTTTGGCTGCCTTAACTAGTTCATAACAATGGTAAAACAGCTACACGAAGGCATGTGTGCTCGTGTACTGGACAGCGGTGCAATCTCTAAAACGTTTCTAGTATCAAACGGAGTAAAACAAGGATGTGTACTCGCCCCGACTTTGTTCAGCATGATGTTCGCGGCCACGATGACAGACGCCTTCAGATCATTGGAGCTTGGAATATCCATAAAGTACCACACAGATGGCAAATTACTCAATTCCAGAAGAATGAAGGCCAAAACCAAAGTTGCTGGCGACATAATCAGGGAACTTGTATTTGCTGACGACTGCGCTCTAATGAGCAGCTCAGAACTGAACATGCAGGTTGGAATGGACCAGTTCTTTGCCGCATGCAAAAATTTTGGCCTGACCATAAATGCCAAAAAAAAAACAGAGGTCATGTACCAACCAGCACCAGGCAAGCCATACACAAAACCAGAGACTACAGTCAGCGGGCAGACGTTGAATGCCGAAGACAAATTCACATATCTGGGCAGCACGCTGTCGAGATCTGTCAGCCTAGACGATGAGGTGGCAAGCAGAATAGCAAAGGCCAGCACAGCCTTTGGTAGAATGCGCTCGATGGTCTGGGCACGTCGTGGCATCAGCGTCAAGACCAAACTCAAAGTCTACCGTGCAACCATCATTCCAACCCTACTATACGCTTGCGAAAGCTGGACTGTATACTCTGGACATGCAAGGAGGTTAAACCACTTCCACACAGGTTGCCTGAGGCGAATATTCCACATCCGATGGCAAGATCGTGTTACTGACATCGAGGTTCTCTCGAGGGATAACATGCCCAGCATCCATGCACTGCTAGAAAAAGCACGACTAGGATGGGCCGGACACCTCAGACGAGCGGCTACCAAAGAAGCTTCTATATGGCGAGCTGAGAGAGGGATGGCGCGAGAGAGGGCGCCCAAAGAAACGTTTTAAAGACGGTCTGAAGGACTCACTAAAAAGTTGCCAGATAGACATCGACACCTGGGAATGTCTTGCGCAAAACAGATCTGACTGGAGAAGCGCAGTCAAATCGGGTGTAGCTGCCGGTGAAGATGACCGTGTTGTGAAAGCCCAGAGCAGACGCGAGACGCGGAAATTAAGAGCAGCGGGAACACCATCCCCTTCTACAAACCTCATGTGCCCGATATGTAGCAGATGTTTTCGTGCTCGCATTGGCCTGTTCAGCCACATGCGCACCCACACCCAACAGGGAAATCTGTGACAAGGATGATGTCAGCGGTCCTCATCGACAACGATGGACAGCTATTATTATACTATGGCTTAGATTTCCTTAGTTGTATGGGTGGTCATATACTTCACATGAAGTTATATTTGTGGTGCTGTCTGCTTAATATGGTTGTGTTGCCAGTAATGCATTTTCAAGAACTCAACTCCTATTATTCAGCACCAGGTGATATTGTTATTAAATGATTACTCGCTCCAGTTGGAGCATGAAGTCAGTACCGTTGTAACATCTTGGCAATTCAATAAGTTCTGGGATACACAAATGTTATTTTATGATTTCAAAATTTGCCAACAAAGCTTTTTTCTACTGCTTAATCTATGAGTCATTCAATTCTAAATATATGCTGCATTTATCTTAATCTGCATGTATGGTTAATCTATTAGTCATCTGACTCTAGATACATGCAGTATCAATCAGTCATCTGACTCTAGATACATGCAGTATCAATCAGTCATCTGACTCTAGATACATGCAGTATCAATCAGTCATCCTAGTCTAAGTTATCAGTTATCTCAACCCAGATTTATGATGGATATGTCAGTCATCTGAATCTAGATTTATAATGGGCCTTTCGGTCATTTTCGTTTAGGTTAATACTGGATCTATCAGTTATCTCGGCCTAGATGTATGGTGGGGTCTGTCTGCCATTTTAGTTTAGGTTTATGCTGGATCTATCAGTTATCTCAGCCTAGATTTATGATGGATCTGTCAGTCATCTGACTCTAGATTTATGTTGGGTCTCTCGGCCATCTTAGTTTAGGTTTGTACTGGATCCATCAGTCTAAACTAAGTAATCTCATTCTGGATTTATGATCAGTGTATGTCACTTGATTCCAGATTTATACTTGATATGCCATTCAATGTATGCTTGGTCTATCAGCTATTTCAATCTGTGTTTATGTTGGTTATGTTCTCTCATCCTAGAAATGTACCTATTCTATCAGTATACTATACTATATATACATCTCTACTGATTCTTATCATGAGGATATTGCAGGTTGTTATTGCTAATGTTTCTCGTCTGATATTCTTGGCATTTCAGATACGAGTTTGACAAAATCTGTTATATACACGTTCTAAGATAATAAACACCACAGCGGAGAATATATGTGAAAATGTTCTTCACACATGAGTGGATTGTTTTCACGTATGGTGTTGTTTTGAAAGATTGACTTTTTCTTCTTCGTTCATTCTCAATCTCCCACTACCAAAAACTGAAAGGGCTTAAGTCGCAGAATGTAGTCCAGAGAACTTAAGTCACTAGCATTGTGTCGTAGTTTACAGCTTGGCTGCGATATTTGCACCTTTCGGTCCAACACATCCGACTTCAGCAAGCATTCTTTGAGTACCGGGTTAGCATTCCCTCTTTGATCCCTTCTCCTTAGCCAGTCTGCTCGGATGCAGCCTGTTATCCAGGATCACCGCGTGGAGGTGTAGAAGGGTCTTGGCAGCTATGGTTCGCTGACCCTGACGCTAGCAGTCAGCTATGGGTCGCTGACCACTTGCGCTGCTCAGCATCTTGATCCTGAAAGATTGACTGACTTAACTTTGTAGTTTACTGCAGATATTATTGTAACTTAACTTAACGTCCTTATACTGGTTTAGAAGACTATGCAGTCTGCTTACAACCAGTTTCTTTTACCTTGATCTAAAAATATATATGCACAACCAATCTATTCTTGAATGCATTAATTTGACCCAGCCTCCCCTATTCCTGTGGCAATGCATTCAAAGCATTCACTATTCTTTAACTTTTTTAACATTCTTTAAATTATTTCCTGGTGTCTACTCTGGACCTTCCTTTAATTCATTTGGAAGCTGTACCCTCTTGTTCTTGTAGGATGCTGGATTTTGAAAAAAAAACGTTATAGTCAAATTTATCCTTTCCATTCATTATCTTAGAAGCCTGTATTAAATCACATTGAATTCTCCTTTTTTCTAGACACAGTAGGCTGGTTTTTCTATTTTCTCATTCTGGAATCCCACTATCAGTTTTGTCGCTCTTCTCTGTATCCTTTCCAGTATGTTTATGTCCCCTCTACGATAAGGACTGTACACAGTACTCCAATCTAGGTGTAACTAATGCTTTATACAGTTTGACTATCACTCCCATTCTCCTATGTTTAATATTTCTTTTAATCATACCTAACATTGCATTTGCTTTTTTCACAACTACCTGGACTTGCTCACTTACCTTTCATGTGTTATCTATTATAACCACTAGGTCCTTTTCGTTTTCTACCTTTCTAATAAGTAAAATTGTTCTCTCCCATATTCTGTAATGATGTTTCATATTAAATATACCCATGTGGATGACTGCATTTCTCTACATTAAGCTCCATTTGTCAGCTCTCAGACCATTCCCGAATTTCATCTAAATCCGACCTCAATATACACACTTCTGCTTTAGATGAGACACTTCTGCATAGTTTTGTATTGTCTGCGAATTTTGCAACCAGTGATCCGATATCATTGTCCAAATCGTTTATACATATCAAGAACAAAATTGGTCCCAAAACCGAGCCCTGTCTCCTCTTTTTACCCCACGCCAATGAGTACTCCCACGCTCTGCCTTCTTCCCGTTAACCAATTTTCAATCCATTTGACAACTTCCCCAAATATTCCATGTGATTTTAACTTCTTTAACAATATTTGATGAGGTACTCTACATAAATAACATCCACTGGTTCGTCTCCATCTACAAATTTTGGTTACCTCCTCCGTGAATTCTAATAAATTTATTTAATCACGATCTCCCTTTAGTCAGGTTAGGTCATCCCGTAACCGGTGAGGTCGTTGGGGCACACATGAAGACATCCTCACAACTCCACGCCATCCCTCTATGTCAGAAGCCGCTGCCTGTGACTCTTCTGGTCGGAGACTGGTCCATTCTTTTATGTCTTCCCATCTCTTTTTGGGCCGGCCTCTTCGTCGTCTGCCATGCACCTTCCCGTGGAGGATTGTGTTTGCAAGACCATTTTATCTCGATATGTGACCGTACCAAGTGAGTTTCCTTCTTTTGCCAGTTGCCAAGAGATCTTCGAAAGGCCCTATTGCTGTTATATTTCTATCTCGTATTTCCTCGTTTGTAACTCGATCTTTGTACGTGACGTTTAAAAGTCTTCGGAAACATCTCATCTCCAAGGCATGTATCCTTCGTTGAAGGTCAGCTGTAACTGTCCATGTCTCACACGCATAGAGAAATATTGACAGGACCAGTGTACGCATTAATCTGATTTTCGTGCATAGTGCTAACCGTTTATCTTGCCAGCTTTTGTTAAGCCGTGCAAGCGCCGCTATTGTCTGTGCTATTCTGGCCAATACTTCACATTTTGATCATTCATCACTGACAATCGACCCAAGATATTTAAAACGGTCAACCACTTCGAGTTCTTGACCGTTTGCTTTTATCTTGCTGTTGAAGCCCGTAGCGTTGTTTGTCATTAGTTTTGTCTTTCCAGCGTTTATCTCCATACCATAGTCAAGAGCTGTTTCATCGAGCCTTCTGACCCATTCCTGGAGTTCTGCTTCTGAACCCGCCAACCCGTCGATATCATCTGCAAAACGAAGGTTAGTAATCGTTCGGCCCCCTATCTTGACAGTACCAACGTGACCTCCAAGTGCCTCACTCATAATTCCTTCAAGGAATATATTGAAAAGAGTTGGAGAGAGTGTACACCCCTGTCTCACACCAACTGATGTGCGAAACCAGTCTCCTCGCCTCCCATTCACAAGAACTGCACTAGACGCCTTGTTATACAGGTGTTCAAGGACCGTTATAATATTTCCGCTTTAGTAAACCAATGTTATTTCTGATTAGATTAAATTTGTCTAAATGCAGTACAGTGTTTTCTTTGATAATTGGCCCTTTAACATTTTACAGACTATGCTCGTTAAACTCACAGGACTATAATTAACATGATTTTATGTTTTTTGCATTTTCAACAAGGAGATCACTTCTGCATCTTTTCAATCCCCTTCGCGAGCGATTGAGAACACAATACAGCCAATGGTTTTGCTAACAAATCTCTAGTCTCAAACAGCAATTTTGGATGAATACCATTTTACCTTGACATTTATCCACTTTCAACCCATCCAATTAAAACAAATCTTCGTAATGCATATTAATCTAAATCCCACTGTATCCATGTCCCTTTGGAAAATATCTATGGTCATTGTTCATCTCGTCCTGTTCTTTGCATCCCAATGTAGGCCCCCATGGTCTACACTGGCAAGGTAAGAACACTGAACCCTACTTCTGATTTCGTAGAAGTTAACAAAGTAAGTTTGTGCATGGATCTGCCTTGCCTCATAAGGATATCCTGCCGATATTGTGCCTGTTGACATCTCCATACTATCATGTCGTTCAATCATGAATAATGCCATGCAGCTGTAGAAACTGGATGCTACTCTCTTTATAATAGACCAACGTTGACAGATTCAAGAAATTAATTGCTGATTTCAAATAAGACGGCATGAACAAACTGAAGCAGAATTGTGGGAGTGAGCTCAGTACATGCAGACAGCTGTCTTTTATCCGATTGACAGGCGTTATTTCTTGTAACAATTTTTGGATTGTATTCCCGCCAGACCGTATGCTTTTGTTTACATTTCAGCGGACAAACGGATAACAAAGGGAATTAAGCGACCAGGAATAGACTAAACACCCTACGTTTTATTCTCTCCCCTCCTTCACGGACTGGTTATTACCCCCTGCAGGTTGTTTAAAACACTATTCATGTTGTCCTAATGAAACACTTTGATTAATTCTGTTTCATTAAGGGGATTTTCTGAAGGAGCTGAATTTATGACAGTGTCAGTCTGGGACGTAAACATTCGTCAGGGGCTTTGTCAAACAACAGCATAATACTTGAAAGGCCAATTACACTAATATCACAAACTTCTTGAATAAACACTTTACTCACAAACATTCTTGTGATTAATACTGCCAAGAGAGTTGCGATTTAAATTCATACGAGATATGTTGCTTTGACTGGAGTCAGACCAGATTTCTACATGATTTAACTCTTTTTGTCAATACTAATATCATAAACATTACTTGATGACCCGTTCCTCGGCTAGGGTTGTACAGCTGCGGGCATCAACTTCTTCAACCAACAATGTCTATCCTGGGCTATACCGGTCCAGTGGGTAATACGCGTTCTTTTATCGTGGATGATGTAATGGAGGTCTATGTAGGGTTGTTCTCCATTGCTTTCCATTTCAGCATCATAGCACTTTGCAGGGAGTTCAAGATACAAGCGTGTAGAGTCAGATCCTGGTAACCTGCCAAGACTGTCTGGTTGGATGAGAAGGCCACCCAACCCACGCGCGACTCCTTGTTAGTTCTGGTTGTTAAATACTTGGTAGCTTCAAAAATTTCGCGGAGTAGTCGACTTGTTTGAATGAAAGATGATATTATGGAGAATATGCATTTATAAGTTGGTAGTGACCTTGATTAAATGACATGGCAGTCGTGACCTTCACATATACTCTCGAACAGAAGTTTCATAATTTTGTTTGTGTGTTGTGCTCGTTGCAGCGTCTGATTTGAAAAACGTACAAATGTCAAATTCTTTTTTTTACGTGAAGTCACTCTCAGAGACACAAATATTGCTTAATAAAGCATATGGTGATACCGCAATGAAGAAATCGCAAGTATTTGAATGGCACAAACCTTTTTGTGAAGGTCGTGTTAGTGTCGATGATGATGCACGTAGCGGACGACCGTCAACCTCGATCAACAATGAACACATTGAGCGTGTTCGAAACGTTGTGTGTGCTGAGAGAAGACTTAGTGCCGAGAAAATAGCCTCAGAAGTTGGAATACAGTTGGAAGTTGTGACAGTACACAGTATTCTCCACAATGAACTGCACATGTACCGTGTTTGTCAACACATCGTTCCAAAAATGGTATCTCCTGAACAGAAAGAAACGAGATTGACCCTGACATGAGACCTAATCACAATGGCTGATCAATATAGAAATTTTCTCAACAACATAATCACTTGAGATAAGACCTGATGTTTTTTTGAACGATCCTCAGACCTCAGTCCTCTGAATGGAAATCTCCATCTTCCCAAACACAGACATTTCGTTTGGACAAGAGCAAAGGAAAAGTTATGTTGGAATAATTTTTTTTTTATTCCCAGGGTATTGTATACCACGATTTCATTCCTGAAGGCCGAACGGTTAACAAGGAAATATACGTTGATATCCTTCGTCGTCTAAGAGATGCAATCAGAAGAAAACGACCAGAAAAATGTAGAACAATCACTTGGATTATGATGCATAAAAATGCGCAAGCACATCGATCCCTACTGGTAAACCAGTACCTCGCAAAGCACAATGGAACATCCTCCATATTCTCCCGACCTGACACCGGTTGATTTTTTCTTATTCCCTCAACTGAAATCGGCCCTGGACAGACAACGATTCAATGATACCGATGACGTTATCACCAATGCGACAAGACAGCAAAGAAAGTTGTCAAAGAATGGGTTCCACGAATGTTTCTAGCAGCTAAAAGTGTGTAGTTGCCGAAGGGAATTACTTTGAAGGAAATGTAGTATAGATAATTCTGTAGTAACGTATTTCTATACAATTCACTAATTCCGGGAACTTTTTGAAGCTATCTCGTATATTCGTCGATTATTTTCAACGTTTGGAGCTGTGATAACAAGGGTTATGGTTAAACGTATCATGAGATATGAAAGTCCAAACATTGGAAGTCCGTGTCGTGTAACTTGCATGAACATTATAACAGTCTAGTTACGGTGTATGCAATTGGATATGTTTGATTAGCGTCGGGACCGAGATTCCCGCCTCATATCCTCATCGTGCTAGTGAAACCGTGTTGTATTACAGTAGCCTGTCCAGCGTGGTGGAGATTGACTATTATCCTCAAAGCGGTGAACGTGATGAGAAGCCTCGCATTGCACTTCACCTAGGAGAACCCAGGCTCACCATCTTCAGTACGCCCCGGAATATAAGATAAACAACTACAAAAGAAACATCATCAAGAGTATTGGTTTTAAACTCGCAAAACTCGAAGCTTGTTTCTGCCGTTAACGGCGTGATTGGTGTTAAAGTATCTGATAAGGTATAATAAAGGTTAGACACGAGTATATGCCAATATAATTCTCTTTATGCCATGGCATGTGAGGCCTCTAAAAGGACGTTTCATGCCTTTCTGTCTTGAGCAATCTTTCGTGTAGTACCTCACATCAGAGATGCGTCTAGCACAGCTACTTATCCATCAGGCGTCTCCTGGTAGTTCTTTGGTTACGTTTCTTTCTCTTACCCTCCAGTGTCAACACATATGCTGTTTTAACGGACATGTCTGGGCTCATTCTCATGACATGCCCCAGCGATCTCCATCTCCTCTCTTATGCTATCCACATCTTCTTGGTTGTTGTGCAGTTGGAGTTTGCCATTTTATTAAAACACTATAATTATTATGTGAAAGCATGGGCAAGTGTTAAAGGTGTTTGATTTATGGGCATCCTTCTTTTTATCTTCCAGCATTCCGAACGATATAGTAGGTAAGATCACTATTATATGGCCAAAGTTTAGTCTTATGACTATACATACTGATTTTCCAATTGGTTTCATCATGGCAAAGGCAATCCTGGCCTTGTTTAAGCGGGAGTTGATGTCCTCTTCCGTCCCTCCTTAGAGTGGTAACATGCGTCTGAGATAAGGCAGCTATTCTATTTTTCTCAGAATTTGGTTTCCTAGAGACACTGGTTGGTGATTTGCACTATTGGTCATAATTTGGGTTTTCATCGTGTCGATTTTGTTACTTTGTTTCACAATTCTTTCTAGCTTGATACTTGTGTCCTGTATATGCTCATATTTGTGAACCAGGAGCGCTATATCATCTGCAAAATCAAGGTCTTCCAACATGGAGAATGGTGTTCATCGTATACTTCTCTGTTCTTTCTCAATAGAATTATGTAGTACCCAGTCAATAGCAAGGATGGCATGCTACATCCCTATTTTACTCAGACTTCACTGGGAATGTTCTTCGGGCTGCACGAACAATCTTTATAGAAGAGAGCTGTAATGAACGATCTTCTGTAGTATGACATACTGTCTTAGTATCTTCCACAAGCTGTCTCTGTGCACACTGTCGAATGCCTTTTAAAAATCCACAATGTTGATGTATATGCCTCTCTGGCATTCACTGCTTTGTTCTAGGATGTTTTAGAGGGTGAATATGTGCTCACTAGTTCTCTCTTTTGTAAACCGTGCCTGCTGTATGCGAATATGTTGGTCTGTATTCAATTCTCATATGATAATTTTACTAAACGTTTTTTCCGGGAATTGAGGGTAATGAAATTCATCTCCAATTGTTACAGTCAGACATGTCTCATTTCTTCGGAATTCTTACTATTTCTCACTGCGCGAAGTCCACGGGTAATTCTTCTCTTTCCAATATATCTGATAACAGTGGTTCTAATGTATTAGCAGCAATGTTTGGATCTACCTTGAAGATTTCTGCTGACGATTCATACTTTCCTAGTGTTTTATTAATTTTTTTTTCTCGTAGACTGATAGCTTTTACAACTTCTTGCTTGTTTGGGGATGCTAGATTTATTGCAATGTCTTCATTAGCTGATTGTATGACTGCAGGAATGTTCAGGTCTGGGTTGTTTGAACACTCGAAAAATGTGTGGCTTATCTCCCATCTTGTTCATTTTCGGTAATTTATGAGTCTGCCTTTATTGTTCTTTAAATGTACTTTTTATGTTATCGTTGATTGGTTCCCAATACACAGTTGCTTACTAATATATGAATCCTTGATCCAGTTTTATTTCTCCTGGATGTTGGATCCTGCTTGTGAATCTAATGTTTCTGTTAAGACTTTCATATCCGTTCTTGATTTCGACTGAGAACTGTGTAGCAGTTTTTCTTCTTCTAGGAGGCCAACATTTGAACCGGGTTGTTTTGCCTGAGCTATTATGAGGTGTGGGTCACTTTCCACATTGGCGTCTCCTTTAGCTCTAACGTTCAGCAAGGACTTTTGCCACTTTTTATTGACCAAAAAGGATAAATTTAGTTTCTATTTCTTCTATTTTGGCATTTCCATCTAAGCCTATGTATATTATTGTGAGGGAAGATTGTGTCTCCAAATATTAGTCGGTTTTCTATTCACAAATTGATCAGCATTTCGCCTCCAAATATTAGTCGGTTTTCTATTCACAAATTGATCAGCATTTCGCCTCCAAATATTAGTCGGTTTTCTATTCACAAATTGATCAGCATTTCGCCTCCAAATATTAGTCGGTTTTCTATTCACAAATTGATCAGCATTTCGCCTCCAAATATTAGTCGGTTTTCTATTCACAAATTGATCAGCATTTCGCCATTATTTTCCATATTACCACAACCTTCTATTCCCATTGCTGATTCTCTATCTTTATTGTTATTGCCCACCTTCTCACTTGAGTCTCCAATAATACAAAGTACGTCATGAGCTGAACTATTCTATAGAACGTTTCTTTTTCTTACACCTTTGCCTCGATTGTCTTGGCATAACATTGAATAATATAGAGTTTTGAATATCTCACGTTAAATCTTTCTATCATAATTCTTTCATTCACTGGTAGCAGTTTTGAATATCTCACGTTAAATCTTTCTATCATAATTCTTTCATTCACTGGTAGCAGTTTTGAATATCTCACGTTAAATTTTTCTATCATAATTCTTTCATTCACTGGTAGCCATTCAAGAAGATGTTTGTTCAATCCCAATCTTAAAATGAGTGGGACTCCTGCGGAGTGTTTGTTATTTTTCCTTCTTTAATATAGTATAGTTTCTCCCGTTCTAATTTCAGTTTGTGGAAAGCTTGTCCATCTGCTTTCATTGATGCCTGGAATATGCACTTTGTCATTTAAAAAAATGTTATACCTGTGAGTTTTGGCTGCCTCGAAAATAGTTTTCACATTCCAATATCCCACTTTGATCTTACTTACTTACTTACTTAGTCGCTCCTCTTCTACCGCGAGGTGTAGAGGTTTGCCAAAGAGAACGCCACACTGCTCTATCCGCCGTCTTTTTCCTGGCCTCTTTCCAATCCAGCCCTCTATCACTTAGGGACTGTCGTATGTGGTCTTCCCAACGTACTTTGGGACGTCCTCGGGGTCTGCGTCCTTGACTTTTGATCTCCCATGATCGCTTTGGTATCCGATCTTCTTCCATTCTACAGACATGGCCAAACCACTGTAGTTGGGACTGCTCCACTCGTGTCTGCAGGGGTTGAACTTCAAGATTGCTACGTATTGTCTGGTATATTACTGGTACTAGCCCCTTTCTTAGGTTCCTCATTTCTGAAGTTTGTAATTGCCTTTCTTGGGCTGTAGTCATTGCCCATGACTCACATCCATATGTCAGGACAGGCACATAGGTCGAGCGGTATACATCCATCTTTGTTTTCCTGCTTATTTCTCTTCTACTGAGGAAACCTCTGTTTATTGCATGGAACAGTCTACCTGCTGCTGCCCTTCGTGCAGTTAACTCCTCTTTGATTCCTCTCCTGCTGTCTATTACCACGCCTAGATATTTAAAGTTGCTGACCTGCTCTAGTGCTCGTGTTCCCAGGGTTATCTGATGTCTCTTTTCATCTCTGGCGATCACCGGGGTTTTTGTTTTGGAGTTGCTGATGTGCATTCCTCTCTTCATCAACTCTTCTTCCCAGACCTGCAAGTTGATCTGGAGATGTGCTTCGGTTTTCGTGATCAGGGCCACATCGTCTGCAAATGCTAGTTCCGATATGTAACTTGGTCTCATCTTCCAGTACCCTACTTCATACTTTTTTGTCCGTTCCTCGCAGGCTTGGATGACTTCATCCATGAGGAGTATGAAAAGGTACGGTGATAGAATGCCCCCCTGTCTTACTCCGCTAGTGGTCTTGAACTCTCCTGACTTTTGATTTGATGTCCGCACATAATTTCTGTATGGCAGAGATCAGGGGTCCTGTGATGTTCTTCCTTGTCAGGCACTCCCAGAGTTTGTCCCAAGGAACTTTATCAAATGCTTTCTCCAAATCCAAAAAGCAGAGATGCATCGCTTTATTATATTCAAGAGCCTTTTCACTTAGCTGTCTGAGTGTAAAGATAAGGTTTTGAGTACTTCTGTTTGCCCTAAACCCACATTGAGTTTCATCCATTTTTGGCTCTGCTAGACCTCTTAATCGCCGTTCTAGAATCCTAGGGTAGACTTTCCCGGGGAAATACCTCTGTGATTTTCACATTGTCGATTGTCGCCCTTTATAAATATTGGTATTATTATTGCAACCTCCCAGTCTCTTGGTATCTTCTTGTGGCGCCAAGCTGCCTTGAGAATCTTCATGAATAGCATCTCTCCTGCCGCTCCCATGTATTTAACCATTTCTGGTGTTATACCATCATGTCCTGCTGATTTACCAATCTTAATTTTCTCCAATGCTGCCTTTAGTTCTTCCATTGTGATATTATCGTTTCCCTCCATGGCTCCCTCTACTTGAATTGGGACTGTTACTTCCAGAGCTTGGTTTTCCTCCACTCCAAGGAGATCTGAGAAATATTCTTTCCATCTGTTCATTACCTCTTCTGGGGCAGTCAACAGCGCACCTTGTTTATCTTTAACAAATTTCAGGGGGCATTCCTTTTCCTTCCTCATGTTCTTTAAGGTCTTGTAGAACAGTTTCTGGTTTTCTCCAGCATTATTTTCCAGTTTCTCTCCAAATTCTTCCCAGGATTTCTGTTTGGCCTTGAGCACAGTCTTCTTTGCTTCTGTTCTAAAATTTACATATTCTTTATATTTCTTTGTTTGTTCTTCTGTATTCTTAGCCCCTAGGTATTGCTTCCATGCCTTTTTCTTTTCTCGTATTATTGTTTTCACTTCTTCTGTCCACCATGGTGTACTTTTTCTCTTCCACCCTTCTTTGGTTTGACCGCATGCCTCTGCTGCAGCCTCATTCAGGATGTCTTTGAATTTTACCCAAAGCATTTCCATATCTTCTTCAGATTCCTCTATCCTTTCTATTGCTGTTGTTATGAGCCCTTGGTATCTCCTTTTAACATCCGGTTCTTGTAGTTTGTAAGCCTTAATTTTATTTTCTCCTTGTGTATTATGTTTCATGCTTGCTGATGGGTGTTGCCTAGCTGGATAGTGTTTTTCAATTCCTCTCTTTATTTTAACTAGGTAGTGGTCGCTTCCTATCTCTGGTCCTCTGAACACTCTAGCATCCTTTACATACTTGAAATCAGTTTTCCTCACTATTGCATAGTCAATTATGGACCTTCCTTTTTTATGCCGGCTCACATCTTGTGTAGGCATGGATATGCTTGTGTGGAAACCTTGTATTTGTAATAACAAGGTTTTGTTTCCTGCAGAATCTGAGCAGTCGTTTTCCATTGTCATTTAAGACATCTTCTCCATACCTACCGATCACTCCATCCCATCTAGAATAGTCGCTTCCAACTCTTGCGTTGAAGTCTCCAAGGAGAAGTATTTCATTATGGCAATCGTCAATGGTCCTTTGAAGGAGCTCATAAAATTAATCTTTTATGTCAGTGCTCTCATCTTCGTTTGATGCACACACAGTGACGATATCCATTTGACTATCCTCCTCTTGTAGACTTAGATCCATCAGTCGTTCTGAAATGAACTTCCATCCTTTAATGTTTGCTTTGCTGTTACCATTCACTATACAACCAACCCCTGTCCTGGATCGTTCACTCATGGGAACTCCGCTGCAGTATAACATGTTGCCATCATGGTCCAGAACGCCCTGTCCCTTTTTCTTTGTTTCTGTAAGTGCCAGGACTGTCAATTTTGCTCTCTTTATCTCCTCTATTAGTTCTTGTTCTTTTCCGTTTATACTTCGTACATTCCATGTTCCGTAAATCGTGGTCCTTATTTCTCGCCTGTTCGTCGCCGTTGAGGTCAGTCCGGTTTTCTTTGTGTTTAGACTTGTAATCGTTGTTTTAAGACAAACAGGTGATTAGCCTGTTGTGTCTTTGCATGGTGGAGGGGCTGCCTCCTTACAGCCTCCATACCTGCCGACCCGTTTTTGTCCACGGCTGCTTATTTATTCTCAGTTAACCTCCAAATTAGGAGGCCTTTCAGCAATCCGCAACCCTGCTGACGCGCCTGGTAGGAGGTAGGTGCCTCCCCCAGGCCCACTTTGATCTTCGATTTGAAATTCATTGTACTTTATTTCCCATCATGAGCTTCCTTTTTACTTTGACCCATACTGTTCATACTGACTGCCGGGCCCCGTCTCAAGGCCGTCCAAACATGAGCTTTCTCTCAGCCTAAACCCACGCTGTTCATACTGACTGATCATACGGGATCTATAGCACTTGTTTCTTGTAGAAGTTTCCGTAACGATTATTTTTTTCTAACTGGGGCTGAGTTGTTAACTGCTTCCAACCCCAAACCTGGAGAATCAGAAGGCCACATTTAGTCCGTTTCCACCTCGGTGATCTGTCCGTTCTTGGTGACACTGCTAGGAATATACGTTTCCGCCGTCACAATTCACTGCTTATTGAAGCAGGCAAGCCTGATCAAGATTACATGGTCATGGTCTGATGAGGAGGTAAAATCGTGACTCTACATGATTACAAAACATATATGGTCTCACTATTGATAATACATTGATTTAAATGTGAGTTACAGGTACCAGACAGAGATATTATAACAAGTGGTTACTCCTCATTATAGAATGTGTGAGCTTTTGTAGAAGAAATAATAACATAAAATAAAACAGGACTGCGCAGCGCGAGTCGAATCAGTATATTATTTTGCAAAACAATCCCAGATGTTAAGAGACAGTACAACACTAAGGTTCGAATTATGGACGTTGATCAAGAAAACGTGAAACACAAATTTCAAAGTGTAATTCATTTGATCCAACGGATATAAACTGTGTGACGTGGCATAATACCAGCCATGGTTAGATGGTCTGTTAAGAGCAGCATAGATGGCGCCTAACAGGATGTGGGTATTCTTTGCTCTAGTGTTTGAGTCTATTATGATGGACTCGCACATCAGTTAACAACCCTCCATAGTGCAGTAATAAGCTGCTCGTGTCTAGCTCGCTAAGCAGAAAATCATCTTCCTGGCTACATCCAGCTCACATCAGAGATGGGACCTACACAAGGGCGTATGCTCCTGTAGAAGAACAGGTCAACTAACACTAAGATATTGGCTTCAGCAGGTTTTCACCAAAACGTTGAAATATAACGCTTTAGTCGTTGGTCTAACCTTTAACCCCCGCAAGGTTTTCTACATTGGTAAATGTTTTCCTGTATGGGCCATCCGTAAAGGCGCTCCCCTTCTCAAGTCCACCTCTTTTGATTGAACTTTGTGGATGTCCTACGTCACATGCCCTTGATCAAACGCAGAAGCAAGTGTTATAATCACCTCAATATACTTAACAATGTATTTAGTTCTATACAATACACGAGTTACTAAATATTGTACATTACAAGTCTCAACTCAGTGTTGAGTACAATTGAAACAGTTTTAGTGTAATATCTTGCAAGTAAAACACCAAAGCTATGTACACATCTGAATATGCAACAACTATACATATAATAGTACAGTGGGCTTCCTACGCTGTCACAATCATTATTTGAAATATTGAAACAGTCGATCAAAAACAGCAACTTCACCTGTCTTCTGGTGCCAGGTTCCGAACGGGTAGCAAAGAATAGTTACACTGTTATATACCAGGTATAAAGTAGGAACGACTAAAGAGGATTGGACACGGGACAGGGTATCCCGTCTTGCAGAAACCTGTCGCTAGGATAAGAAAGGGTACGGACAAGGGTAGAATGGCATCTATCAAGTAACTTCACCTTCTGTCATAATGGACTTCATCTATTCTAACGGTTATCACAGACGATCTGGAACTAAACATCGTTTTTATGTGTTCATCATTCTTTCGTAGTTTTCGTTCTTGTTCTTGTACATAATCTGAAGCATACGTATCCGTTGGCTTATACACTCTACCCTAGTGCGTTGGCTTATACACTCTACCCTAGTGCGTTGGCTTATACACTCTACCCTAGTGCGTTGGCTTATACACTCTACCCTAGTGCGTTGGCTTATACACTCTACCCTAGTGCGTTGGCTTATACACTCTACCCTAGTGCGTTGGCTTATACACTCTACCCTAGTGCGTTGGCTTATACACTCTACCCTAGTGCGTTGGCTTATACACTCTACCCTAGTGCGTTGGCTTATACACTCTACCCTAGTGCGTTGGCTTATACACTCTACCCTAGTGCGTTGGCTTATACACTCTACCCTAGTGCGTTGGCTTATACACTCTACCCTAGTGCGTTGGCTTATACACTCTACCCTAGTGCGTTGGCTTATACACTCTACCCTAGTGCGTTGGCTTATACACTCTACCCTAGTGCGTTGGCTTATACACTCTACCCTAGTGCGTTGGCTTATACACTCTACCCTAGTGCGTTGGCTTATACACTCTACCCTAGTGCGTTGATTTATTTGCTCGATGAATTTCAGTAGGATAGTTGGAAGTGTCAAGTTGTCATATACACATAAATAAGCATATGTTCTTCATTGTTTTATTGTCCAACATTTGCGTCCATATGATATATGCAACACCAGGAAGAGTTGTTCTTTTCTGAATTACATGATCAAGTTGTGGTCCAAAGGAGGTTTCTTTTTAATTCTTTAGAATGCGTTTTTGTTGAGCTCTTTTGTCCTGTATTTTTGCCTTTTTTCCAGTAACATTTTTACACATGTAGTCAGATGTTAATGTTCCTATGTCACCACTGATTTTATGATGTAGAGATGTAGAGCACAATCACTCCGCCTACATCACATCGACAACCCCGGATTCTCGTCTCTGGTCACTTATTGCGTCCGAGCAGTATAGCGTTTAGAGCGTTAGTGTCTCGCGACAAAAAGAGCAGGTTAGATTCTCAGTCTTGACACGATGTCTACCAAGTTGTAAATGGATACTAGACTGACATGGTCAGCCCACCTAAGGAAAAGCTTAAATCTAGTACAGTCATGTCTTTATCCCAGACGATATAAATCGTGTCACTATCTAGAGCACGGTTGACACGCATGTTATCTATCATGATGTATGGACATCACTGCACTTCGATATGGCAATAGGTGCTGCGTCTTTTTCATCAATTAGATCTTTCTTAGTGAACTCGTATGCCTCTTCAGGCGATGGATATATGTATATATTATCAGCGTTTCGGTAAACAAATAACATTCTTCATTTCCCTTGCCTATTATATATTTGACTCTTCTTTCAGTTCACATAAGAAAGCACACAGAACCTTTAGATTTTTCTATTTCAAATTAGCAAGCCATTTTGCTATATGCATTTATCGTTGAGATGATAATTTGTCTCGTTAGCGTTGACCTTAATTTGGTTTATTCCTGTCTTATTCTGTACTCATAGTTTAATATATCTGAAAATTCGTGCCTTCAGAAGCCCACACAGGTGCCTGTAAAATGCTTCTGTCTTAATAGAACTTAGCGGCAAATGTACCCGGTTTTCTCATTGAAAGCACCACGCTACAGTCTACCCAGCTGTAAATAGTACATGACTACAGTTAAGGAAAGCATGACAGCGAGGACAGAAACTGGTTACCACTCCCTACCTCACATACAATAGCCGAGGTCTAGTACAATAACGTGTACAGAATAGAGTGTCTGCTATGAGGTCACTGTTACCGTTTACAGGTATAACTTAGTGCTGTTTTAGTGTGAGCCGTAACTTGGGACGGACGAAAAAGTGTTGGAAACAGCTTCATGAGTGTGACTAGGACAAGACATAGCCAACGTGTAGTCTGAGTAATGACAGGAAACATGCTACGTTCATATTCCGTGTCAAAACTTAACTCATTGTAAATAAGTGCTATAATACCCAAAGCCACCAGTGTGTTAGTAAGGGGCGCAACACATGGTTAAGATGCGTGGGTTCGTCTAACCCAATCCTGTAGAAAGTAGGAGTCAAGGAAAACATTTTAGAGTGGATATGAAGGGTCAGGGTCAGTGCAACATGATGATCATGACCCCACCCGCCTAACGACTACTTCTTGCACCTGGAAACATTCGTGTCACAGCAGTCTGGTCGGTAAGGTAGGGGGTGACACCGCGATGTTTCCTGTATAGAACCTACTGAGAAGTATTTCATTGCACTTCGGCGAGGAGGACCCATGTTCACCTTCTTTAGTACGACCTGGGATGTAAGAACCGTCACTACAACCCGCAAACAGATACAATTCACCAAGGAGAAGAACAACAAGCTTTGGAAAATAAAAAACCTTGAGGTAGAGGAGGTGCTACTAAGTATGTTAGAAGCTAAATGACACGTTGTCAATTTTACTTTTTACTACTGGTCACCGTATTATTTTCTGCTTCTCTCACGATTAAACACAAAGGCGCCATTTTTAGAAGACTCCTTGCAGAAAGCCTTGACTGAAGCACATTATTTACTCCCATATTAGTGGTTTTATAGCAAGGTGTTACATGATGAGATTGCTGGCCTCATGCACAAGTCACTTAAGTTGCCTTTTACAACATGCTTAGAAAGACACAATACCTATTGTTACTGACCGCCCTAGTTTACTGCGCTTATCCTTGACACTGAAGGGTGTATTCATCGTTACCTGTTAATTTAGCCAGATTATGTTTCATGCCAAGTTAATGAACATTATGTTCTATATATTCCAACTTTTATTTTTTGTTTTTGATAAGCTGCATTAAAAAAAAAAATCTTACATATCTCATTATCTTGTTGCTTCCAGCGTATGAATTAGTTGCTAGCAATATATTAGAAGGAAATTACTCTGCCTAGTTCGTATATCAAGTGCACAATTATATGAAGTGGGATCTGGGTTTCAAGCAAGTAATGTCACATATATAAATTTGCTTCGTAAATATTTAGAAGTACCTGGTTTGACTCCACTGAAATACATTTGGAAGCTTCTTGTGTGCGAATTAATCGTGCCTATGTGTTATTAGTGTCTTCATTGCCTTTGTTTAATGTGGAAATATATAATTTAATGTTGGATTATGATGTCTTCGTGAAAATATTTGCAATTTGAGAATTGATAGAGAAATAAGTTTAAAGAAATGGAAGTAGCTGTTTTGGTGAAGCGTATAACCTAGTCGACAGTGATCTGGCTTACCAGACTGGGATTACAATCAACGGACAGAACGAAAATCGTGGTTCGTGCCTGGTAAAACCGCTCGTTCAGTCGACCCTTCTGTACGTGACACATGAGCTAAGGAAGGTAGAAGCAGCAAAGAAATAAACTAGCCACCCCGTTTCATATAGACTGTGACTTAGTGCATGAAGAGTTATCTTCATCCCCTACAGCAATTGTTGCCATGGGACTGACTTTTACCTTTATTTGTTTTTAATAATCATAGATCCGTCTTTGGAATCAATTGTTTCAGCGGAAGGCAGTTATACCTACTTAGCTTCTGATAAGGCGATCAGTGACCATCACGCCTGATGGTGTCGTTAAGGGCAACAACAAACTCCCTCCGCTTCACTCGGTCCGTGGCCATAGTTTGTGAAGAGAAGTTATTAGCCTCTACCAAGAGAACAACTACTGAGCTAAGCACAAACTAGCTGCATGTTTTCTTATTCTGTCAGATTAAACGAATACACTGCCCTTTCAGAAACTGACAACGTCATGTTTGGTTATATTAGGGTACATGGGCCATAGTAAATACTCACTATGCGTACCTAACCTCTTGTGCAGCGCTTACAATCACCGGGACGTGTAAATGGCTACAATCCGAGCAAACCAATAGACTGCCATTGCTGCTCCTCGGATCATCTGTTCTCGAGTCAATGTTAATCTTCCTCGTGTCGATAGCACAGATAATTCAAACACGGGCTATGTCTTCTGATTATGCCAGAACGCACCAATGACTGGCTTTGTTGGTTAAGGTTTAATCTTCATTAAGCGAAGGTACGCCACTTTCAACCACAGACAGTCGGTTTGTTTATATCAGGGTGCGTGGCCTATAAACAAATTTCGTGCACTGTGGGCAAAATTCGTGTGCAGCCTAAAACCACTTTATGCTGGGAAGGATTACAGACAGATCAAATTAGAATTGTGATCGCCGCTGTTAAGACAGTTCTTGTCGGTAGTTAAGTATTTTTTTTTTGGGTCTCATTATTGGGTAATTATGCCTTTTTAAACCAGTTCCGCCTCCTATTTGATAATATTTTACCTTGGTGACACCCTAATGCGTGAAACACATTAGCGTTTAGTGTGCCGGGTCGCTGACATTTGACGCACCCTGTCAGTGCCCACAGGCGCACCAGCATGTCCATGAACGCTATATTTATAAAATACTGCTGGCTGTGTTCCAGATGACATTAATTGTTTATCGAATGATACTTTTCTCTATACCGAGACATCCATGTATGCAAACCGGACACTGGGGACCGGTCTGATGGAGTCTGGATTCTGTAGAAAGCGGGTATCATTGAAACATTGAGAATTCTTTACCAGCCACATATTTGCATGTTATGAATACATGGGCAAATGTCAGATTTCGTGAGCATTCTGGAATTACAGATGATTGTGATGGACACGAGTGACTGTTTTACATAATGTACCCTCTAATATGCTCATTCACGCCTGCAGGTTTTGCTGCATCTGAATGTTGTTTTGATAGGGTTTCTGCTCAAATAATTTAACTCTGTTATGGCTGTTGTTTGTCGAAGAGGTAAATGTAGGCACGTAGCACACACTGCCGTCGGGGATAAGGTGTTAGAGACTTGAAACGTCACATTTTTTTCTGAAATGTAGTTACCGTCCCAGTACTCGTTACTTGCTCTCCGCAACTGTAAGTCGAGATCCCGTTTACAGTTAGGGTGACGGGAACGTGTCTAGACCGGGGATCGAACTATATCAAACATTTTTTTTTTGCCTTCATCTTATTTCTCTAATCCCCAAGGCGGTGTGCATTGCACTGTGGTTTTTATTTTGTGCCTGTTGGGCCAGTGCATCCGACTTCAGCGTACATTTTATGTAAGGATCTGCTTCCTCGGGGTAACGGTCGGTGCTGTGAGAGAGATCGAACCCAGCACCTTCGGGTTGTGAGCCGTGCCACTTAATCACAAGCCCACACCGTCCCCAAATGAAACATTTAATAATAGATGATATTGCAACACTATAGTAATTAGTTATACTGTCCTTAAAAAGTGAATATTAGCATGGGCACGTATCGTTGAGATACCGCGTTGAAACAAAAATAATGCAAACGGTCTTCACAAGGGACAAATAACATAAATGAAAATAATGAACACATTAGGAAGTCTAGCAATGAAGTGATAAGAGTACTTACTTTGAGAGAGAAGCTGGCATGTCATGTGAAGTAGGTTGTACCTAGGCATGCTAGGTGCAATTGAGAAATAGATAGTATCGATTTGCTGAATAATATGATCAAGGCTAAACAATAACTCGAGGCTTAAATAGAGACATCATGCTGAATAGACTTGATCACAATTGTTAATACACCATGCATACTGGCTCGACATGAATAAAGACAAAGTGTAACCGAATCACACACTACATTGGGACCATTATCAAAAATAGGATATAATTACTGCAGCACTTAAAGAGAGGAAGCCCATTAAGGGGAGATACATAGCTATGGAAACCTCAAGAACAAGGAGATGGTGTATACATATTAGATTGTCTGAATAGCAGAGTGATAAAACGCGCGCTTGTCACTGCAAAGGCACCGAGTTCGAGCCCCGTTACCGACACGCCCCAGTTGCACCAGCATAACATGTCTACTTGACTTACTGTTAATTAAGGAAAGACAATGCGATGAAACGAACTCATCACCACCAGCGCACATAAAGCTGAAGATTAGTACATTGAAGTCATTAACGCTTGATCCCTTACTGCAGTGTCTACTATGGGACTACCGAAAAAAGAAAAATATATATCTCTTATAACAACGCTATGAAAGATTGCTCATGACCGTTAGCACATGCATTTTTGGTATGTTATCTTTGAAGACGTTACAGTGTTTACGTGTATGTGTTTGCGTGCTTGAAGTAATTGCTTGTATAATCTGAATATTCGCATATACCAACCATGTAGGAAGATTGACTTGTAAGATATCTCTACTTTCTTTTAGTCCTATCTTTCGGTAACCACACATTTTTCAACCTTCGCCTTTTCACTTTCTGACTATATCCCCCACGTCCATGTCAGTTTTTGTCTTTACACTTTCTGACTACCCTCACGTCCATGCAAGTTTTTGTCTTTACACTTTCTCACTACCCTCACGTTCATGCAAGCTTTTGTCTTTACACTTTCTGACTACCCTCACGTCCATGCAAGTTTTTGTCTTTACACTTTCTGACTATCGCAAATCATGTTCAGTAATTGTCTTGAAACTCCCTGACTGAATCGCACATCTCTGTCAGTATCCTACATACCTGGCTATCCCATACTCTTGTCTGTATCTCACACTCCCGTCGGTCCTTGTCTGTATCCAATACTCCCGTCGGCCCTTGTCTGTATCCCACACTCCCGTCGGCCCTTGTCTTTTCATATCCTTTTTTCATATCCTGATCGTATCCCACAACCCTAACTAACCAACAACCCTGACTGTAACCAACAACCCTTTCTACATCACACACCCTAGTAGTCTGTACCCTACACTTCTGTCAACCCTTGTCTTTTCACTTCCTGACTAGATTTTCCTCCCGTAGAGCAAACCTAACACGATCAACGTACTTATGCAAATGAGCTCGGGGAATACATATTGACTTTAGATTGGCTTTTCCGTAAGAAGCGCAGGCAGTGACAGAATGTTGCACGTGATGGAAGCTTCTCAGTTGGTGTCTCCTGTCTGGAGGTTTTCTCACGTGATAGGGAGTATCTAAAACATTTATTTGTTTTCCCGAGCTGTACTACAGCTATATAACAAGGGTCGAAAAACTATTTTGGGTATTACCCCAAAATCTATTTGTTTTAAATTATATTTATGAACCACCCAACCCCTAATTCAATGTAGAAACAACTAATTGTTCTTAATATGAAGATGATAAAAACATATATAATGGCTCAGTGGCCGCACCAGGACAAAAACTAAACATCAAACATACGGCAAACGGCCAGTAGGTCTTCATCAGGGACACAACGAACGAAAACAACTAGCCACAAAAAAAAACACACGTAAAAAGAGCAATTTAAAATAGACGCCATGCCTGAATGTTCCAGGAAAGTGTGCCAGCTATGAAATATAGTTATCAAAGAAGCAATGGTCAATATGATTACACACAAACAAAAACACGAAACTGCTGGAAATAGTAACTGACTGAAAGTAAAAGGAGGCAATACTTTGAGGAATGGAGCTTGACGTCATTGTTCATTACCAAAACGACAATTTCGAACAAACATTAAAGTTTCGTTCTCTCGACACAGAACAACAGTAAATGATAAAATAGCTTTTTTGTTCACCCTTATCACTTTGGGGCGCATAGACCATCAACCAACCCACACCTGGCATACGGATCTGTTTTATTTTCTCTAGTTCTACCCGGTTTCTCCCTGTTTTTATGGCATTTATATCAATTCTCTGCGTGTTCTTTGGTCTTCCTTTGTCTCGTTCCCCTGTGGGTTCCCTGGCAGAGATTACTTGGATGATACTGGCACCCTCATCAACTTCCACTGATGGCTTACAACGCTGGTAGATCTGACTACAGGGTAAGGGTGCGGCCGCGAGGCTGGTCGGCAGATGACATTAGAGTAATTGTGCAGCGGCACGGGCTCACATTGGCCAACGCACTAGGCACAGGACAGACGAATTGAGCTTCCCACTACGCTCAACGGCACAAGTGGAAAGACAACTAACTGACTTAAGACTTTCGCACTGTGTTGCCTATCCAGTGCCAAATTCTTCCCAAGATTTTCTTTTCCACCTCCTGTCTTTATCACGTTAACTCCCTTAAGCTATTCTTGTAACCTTGGCTGCAGTCCTATAATCTTTCTCAAGGATTTATTAATAGCCGTGTAATTGTAATCTCTTAATACGGAGTTTGGTCATCCGCCTTTTAAACGCACTGCAGTTGAATATCCTCAGCTTGGGGTATTCTGATAATGTTAGAGTTCATATAGTTTTTAACATCACAAAGGCACTCTTGCCTTTTGAATCCTTTTACATCCCCATCTGCAAGACCTATCTTGTGCATATGACGTTTCTCACAATTTGATGGGAGCTCTATTGTTGTTCGCATTTAATTTTACAATTTGTGTGTGTCTTTTCTGCATGTATTTTAGACCTATTTACTGGGAGATTATGTCTAGTACGTCTGTCTGCTTTTCCAATTGGAGTTAGCTGTGAGAAAGGATGGCTATGTCATCTGCAAAGTCTATGTCATCTGCAAAGTCTGTGTCTTCTGCAAAGTCTATGTCATCTGCAAAGTCTATGTCATTTGCAAAGTCTATGTCTTCTTAATAAGTTCCACTGAATTCGATTTTCCTCAATAGGCTAGTTTATTCCATAATCCAATCAACTGCCAACAGGAACAGAACAGTTGATAAATCACATCCACGACGAACCCTAGATTAAATGTTGAACGATTCTGGGAGTTGTCCGTCGTGCAAAACTCTACACTGAAAGTTCTGATACGTTAACATTGTGCTGGTGAGTTTTGTGGGATTCCCTTGAAGTTTCCAGAGATTATTCCTATTCTAGCTTTCAAAATCTGGTATCCTGTCAGGTTCTTCCGCATTTTGTATTTTTTTAGAATTCTAGTTGTTTCCTTCATATTTTCTTTACTTGGGATATCACAGTTAATTTTGAGGACTTCTTTAGCAAGTAAAATGTCAGGTGAGTTGACTGCTTGTGGACTATTTATTGGCTCTTAAAAGTAGTCCACGTATATCTTCTTCTGTTCTTCCTGATTTGTTATCCTTTCAACTTTGTCTGTTATTGGTCCGATTTGATGTTGATATTTTCCTCATAGTTTTCTTTCAAGTAGTGCCATACAAGCCTTTCAAGTGTCCTCTAGCTCCAGCCTCTTCAACTTCTGTCTGTAGCCAGAATACCCATGAAGCTTTTCTGATCTACCGCAATGCTGTTTTTGATTTGTTTATCCATGTACAATTTTTTTTGCTTTGATATAATGGCATTGTTGTCTTTTGTACGCCCTGAAAAGGACTTTTGTTTTCTTTTCTTTTCGTTTGCCTTATTTCTCTAATCCACAAGGCAGTGCACGTTGCACTGTGGTTTTTATTTTGCGCATGTCGGCCCAGTGCATCCGACTTCAGCATTCATTTTATGTAAGTGTCTGCTTCCTCCTGCCTTTTGTAAGGGTTTGCTTCCCCGGGTTAACGGCCGGTGGTGTGATGGGGATTGAATCCAGCACCTTCGAGTTGTGAGCCGTGCCCCTTAACCACTAGCTCACGCCGTACCAGGACTTTAAGTGAAGAGTTGTAGCTTTTCTCACATCCCGAGCGTGCTTATGGTGGACCGGGGTCCTCCAGGCGGTTGTGCTATGCTTTGCTTCATCTGCGTGTCGCTCACTACTAAGAGGATCACGTCGATCCCTCATCTCGTTAGCCAGGCTGCCACGAAAACAGCCCGTTTCCAGGAAGGGCTACGGATAAGCTGAGGTGAGGGTCGTGGCCAGTATATTTTGCCTGACCCTGACTAACATGTCTGATAAGTATGTTCTGCTTGACCAGATGTTAGTCTTCCATCTCCTGCTTTGATGTAATAGTGGGCGCCGTAAACTCACAGTCAAGCATGGTCTGGGTACCGCGTTTGGGAACAAGAAAATGAACAAAATCTACGTTACAACCAAAAGGCCATCATCAAGACTAAAATAACACAAATGAAAACAGTTAATACATCACAGAGTAACTATGAATAGACAGGTTAGCTTATTCTCGGTCGTGTCGCCGTGATGGTGCACAAATCAGAGTTGCTTCACATTTAGTTCACGTCAGAAATAGATCAACTGTAATAACTAGAAATGTATTTAAGCATCGTAAATCATTGATAATCAATAACCAATAAATTTTCATGACAAATGTACTTGATTTGGTCCCTTTTATCGACATGCTCCAGTCGATGCAGCTGTAAGTTGATCTCTTGCCTACTGTTCTGGAAAGAAAGACAGCGAAGAAATGAAGGAAAGACATCGCGTAAGAGAACTGAACACCCTACTACATAAGCATATGAGGCTTAGTATAATGAACCGCTTCATTTCCGACATGAGCACCTATCTCACCTTTTGTAGAGACCAATATTATCGACTATCTTTCTGTACATAGTGTTTCATTTTATGCCTTTTCATTTCCCGTGTTCGTTGTCGTTTGTTCTTTTCGTGAACTCTCTCATTCGTTTTACCGATCGCGTCCTGAAAGATACCTCATTTGTAGCCAATATAAATCTTGACGGCGACAAACAAGCACACTCACACTTCTGGCTCCCCTCTATTTTACTGACAATTTTAGTGTGTCCACTCAATCGGTTTGATTACGTGGTGCTGTGCGGAAGGGACCGATATGTTCTGTCACTCAGGATTCTAATTTGTCTGCTAGCGCGTGTCGCAAAAGCCAGTATTATTTTCTGCAAAGATGGGGACGCACAAAATTATTGCGGCTAGTGAAAACTAGTTATTAGAAATGAAACACCGGGAAGCCAAATGTGAAGGGCATCGACCTTAAATACTCGTAACGGTACACATCTCGCTTCCTGGTAGCTAGATTCTCAGTTCTATCCAAATGTAAATGGGTACCTGACTTACAATTAGGAAAGACAATACAGCGAGAAAGTGAACTGATCACCATATCTCATAATAAACGGATGCCTCGTATAATTAATCTCTACAACGTCATCCCCGAAAGTATTCGCTATATAAACATTGTTTTAAAGGAAAGGTCTCGTTACCATGCCAGTGTGGTATATTTGGAGTATGGTGTTTGACCGATATGTTTTTGTTTACTAACGACACGCTAGGAGTGATGTGGTCAACCATACAACATCCAGATGAAAAGGCAGTCCTTGTAGTGGGCTGGGAAGAATTCGCCGAGACTGACAACAAAACCAGAAGGTGGAACGTGATGGTCACGTGACCGGTGTTTCTCGACATAGAGGACGGTGTGTACCGTGAATTCTTACCTTTGGGGCATACAATTAGCCGATATTACAATCTGGAAGCACTTAGACGTCTCAGAGTATATAGCTGGAAAATAAAAATATGAGTTGCAGTAAAACAACTTCTGGTCCCTTCATCGTGACCATGTACCAGCCCATACATCACTGTTTTCTGGTCCCTTCATCGTGACAATGTACCAGCCCATCACTGTTTTCTGGTCCCTTCATCGTGACAATGTACCAGCCCATCACTGTTTTCTGGTCCCTTCATCGTGACCATGTACCAGCCCATCACTGTTCCTTCCGGAGTTGTTGCCAAAACAAAACAAGTGTTCTTCCCCAGCACCGAAGATATGTAGAAGAGGGGAATATTTCAAATGAGACAAACCTGACTTTGTAAGCCAACAAATTCTTTAAAAAAACAGAAGTTCCGGAACGTTTTGGACACAATTTAGTACATCTGTTATCTTAGACTGCAGATGTTGTATTGTATCCGAGTTCTTAACAGAATGTGTTGTAGTAGCATGTTTCTGAGTGGCATCTTAACACAAGTTTGCGTACTGAAAGTAGACCTGGGTCCTCCTCGCTCGCTGTAGTGCAATGTATTCAAGACTTCTTAGCAGGTTCTCAAATACGGGGATCGCAGTGTCGATACCACGTCGCTGACCTGGCTTCTCCAACACAGCCTGTTTCAAGGGGCACGGCACCACCATTCGGCGTGGGTCTTACTCGCTATCTTTAATTTGTCAGTGACGCGAGTCGTAGCACCTGACCCTTGATTGTTTACTGTGTCATTTGGCTCGAGGTTGGTCATTTTTTATATCGCTGATTTTATTCGCTCGTTGTTGTCTATGTTTGGGGTTTAGTTGCAATTAATAGACTACCATCATTGTTGAGATGAATTTATTTTGGGAGTGTGTTAGAGCTTCAGTATGGGCATTGTGTCCTACACTCTTGTAGACTGATTGTCACAACATTGGCGGTTTATGGGTTGAATGGAAAGAAAGACTAACGTCTGGTCTGACAAAATATGCTGATCAGGCATGATAGTCAGGGTCGGACAAAACATACATTCCAAGACCCTCACCTCGGCTTCCTAGTCGCCCTCCCTGGAAACGGGCTGTTTTCATGGCCGCCTGGCTAACGAGATGAGGGATCGACATGATCCTCGTAGTAGTGAGTCGCACGTAGATGAAGCCAAGCATAGCACAACCGCCTGGAGGATCCCGGTCCACCTTCATCAGCTAGCTCAGGATGTGAGAAAAGCTACTGCAATCCGCCACTTAACGTCCTTTTCAGGGCCCACAAAAGGGTAACCTACTCATTGTAGGCATTCGCAAGCAACAACTTGTTGAATTTATGAAAGCGTATTTGCAGTTTTCTTTGTAAGCCAACACTGTGTCTGTCTGCACATCATGATTCATAATATAATTATGACTAAAAACATAAGGACATTGTGAAACTATATACTCTAGATTCATGTTACGCATGCATACATACATTAAATAACGTTATCTTTTTTGAGAATAAGTATACGCTATTCGATATAATCATTTGTTTAAGCTGCTGACCACTGAACACGTTGTCGCGGGCTAACTGATCCCACGGGTACAAAGTACCGTAATGTGGATAACAGTGTTACTACTGATTGGCTTGCATGTCTAACGACAGTAGCGCGCGAGTCACCGCGTTCAGGATAATATCCCGCCTAGGTGGTATTAACGGAGGTTTTTTTTGTGTGATTAAAGGTGTGTGCAACAGAATCCGCGCTTAAGACGTCGGTTGATAAGGCGGCTCCAGATACAGCGTAGATTGGGGCACGACAAGCATGCCATTTATTACTTCAGGTGGGTTTGCGAGCGGCCATTTCTAATCTCGGGTAAACAATATAATTTAAATCTCTTGAATTGGTGGCACCTGCGTGTACCAACCGCGTTCATCTGTTACTTCCATATGACAAGTGTAATTCCTTTAATTCAATGCTGACTTAATACTGCGCATTCCACGAATTCTCTCTTACCCTGAGTTGATTGAAATGCGAAGAGCTGATCCAATGTTTCAGGTGGCGACGCCCAGTAATTTGTTTGACATGAGGGGCGAGGCACATGCGGATCTATATAGGTCACGTAACCTGATCTTTCCTACTTGGGAACTGCGAAAACCGAATTATATGGAGCGTTGACAGTCTATACCAGGAGTCTTAAACTCGCAGTCAGGGTTAGGTATCCAAGAGAAGGGCATGTCCTCCTTAAAATGCCCTTTTTTGGTTTACACTGCCGCACATACATACACGCACACATAGAAACTGTCACATGTATATATAAATATGTATGTACAGTTATACATGCTTAAAATAATATATATACATTTAAATAAACATGGATTCGGCTGCAGTTAGCTTACATTGTCAGACGTGTAGAGGAGAAAGCAGAAACAAGTAAAGTAGAGAGAATTGGAATGGAATGAGTTACGGTTACCAGGTGCAAGTACTTAATGTGTCTTTTTGTTCGTAATGCAAACATAATGCAAACTTTAAAGTTTTGATTTGTCGTAGATAAATGCTTTGTGGGCCAAGGGGCGGAATAGACTTAATGTGGGGCCAGTGTATGTCCTAACACAATACAATTTGAAGGATACGACGTGCATGCATTTGCATAATTATCTCTTAAGAAACGAAGACCGTTTTGTTTTAAAAAAAGGCAGCTCTGTAAAGTATGCGTAAACAGGCAGCATCAGCACTATATACTAAAACATTATTTTTAGTGTCGACGTTAATGTTTTCTTTCGTATTAACAGTTTTAAATGAGATACTGTGATTATTATGAAATATTTTCCATTTAAATTGATTTCAGAATAGATTATATGGCGATGATTTCCTCTTGCCCGCCTGCCTTCAACTATTTCGAACAATATTGTTTTCATTAGAGTATCGTGTCACTTTAAAGATCCAACATATTTTATCTGCCTAATCTATATCTCTTATAGTTCTGATAATTTCTGCATCGGTAGAATTTCTATGCAAGACTAATGACGAACACTTTTAAAAATAAATCTTTATAATTGCAATGATAGAATTTGAATAAAACGGATCTCAGAAAATAGTATTTTATTGACATGAAACTATATAAATTTTAACAGCCATATTAATTAATTGCACAAAACCAGCATGAAATGAAATAGATTGTCTGATTCTTCTAGCATTTTATTAAATGTTATCTACTCAAGTATTGATTAATATGTCGCACTCACTAACCGACAACAATTTGCTTGATTCAGTATACACATTCACGTCTGAAATTGAGAAATAACAAGTTACACCAAATGATGTTGTATATGACAATAAGAAATAAATGTGGGAAAGTTTTTAAAAATAGAACTTTGAAAGAAAAAAGTGCCAGTGTGCTGAATTCGAACAGAGGTCTCAGCGTTTCTAAATTGTCTTCCACTCTACCAACTCAGCTATCACAGGTCATATATAAATGTTTCTGGCTTTGCTGTACTTATTTTTATGGTGTAAAATTTGTGCTGTGACCGACAAATAAAACAACGAGAATTATGGTTATTGATATTAACTGTTACTCAAGACAAATGAAGACCTACATTATATTGGACTCCATTTCTTAGGAACTAACTGCAACTTCTTTTTTCTATTTTAATTACAGATTTAGTCTTTCACATGTATTGATCAATATTTTAAAATTAGACTGCTCTAAAATTACATCGCTTAGAAAGAACATACTCGTAGATGGAAAAGCACATATATCGTGTATAAATGAGAAAAGTTGCATATAGCTTAAGTTTGAAATTGAAGGCTTAATTTGTCTTCAAACAATAACTGTACTGAAAAAGAATTTGTCGCCATTACCATAATAAACGTGGCGTGTTCAAATGAAACCAGACCAACTGCATCAAGTGAATATACGTACGATGCTCATGACGACGTCACTTCTGGTGTAAACAGCATATACCAAATGTCAAGTTTGCAAAATTTCATTATCCCCCGACTCATACTTTCCTCGACAGACCATTGAAAACATGGCGGGTGTGATACTGAATCCGTCCAGAGGTGATCAACGAGCGGTGATTCAGTTTCTAACAGCTGACGGATGTCGACCAGTTGACATTCATCGCAGAATGCAGGCAGTGTATGATGACAAAAGTGTGCCGAAGATAACAGTAAAGAACTGGACAGCGATGTTTAAAGAAGGGCATGAATTAACGAAAGATCTTCCGAGAACAGGTCAAGCACATATTGTTGCGTTAACTCACGCCCTTCTTTAAACTTCGTTGTCCAGTTCTTCAATGTTATCTTCGACACACTTTTGTCACCATAAACTGCCTGCATTCTGCGATAACTGTCAACTGATCGACATCCTTCAGCTGTTAGAAATCGAATCACCGCTCGCTGATCAACTCTGGACGGATTCCGTATCACACCCGCCATGTTTTCAACGGTCTGCTGAGGAAACTATGAGTCGAAAAATAATGACATTTTGCAAACTTGACGGTTAGTATGTGCTGTTTGCACCAGACATGACGTTATCATGCTTATCGTACGCATGTTCACTCGTTGCAGTTTGGTCCGGTTTCAGTTCAACACGCCTCGTAGATGAATGACTAGATACAATGAAGTCACTGGAATAATGAAAGAGGAAATAGTTTTCAAGCTAAAACAAGCATTCGTCATGCAATTGGAATATCTTTTCGAGCATTAACAGATATTTAAGAATACATCGAGGCGTGATACCCCAACGGGTCCCTATGTGTCAAAGAGGAAGAATGAAGACACAGCTTTACTGGAGTGCGTGCGACCCACGGACAATTACATTTTTCCGTTTGTGGCCCTCTGCTTGGTTTGAGTTTGAGACTCCTAGTCTACACGATATCGCCTTATTGAAAATGCCCACAGCCTTTATGGTACCAGGTTGTTTTCTTATCATTTATTCCTTTAGTTTGGTTTTTTTACGGACACGCTTGCATTAGGCTGTCAATAAACTTTAGAATATTTTCTTAAGGAATGTTAGCTTCTAGTCCTCCCAAATGTCCTTGTGTGAGATTGTATGGCATTGAGAGAAGGGGGGAAAACATCGGACTACATAGTTTATGAGATATGTTGAGGTATTTTTTGGTGGTTCGGAAAGAGTGTGTAACGATCCAACAGATTAATGAAACATACGTGAAGTTTATGATGTAGGTTTGAGAGTGTACCGGAGACGTCTGAGATGGGTCATCTGGTTTATGGGATATGTGCTTTTGTAAGTTTAAGATAATTTCCAGTTTTTCTTTCTCCAGTTTTTGGTGAAGGTATATTTAAGCAGAAACGTCGGTACTCGTCGGTTACAGTTCTAAAGTACAACTGCATTTAAACCTCACTTGTATTTTAGCCCTTATTATTGATTTCTGTTGTAGGCCTGATCACTCCAGAGTAGACGAGCAGCGACTTCCAGTGTTGCTTCACATATTTGGTCTATTTCTTAGTTTAGCGGCTTGATGGGCATTATATTACTGCTCTATCTTAATATTAAACTTGACGAGTGTCTATCAATCGCTTACCCAATGACAGTTCCCTAATACTGTTTTAGTCAGGGTTAGAGCTGACCAAGCGATACATACATATAACATCTATTAATTAAAACATTATTATCTGTTGACCGATAAGTCTGTATGTCGTGTCGGTCTTCTGACTGCGAGGACAAAACCGCGTTATGGATATGTTTTATTCTCTAACAGACGTGGCGGCTGCATGTGAAAACGGCTTTTATTCCTATCTTATAAATTCTACCGGCGGAACGCAGCAATGGGAATAAACCCAAAATTATAGTTTAAAATATTTTTTTCATTGAGACATGCTACTGGAATAGGAGAGTTGATGGCTTAATGGGCCAGCAACACCAGCATGAGCTAACAGATAAGGACACAGTGCCAACAGGACTCTCTGAACGTGTCTGTGTGTGTGTGTGTGTGTGAGAGAGAGAGAGAGAGACCCAGTGACGTAGGCAAGAGGCAGAGAGAAATCATGAATTCGGCATCTCGCTTAATCGGAAATACATTTTGTAAAGCAATTAAGAAATAAACAGAATTTTAGTTGAACATTTTAAATCTTGCAATTAATTGCGTTTTGTGACTAGACATTTACCAATTAAACAAAATACTATTGCCACCTCCTCTATAATCATCATAATCTCTCTATCTCCACCCTTTCTCTCCATCCTATTTCTCCCTTATCTCTCTCCACCCTTTCTTTCCCTATACCCTTTCTGTACCTCCTTTCTCTCCACCCTTTCTGTACCTCCTCTCTCTCCACCCTCTACCTCCTCTCTCTCCACTCTCTACCTCCTCTCTCTCCACCCTTTCTCTCCCTCCTCTCGCTTTCACCCACATACCGACCATACCACTTTCGCGAGATAGAACGTTAAATCGTGATCGACCGGCTAGTAATCCAAAAGGGGAGGCTAAATGATCACTCTCTCAATCACTCTTATTCCTTCTTTCTTTCTCCCCCCCCCCCCCCGCCTCTCAAAAAAAAACCCACAACTTTACCACATCCGTGGATCACTAGTAATTGGAAGCTAGGCCAAGCATCAGGAAGCCGTCTGATAGTCAGGGTAGGTCCTACAGAATCATTCCTGCTCAATTATTGCTTTTAAGTTTAAAGACTAATGTGAAGATGATGCGTTGGACATACAAAATGACACAAGAGTTTCGGATGAAGGCGATCACATCAAACAGGAACACAGCAGAATGGCGGAAGCAGTATTTTAAATCAATCAATCATCTTCAGACCTTTTCAGCAAATACCACGTCCTTCTGCCCCTTTCATTTCAGCTCTCTGGAGGTCTTCCTTGTTTCCTTTATACATGTCTGGAGCTCCCTTCGCTACGTGTGGCTTAGTCCACCTCTACTTCTCTTGCTATGCAGATTCCAGGACAAACATTGCCTTGTAATGCTATTAGCTAGTTTATTTTATGTGTGTCCTATCCAACACTAACGACGTCTCCTCAATTTACGCTCTCAACTACTAACGGAATATGGCTTGGCTTCGTTCGTTCTCAATCTCCCGCTACCAAGCCATGAATGGGCTTAAGTAGCAGAATGTAGTTCAGATAACGGAATGCATTGTGTCGTAGTTTACAGCTTGACTGCGATTTTTGTACCTTTCGGTCGAAAACATCCGACTTCAGCAAGCATTTTTTGAATATAAGCACAGTACTGCTTCTGTGGAAATTGCTATAGATGATAATGTATTTTTGATATTGATGTTGATAATGCAATTAACCGACCCAAGAACAAATTCAAGAACAAAAAATACATATTTATGGAGCCAATCTTATGCCGTTTGTCATAGACAGACACTGCCTTCGGGGATAAAGTGTTGAATGTTTCATTGTACTATGCCTCCGCTTTTATTTTAGATGACATGGCCAGTTCTCGCCGTCACTACATTGCTTTCATTAATCATAAGTCAGGTACATACTTACAGCTGATTAGACTGAATTACATCGAGGCCAAGAGTAGAACCAGGCCGTTTTTCTGTGATAAACAACGCGCGCTAACCACTCTGCTATACTGACGCCCAGGATTGGTATATATAATGGTTATTATATATATATATATATATATATATATATATATATATATATATATATATATATATATATATATATATGTCTGTGTATATAAAAACGCAAGAAAATAAAAAGACGTCTTTGGATGGAAACCTCGTCTAGGGAATTCCATTGTTTAGCGTATAACATTCCAAAGATTGTTACTGAACTTCGCTTATCTTTTCTCACCACAAGAATGTCCGTCGTCACCTGGCATTCCCTTACGCTTACGGATCGCAGCCATGAGAACTTACCCTAGCCTCGATGTGGAGGGTAGTTGACAATATTGTCTACACCAGTGTTTCTCAACTCCGGCCATTATTAGGGGCCACATGGTGAGTCATTAGATGCCGAGTGCAATATTATTAGATGCCACATGGTTTATTATTAGGTGACGAATGAGTCATTATTAGGTGCCACATGGTTTATTATTAGGTGACGAATGAGTCATTATTAGGTGCCAAGTGGGTAATTATTAGGTGCCAAATAGTTTATTATTAAGTGCCGAGTGGGTCATTATTAGGTGCCACATGACTTATTATTAGGTGCCGAGTTGGTCATCAATAGGTGCCGAGTGTGTGATTATTATGTGCCTTATGGTTTATTACTAGGTGCCGAGTAAGCCACTATTAGGTACCACGTGGTTTTTTAATAGGGGCCGAGTGAGTCAGTATTAGGTGTCACATGAGTCATTATTAGGTGCCAAGTAGGTCATTATTAGTTGCCACACTGGCCATTATTAGGTGCCACACTGGCAATTATTAGGTGCCAAGTAGGTCATTATTAGTTGCCAAGTTTGTCATTATTAGGTGCCACACGGGTCATTATTAGGTGCCACACTGGCCATTATTAGGTGCCACACTGGCCATTATTAGGTGCCAAGTAGGTCATTATTAGGTGCCACACGGGCCATTATTAGGTGCCACACGGGCCATTATTAGGTGCCAAGTAGGTCATTATTAGGTGCCAAGTTTATCATTATTAGATGCCACACGGGCCATTATTAGGTGTCACACGGGTCATTATTAGGTGCCTCACGGGTCATTATTAGGTGCTAAGTGGGTCATTATTAGGTTTACCTCGTTGATTATTAGGGGCAAGCTGGTCATTAATAGGTGCTGCATGGGTCATTATTAGGGGCCATCTTGGCCATTATTAAGGACTACCTTGGTCATTATTAGAGACCTCATTAAAGTAACTAATAAGAGCTACAGGCGGAATCCTGAGGTGGCAAGATGTAAATCATACTCCAATGAAGGACATGGCCACAAAACGAGTTTATGAATACTGATTTAAACGATGGCAACTGCAGCATACTTCAAACATCTGGTCACCATTAGAATACGATTTATAATAGGATAACTGTCACATGAGAGAGGAAGCAGTGCCGAAACAAGCAAGGAAACATTTATTGTCTACGTATGTTAAACAACAGGCAATTCATGATGCAGTGGTATATGGTGCCACAAAAGATGACTGCGTCCTTCCCTAAAGATATTCTCAGTAGACTGTTGGTGGATGGCAGAGAGCGGCCGATCACAATTTATGTTCACAGAGATGTGTAGGCGGGACATGAAGGCAGTGGACGTCTGTATGATGTCATGGGAAGACGAAGATGCAGACCTATCTAAGTGCAGGGGGTCATAAAGAGCCACCCTTGACCATGCGCTCTTGCAACTTGGAGAAGTGGGAAAAAACACCGCAAATAAACAAAAAAACAATTCATAAGAGAGTTACCACTCCTAGGTCGCATCATCCTATGGCCAATCATGACTGAAAGGGGCTACCAAACTATGGTGTCATAACAACTTCCTAGGTTACGAAGGAGAAGGGACATGAACATACATGTTTGTTGTGTTGTTATCCGCGAGCCATTAATCATGTCCACACTCTTATCTCGAAGTGAGAACCCTTGTTTAGAGTATGGAGATAGACGCATATGACACGCCACAAAGTTGGTGAGTGACAGATACGATTGCATATTTGAAAGGGAGCGAGGCAGTAGAAAAATATAAGAAAAACATTATTTATTGATCTATCTGTAGAAAATATAAACATCCATATTCCACTAATAACGATGTTTTTTTTCTCTCTGTAACAAATAACGGTGCTGCGGCTTCTTTTAACACACTAGATCCTTTTTTGTATAATCGACAAGTTATTTTGTCTTATTTCTATAAGTGATAATTATTATTGATTAGCTTTTACCTGCGTATTCGTTACTGGTGAATGTTTATAATTGCTCCATATTGTTTGTGCATACTTTGCAAAGTTAGACATATAAAACATGACAGCAGACGGAACGGTGGAAATTAAGAAAAGCTGAGTAAATTGAATACAAATATAAAATCAAATGACCAGTTGGATGTTAATACAAAGTTAACAAACGTTTAAAAGACAGATGCCTGACGCATAACATACAATGTTTTTTCTACTTGCATCTTTATTTATTGACACTGATAATATTAATTAACAGAAGTATTCATTTTATGCTAACACACTCAGTTACAAATTTTTGTTTTGCTCTCCATTTCTTTGTATGGTAAGTTGTAGGGTTGTCACTGTAGCGACCTCCATAACACGAAGCCTTCATCAAAACAGTTACAGTGGTGGTGGTGGTATATGGTTTATATAATGAGGTTGCTAACCCCATGATTGATTAACTGGACTTCTTGTGAAGCAGATGGTAACCAAAGTGGTTCTAATGATTAAGGTGCCAGCCCCGTGCATATTTCTCTAATCGTCTTTGAATCCATGCTAGGAAGGCTACAGCGAGTCTATTCTCGTCTTTTACAACATGCTCGGAAGATAAAATGGCCTAGTTAGATCCTTCCCTGATAGCACTCTGGTGTCAAATACATTTAATGCACATTTTTGTTTCCAATTCATGAATCACAGAAAGGCAGTTATTGATCATTCTGCACGTTTTATTTTATTTTATTTATTTTTACCTCAATCACGTCATTACCACAATTTATTATCTGTTGAAGAATCTGACAACCTCTCCGCTCTTATATACTCTTCAGGAGCATTGCTGCCTGTTAATCCTGCCTATTATCTGTTGAAAAATCTGACAACCTCTCCGCTCTTATATACTCTTCAGGAGCATTGCTGCCTGTTAATCCTGCCTATTATCTGTTGAAGAATCTAACAACCTCTCCGCTCTTATATACTCTTCAGGAGCATTGCTGCCTGTTAATCCTGCCTATTATCTGTTGAAGAATCTGACAACCTCTCCGCTTTTATATACTCTTCAGGAGCATTGCTGCCTGTTAATCCTGCCTATTATCTGTTGAAGAATCTGACAACCTCTCCGCTCTTATATACTCTTCAGGAGCATTGCTGCCTGTTAATCCTGCCTATTATCTGTTGAAGAATCTGACAACCTCTCCGCTCTTATATACTCTTCAGGAGCATTGCTGCCTGTTAATCCTGCCTATTATCTGTTGAAGAATCTAACAACCTCTCCGCTCTTATATACTCTTCAGGAGCATTGCTGCCTGTTAATCCTGCCTATTATCTGTTGAAGAATCTGACAACCTCTCTGCTCTTATATACTCTTCAAGAACATTGCTGCCTGTTAATCCTGCCTATTATCTGTTGAAGAAACTGACAACCTCTCCGCTCTTATATAATCTTCAGGAACATTGCTGCATGTTAATCCTGCCTCTTATCTGTATCGTTTAATTAATGTAATATTCTTGGTTTACCTGTCTTATCCTTGACCTTTGCCTATAAAAAGAATGCATTCAGTCCCGATGGCCATCATTTGCATATCGCAAGTCACGAAACTAATGAAGACTCTCGAGGCTAGACAATTAAGTACCAAGAACAATTTAAACATCTACATTTAAATCACTTGCGCATGTGCAGATTTAATTAATAAACAAACCGACCTTAAACGACGAACCTTCAAGGTGATCGATGTGCATTCAAGGTGACCGATGTGCATTGCTGCAGGAAAAATATGGGTTAGTGGTTTCGATCAACTAGACATCCCATAAATGTGTCAACTAGCTGTCAATTGCCCTTTGTTTTATGTTGTCAGATGTGTACGTTTTATGAGTGTTTATCATATTTGTCTTTGCGATTGTTGTCGCTCTCTTGATAATGTACAGAACAAGAATCATGTTCTGTATCCCCAACGCGTTCAGTGTTGACGATCTTATTGTCACACCATATTTGAGATGAAGATTATTTATTCATGCTGTATTTACTTTAGATAACAGATCTCTACATAAATCTTCAAAGCTGTGTTGCTTGTACGACTCTTAAGTACAACAGATACTACACATAAACTACTTGGAAACCATGGTGTAGTGTTATGAGACGCTAACCCTCGCCAACCGATTGTGCTGACTAATCTCCACTTGCCATCTACACACCCCGATTTTATTGTTTGTACTGACCCATACTTTTTTTTTTACAATTCTCTTACATTTGATTCAAACTTCCGCTGCAGCTGCTGTGTAATTCCCATAACGCCGTACATAATCAGATACATTATTACATATCACTCTCGTAGTATCTGAGTTGAAAAGAATAGGACTACTAACTTCCCAGGCACGTCGACTAAAATCGACTAAATACGACTGTGCGTGTGTCTAGGAACTTCATCATGTACATGCACGGAAACATACTTCCTGTAGATGGGTCAGTTGTGGTGGTGGCACTATTCTTTAATTGAAAGAGACTAATAAATCATCCCACGATATTATTGCTATACAAAATGAAATGATGCTGCCCTCTCCTGACTTTCGGAATTTAATTGCGTGATATCTATTTCTGGCTGATACAGCTTAACTCTCCATCTTAGAAATGCGTGCCTCAGTAGCAGCCCTGAGCTGTTTCCTGATCTTCGCATCGTTAATGCTGTCTGACCGTGTGACGTTTATCGTGACAGAAATGAAAACGAAGGAAAGTAGTCTCATAGATGAATGAATGTCTGAGTGTTGTAAACTTTATGTTTGTCAGTATGTTCAGTTATTATACGAAGGATGTTCAAATAACACCGGGACTTTTGGTTGTGGGCGCGCTGTCGGTAATATGTGTTGTAGCAAGACATAACCGCCTGCCAAGACTTGATGATAACTAAATAAAGAAAGTAGGAACGAAACATGTACTTGTCAAATGGTAACACAAAAGTCGCGACTTGTCTACATTGGAGTATAGATGTTTACTTGTCTTTTTTCTGGTGGCTTGAAGTTTCCACAGGACAGGTAGCCAGGCATATGCCATAAACACCGTAGTTCCATTTTATGACATAGCTTGCATATTGCAGTGTAACTATTCATCTTTCGGGTCCGGTAATACACATACGCCTGCCCAGAATACTGATATTGCTGGTATGCATAGATTGACGACTGGATCAGACAGATATATATAGATACACAAATGGCTTGGCTTGGCTTCGTTCGTTCTCAATCTCCCGCTACCAAGCCCTGTAAGGGCTTAAGTAGCAGAATGTAGTCCAGAGAACGGAATGCGTTGTGTCGTAGTTTACAGCTTAACTGCGATATTTGCACCTTTCGGTCCAACACATCCGACTTCAGCAACCATTTTTTAAGTATCGGGTTAGCATTCCCACTTCGATCCCTTCTCCTTAGCCAGTCTGTCATGCTGCAGCCTGTTATCCAGGATCACCGCGTGGAGTTGTAGAAGGGTCTTGGCAGCTTTTCTTCGCTGGCCCTGACGCTAGCATTCAGCTATGGGTCGCTAACCACTGCAGCTCATGGGCTGCTCAGCATCTTGATTCCAGATACATAAATATAAAGAGCTACAGAAGGCGACATGCAGAAGTAGATATAAAGAGATAGACATAGAGATAGGAGTTTCTCTGATTGCAGCTGGGCTCTGCAGTCTCTTCTGTCGGTCATGGATTGCAGTTTTGTAATCTTTTCAAGTTCTACAATTGGCGTTGACTTCATGCCTGCTGTTTTAACTCTCATGGCTTGGTTTTGGAGTTTGCTAACTTTATCGAAGTTCGCCTTTGCTGCTGTTGTCCATGCCGCAATGCCATACTCGAGAACTGGTCTCACTCTTCCAGTGTACAGTTTCTTTCGTCTGCTCCCCAGCTTGTGCCAGCAAGTTTCCTCCTGATTGCCATTCTTTCTCTGGCTCTCATTCGGTTTCTCTCGATCTGACTTTTCTATGTCATGCGCCGATCAAATGTGACTCCCAGATAGTTTGGGTTGTAGTTTGGCAGCAGGTATTTGCCGTTTAGACTTAATTTGGTGTTTTGGGGTTTGATTGATAGCGAGAATGTTGTACATGTGGTTTTCTCCTCGTTTATTTTGACCAGCCATGAGTTCGCCCACTCTTCCAGCGATGTTAGGGCCTGCTGCATCCGATTTCTTGCTATGGTGAGATTCTTTTCAGAGGTCCACATAGCCAGATCGTCTGCAAACATTGAGCTATGAACTCTTCTTTGTATATTCTCTGTAATGTCATTTATATACACCACGAAGAGTGTGGGTGACAGTACTCCCCCTTGGGGTACTCCCTGCTCAAGTGTCACCTTTTTGCTCATCTGCCCTTGTACTTGGACTCTGGCCGTTCTGTTTTTGAGGTAGTGGTTGATCCACTTGTACATTCTCCCACACACTTCACTTCTTCTTAGCTTGACTCTAAGTCAATCTTTCCAGACTTTGTCAAATGCCTTTTCCAGGTCCACCCAAACCGCTACTGTGTGTTTCTGTTCCTGGTAGGCATCTTTTATTTCCGTACAGAGTTCTATCCTGGTTATCGACGCAGCTGTATATTGGCACCTGGAGTACTGTACGAGAAGGAAAGTCAGCGAGGAAGGGTGCTGACCACCTCATCGAATAAAAACAGGATGCCTAAATACAGATAAATCTGCAACACTTCTCATCGACAGCACTCTGGTATTACCTGTAACATTAACACAATTTTACTGTCCAGAGAGAATTCCCTACAGAATTTCCCATCTCTTGAGCATTGACCTTTCTTCTCGTACTACTAGCTGATTTTCTAGTTATCTTCAGTCCCAGAATACGAAGTGATGGCACCATGCTTCGTAAGAAGTGAAACGAGGATGGCAATGGATTGGATATAAATTTAAGGTAAATGGGTTTCCATAGTTGACATGTCGGTTGCGATGAAGTGTTAGATACTTCATTTCACGAGGTTTCAGCTTATGGTTGGGTACGGTGACCCGTTCCTTTCAATACTACCTTGCTTTCCTTAGCCGTAAGGCATGCTCCCACGTGTACATCTGGGTAACTTGGTGTGTATCACCGCCGGAGAGCGAGCTTGGTTTCTTTGCCGTGGATGAGAAACTTTCTAACAGATCTACCGGATAGACGCCATTATGGGTTTGGTTAATATGGTAAAAGAACATATCCTTGCCTTACTCCTCCTGTACTTGCGTCTTCATTGTTAGCTATCACATCACTATGTATATTCCAAACATATACCATTACACTCCTCTCCCGTGCTTATATTTTAATTGACTTATACAATTTTCAGCTGCTTTGCGTGCTATGATTCTTATGCTTTTTGGTAACTTGTTTGTATACAAACATTTGTACAGTCTAAAGCACCATCAGTTGCCATATTACAGCTGCTGGAATAAATCTCAACAGTGTTGTATCTCTCACCTTGATAGTGCAATCTGAATGGCTTATTATGTCCACCTGTTTATGTTATCATACGAATGGTAGCGTTGTCTTCCTCGTGCACTTTTGCCTTCTTCCATTTTTCCTCCCAGCACTGTTTTTAGCAAGTTTTATATGGGTTTATAGGGAACACACTTTCACTGAATTCCGTTGTTTAATTCTGTGTTCGTATTCTATCAATTATAAGACCTACTATTTAGTTTGGTATTTTCTCGCAATAAGTGCCCATTTTTTTCTCCTTATATCTACACTTCAAATACCTCATTTATCTCTTCCTTCTGCTTGTTCATTGCTCATATTTCGACGGCATATAGTAATGACACGTGTACGTTATACTGGATTGCTGTCATTTATATATTTGTGTATGTCAATATCTTGTCTCAAATCGCTGATAATGGTTTGTATGTCAAAATCTTGTCTCAAATAGCTGACAACGGTTTGTGTTAATCCTATTCGTTTTCTGATTGTTCTGTTGACGTTTCAATCATTTATTTGCGAATCCAAAAGGCGAGAGGGGGGTGGGTGGGGGTGCGGGCATGGGGAGCCTTAGTTATACTGCGAAGTCTTTGGAGTTCGAATGAAATTGGGTCCACCTTTAAACTTCGGTTTTTCAACTCAAATGTGTGGGGGTGTGTTAATATACGGCGCCCAAATGTGGCGTACGACGAAACTGGTTTCAGACTTTCATTAATAGGTACTTCGGCAGAATACTCAAGACTGCACTGGTACGACAGGGCTACTAATGGGGAGCTTCTGGATTGAACAGGACAATCCCCAATAGGTTAGGACATAATGCGGAGGAGATGGATATGGCTGGGACACATATTAAGGAAAAAACCGAACAACGTTACCCGTCAGTCTCTTTTCTGGACCCGAAAGGGCAAGATGTGTCGAGAGCGACCCAGGCGCACTCGGAGAAGGGAAATAACCGTAAACATGAGGGAAACGGCCCAGACATGTGACCATCTGGGGGGTTTTGGCAGAAGACAGAAAGACTGGATGTGTTTTTGTTGAGGGCACATAACTCCACTGGGGGTTATAAACAAGATTGATTATGACCCTTTAATTTTATGGCAATAATTGAAGAAACTCTCCATCTGTTCTTGTATTTCTATCTCCATTTTTCTCATTTCTTGCTAATTACCGTCATTTTCGTTTTCGCAGTGTTAATGTCTAATCAACATCATTGACTTACCTTCTTACTTTATTGGCTTGTTCTATATATACAGACCACAGGACAGAAAACAAATTGATCAGACAGATGTGTTTAAATAAGAAGTTCGGATCATCATTACACGATTAATAGTATAAAGAGCTGCAGTGATGACATCTGACGACAATCTTGGTATAGCATAATAAAGATAAAACTGAAAAAGCGTACAGCATACAACAGTTCAATATGGGATTCCTCAGGAGCAAAGACGTACAAGATAGCATTTTAAGTCACGGTATCAAATAGGTTTCATTTGCTGCAACAACTAGAAGAAATACAAAATATGTAAGAGTAGAAAAACACTGGTACAACATAAATAGCTAGATACTTATGAAGCTCTAGGTAATACAGAACACCCACACAAAGCATGGATAAAGGAAAGAAAATCGAACTAAAGCAAACCAGAAATACTAGAGTCAATACTCAGGAAATAGACAGCGAAGTCAACAAAGAAGTAAGAAAGGGCATCATAAGAGAAAAGACACACAAATTATTGTTGAGTTCGCAAGAGAATCAGAGAAAGCTGCAGCAAAAGGAAGTATGAAAGACCTTAATAATAGCATACAGAAAGTATACATAAATCGATGGATTATTTAAAGATACAGAAGGAAAGTTGACGCAAATAAACAGACGAGGATATGGACAGAAGATTTCGAAACATTTCAATAGTCCAGCTCCACAAGATCCTTTAGATATTCAATCAGCAGACGCAGAACTACAATGGAATTTGAGAAACAAAACAAATAAAACAATTGAGAAAGTTATACTACTTTATAAAATAGTAAGGCCACTGTCACAGTTGGTAGCCTAGCAGATGCAATAAAAGCAGATAATGACCCTATAACAGAGATATTGTAAAAATGACTTGGTAAAGTTTGAGAAAGAAAAGAAATATCAGCAGGCTGGAAGGTAACTGTCTAGTCAAGTAGCTAAAGAAGAGAGATCTATAGCGGTTTTCACATTATAGAGAAACGATATGACTGTCAGTGTCTGTTAAAAAAAAGTAACAGACTTGTACCAAAGAGATTCACAGATACCATATACAGGTGAGAGAAGAACAGGCACGTTTTCGATAAAGCAGGTACTGTACAGAACAGATAGCTACACTGAGAACGGTAGTGAATCTAAATGTGCAATGGAACATATATATATATATATATATATATATATATATATATATATATATATATATAAATAAAAATAAGGCTTGACAATGTTTGCTTGACAAGTAAACAAAAAATCCGTTTTTAATCATTAATTACATTTTTACATAAGCTAGTTTATGATGATGATTCTAAATGGACTTCCACTGCCACAATTGAAACTTACTAAAGTCGTCGATAAATGGTACTACGGCGCTAAAACTACCAGGCATGTTTATATATATATAAGGTGTGTTAAAAAGTATCAGACCTTTGGGCTGGAAAAATACAATTACTTACCTGGAGGTTTGAAACCCTAATCCCTTTCAAAGTACCCTTCTTAGTAGGGCGTGGGATAGGCGAGGGATCAAGGTTCAAACAAAAAATTAAGGTCTACGCTGCAGTTGTTCTACCTGCTCTTTTATATGCATGTGAGACCTGGATCGGCTATAGTCATGTCCGGAAATGAACTACTTCCACATGCACTGCCTGCGGAAACCGCTGAGGATTAGGATTAGACTACCAAATACAGATTTGTTAGACCGATCGGGCATGTCCAGTATCCACACTATGATATGTGCAGCACAGCTGAGATGGACTTGCCATGTTGTTCGCATGTCGGATCAACGCTTACCAAAAGAGCTGCTGCATGGTGAACTGCAGAATGACAAGCCAGAAAGTTGCGGTAAGCGGAATCGATACAAGGACACGATTAAGAGATCACTGATCCAGTGCGGTATTAACCACGATGACTGTGACAGAATCACCACCAAACGCACACACTGGAGCAGTACTATTACTGAGGGTGTTCAGAGACATGAGGCATCAAGAATAGATACGGCTATCAAGAGACGATCGCTCCGCAAGTCGGCTCACATTAACTCTTCTTCAAACCTGGTGGAAAGGGGAGTCCTATTTCCTTGGATTATATGCGATACATAGTTCAGGGCTCCGATTGGCTTATATAGCCATCTTGGAACTCATGCGAACAGTGAATGTTGACAAAATGGTCTCATTGATTACGTTGGACGAACAACAACAGCAACTTACGAAGACCACACTTATCTTCCATGTAGCGCCTGAAACGAGTGACAAGCAGATGAAGGCAAACATAGCACAGCAGCCTGGTGGTCCTCGGCCCACCTTCGCCAGCACGTTTTAGATGTAAGCTGCTGCGATCCACCACTTATTGCTCTCATCAGGGTCAACATAAGAGTAGACAATACTCATTGTGTGTATTCAAGAACAACAACACATTTACATGAATCCCAAAGTCAAATCGCTTCGTTTGCGTGTATTTGAGGTGGGTAGCTAGAGCAATTCGTTTTCTCATCCATGGTCCTTCCCCCATGCGTGTTTGCTGGCATTGTAGCATGAGTGTATGAGCATTTGAATAGCAAAGTGTTTTGAGCGCTGCCTTCAAGCACCAGTATCGACAGGCTACCCAGCTGTAAATGACTACACGACTTGCTTACAAGGGAGACAATGCAGCTAGGTGACCTCAGGGTTGGCGCAGTGAAGTGTTTAACACTTAATGTAGGACAGCAGTGACTTCAGTGTTATGATCTTTTTGCCAAACCAAAGGCGCACGCACTACATATGACCTCTCTACCACCATCTGGCACGTCAATCCAACCTTTCAGTTCCCCGTGGAACAGTAATCTCAGTAAATGCTATCCAACTTATCATGCTGGATATTTAACTACTGAATTCTCACAGAGTAGGTACGAAGTGAGCCTCTGAGTAGCACAGTGGCAGATCGCTAGCTTCTTACAACAAGGGTGCCGAGATCGAACTCCACGATTGATTCGCTTCAGCCAAATCAGCTGTTAATTGGTACCTGACTTACAGGTAGCGAGGAAGCCAATTGACATCCATTCCTACATAAAAAGCTGATAGTGCAAAGAAGTCTCTAAGACTATATTCCCAAGTGCGGTGGCTATTAGGGGCTACCTTTAAATATAGGCTGTTCTACGCTGCCTTTCCTTCCTTAACAGTGAGCCATTACAGCTGGATCGTCTGGAGCGTGCCGATGGCGAGGATCGAACCCAGTACCTTGACCGTAATAAGCCAGAGTTGTATCACATGATACTCAGACGTTTCTGACCTTAGGTCCGGTGTGTGTTTCATAGCTTAAACGTCAAGACTAATGTTTTGGCGGGAACATACCGACCAAGACACGCGCATACACACACACACACTCTTCAACACTCCCCAACTTTGAAGCAGTGTTCCTAGCCTGGCAGCAGACTGTCTTTCTGTGGTATTGCCAACGAGTTGGAGATCCTTATAGTGGTGGGCCTACTAAGAGGCCTCACTGTGCACTACAGCCATGATCATGCAACACCGCCTTCTTTAGTACGACTCTGTGTTTAATAAGAAGTAGTGTAACCCCCTACAAAATAAATAATACCAAGGCTGAACTCTATCGGACAGCACCAACTTTATCGTAGCTAACTCCACACTCCACTTAGGCCACACTCCACTTAGGCCACACTCCACTTAGGCCACACTCCACTTAGGCACACACAAAATGGAGAAAAGGAAGAGGAGGAAATCAGTCAAGCAGAAGTCTCGGGTCATAATCATTCCATCCGTTTGACTACTCTAGCGCATAGCACATTAGCGCTGACTACTAGCGCGCAGCTGAAAAATTGTGATGCTGTGACTGCCGAGCTTATGTCATGCTTAAACCCCTTTCCTATTCCATCCCCTGTCATATTTTTTTTTTCATTCTCTTCTCATCTTTATTCATCGCGTCACTATATCGTCATTTTGTTTGTCCTAGTCGTCTGTCTGCTACTTCATTCCGTCCTTTATAAAACATATCGTAAGCACCCTAGATATCTCCTTACTGAAAGCCTTCGCCTGACCACTTTGATCGTGGACGTTTCCGGAGCAAATTAGTTTGCCTCATGAGATTGCTAGCCCGATGAACAACCTTTTGTAGTCGCCGTTTATGAGATGCAGTAATCCGTTTCGTTACTCCTAAGTAAGGAATTCTTTCTACTGTTAACGCTATATATATATTAGTTGTAATAATGTTCCAATTGTTTGTGGTACTAAGATGTTAAATACAAATACGAGATACACAAGTTTAACTTGCATGCTTTTCATATAATATCTGGCATGCTGTGGGTTTCCTGTGGGGGACTTATTTTATTTTAGATCTTGCGTCCTTTTAAACCCAAACATGTAAGTGACAGAATGGATAGAACACTTGCTACCCACGGCAAATGTACCGGGAACGCTGCACTGTACCGAAACACATTCCAGTCGGCCCTGTAGCGACACATTCCAGTCTACCCTGTAGCGACACATTCCAGTCTACACTGTAGCGACACATTCCAGTCTACCCTGTAGCGACACATTCCAGTCGGCCCTGTGGCGACACATTCCAGTCTACCCTGTAGCGACACATTCCAGTCTACCCTGTATCGACACATTCCAGTCTACCCTGTAGCGACACATTCCAGTCGGCCCTGCAGCGACACAATCCAGTCGGCCCTGTAGCCACACATTCAAGTCACCATGTAGCGACACATTCCAGTCGGCCCTGTAGCCACACATTCCAGTCGACCCTGTAGCGACACATTCCAGTCGACCCTGTAGCGACACATTCCAGTCGGCCCTGCAGCGACACATTCAAGTCACCATGTAGCGACACATTCCAGTCGGCCCTGTAGCCACACATTCCAGTCGACCCTGTAGCGACACATTCCAGTCTACCCTGTAGCGACACATTCCAGTCGGCCCTGCAGCGACACAAATCCAGTCGGCCCTGTAGCCACACATTCTAGTCGGCCCTGTAGCCACGCATTCAAGTCACCATGTAGCGACACATTTCACTCGGCCCTGTAGTAACACATTCCAGTCGGCCTGAAGTGAAACATTCCAGTCGGCCATGTAGTGACACATTTCAGTCGGCCCTGAAGTGACACATTCCAGTCGGCCATGAAGTGATACATTTCAGTCGGCCCTGAAGGGACACATTCCAGTCGGCCATGAAGTGACACATTCCAGTCGGCCATGAAATGACACATTTCAGTCTGCCCTGTAGCCAAACTTTCCAGTTGGCCCTGAAGTGACACATTCCAGTCGACCTTGTTGCCACACATTCCAGTCGGCCCTGTAGCGACACATTTCAGTCGGCCCTGTAGCCACACATTTCAGTCTACCCTGTAGCCAAACATTCCAGTCGGGCCTGAAGTGACACATTTCATTCGGCCCTGAAGTGACACAATTCCAGTCGGCCCTGTATCGACGCATTCTAGTCGGCCCTGTAGCGACACATTCTAGTCGGCCCTGTAGCGACACATTCTAGTCGGCCCTGTAGCGACACATTCTAGTCGGCCCTGTAGCGACACATCCTAGTCGACCCTGTAGCGAGACTTTCAAGTCGCCCTTGTAGCGAAACGTTTCTATCTACCTGGAGTTACCTGACCGTTAAGAAAAACAAGACAACAAAGAAAAGAACTAGTCATTCCTCACATCATATAAGGTAGAGACCTCAAACAATAAAGTCTTAACACTTCATCCATGATGACAAGTGTCTATGTGATCCCATCTTTACTTTTATTTAAACTCACTCTCAACACTCTTGTTAGCTCTGGGAACATTTTTCAACTCCTCCGTATGCCATTGAATTTCCCCAAAATGTCAACCTCCTTTCTTCCCACTCTCCCTCCCGCTCCCCTTCCTCTCTCCCCTTCCTCTCTCCCTCCATCCAGATGAACAGTGACTACAAGAGGACCTGAGTGAACACCGTGAAGCCACGCGCGATTCCGAGCATAATTTCTCATTTGTTTTTGCCGGTCTCGATAAATAGGACTAGCCCTCGGCGTGCTCTCAGTGAGTGGACACGACACAGGTGCCCTTTTAGTTGCCATTGGTCTGAGGACCACTTAAGGAAGTGGCAGTGTCCCTTTCTGTTGAGCGCGCGACAACTTCATAGTCCAGTTTCTACTCAGACTCACGACAATCTTACATAAGTATTCATTCCTTCCGGTTGATATTCTCAATGTCTGGTATCAGTGGTATCATACAAAGAACGGATAAATATCATATTAAAACAGTTATATGGAAATAAATTACGGTTTTACATTTGCCGTTGCGTTGGAATATCTTATATACACTCAACATTCATGACAGTCGTATTTCTTCCAGCTGCTACCCGGTGACTGATATTGAGAGCGTCTGGTGTCACTGATAACATAATCAACGGATAACGTGAACAGAGTTATTGGAAAATCAAATCATTCACGGCTTTACATTTGCAATTGTTTTTGGAATATCGTGTATGAAATGTAGTGGAAACTGTCAAGTGTGTGTGCCTTTACCTGGATTAATAAGTGTCAATGAAGAGGTGTGATTGTAATATAATTGGCCGTTACATTGTGATGACAGTGCGTCGCCTTATTTTTATCGAAATGGCATCTGTTTTGTAAAAAACAAATTTAATAAATTTAGTACCTTTTCCCGAATTTTGCTTTTTATGAAAGATTCTTCTACAGTTGAATCCGTTGCGCACTATCACAGCGGTGGTCTGCATTGAAGTTTCTTTGACATGATTTTGTTGCTGGTCTAAGCACAACCCTTTTTTATTTATCTTTTGCGACATGATTGGAAGGTTGCAACTGTGATATGCTATGCTCTATGTGATCTACACTAGTGAAAATGTATTTCTGTTTTAAATTTTAATCCCATCTGCACCTACCATCTTCCGTCTTTACCAACAATTCGAACTTAAAAGAAATCGTTCTGGCAATTCTTTTTGTATTTTAACTGTCTTCATTGTTCACTGCAGTCAGAATTCGTCTCTAGATTAATGGGACATGCAATTTGAAGATGCATTGTGTCTTAACATGTATAGTTCGCTAAATAAACCGCAGACTGAAGTGTCATAGTTTGAAGCAGTATGGTCATGAACCTGAACATAGGCTCGACCTCTTGAGCAGTCTCACAATCTGGAAGCTGGGCTTGAGTAGGTGCTGATGGCTAGACTCGTCTGTCTCACACGTATTGGTGCACATGTCATAGTTTTGGTCACTGAATCCAGTAAATAACATGCTTTAGTTATTCTTAGTGTCTTTCGCTTCTTTTCAAGCAGAGATGTGCCGCAATTAATGATCGCATTACAGGAAGCAGGGTCAGTTATATATATGTGCTCTTGAAGTGATGGTTGTGAAGTCATTTGTTTTAAATGATGATTATATTAGCTCCATTTGCAATACTCTTTAGTCGCCCTTTTCAACATACTTGTAAGTGCAGCGGACATACTTACCTCTTCAGTAATGGTACCCCCATCATACAAACAAATACCCCATGTGCCACACTAGAACCCTATCATCCACTATCATGTATAAGATAGCTGTTAAATTGTCCGACAGCTCCTCATGAATGCACCTTTCCTAGTCCTAAAACACAGTCATTGTGTGATTTCTTAAGCGGTATCACAATATAAAAGCGTGTTTTCAGCAGTTGGCTATAGATAGACCGTCTGCCACATTTATTCGTGTACATATGTCCCACTTGCTATGGTTGAATCTACTGTGTAAAATAACTTTGTTACGTCTGACACAGTTTCTCATTATAATACACCCTAGCCAGCTTTAAAACGCAGTCATTAAGGACACATCCCTTGTCGTCTTCCCTCAACGCCAATAACCAGTCTTTTTTGCCTTGGCTGTTGATGTAATAATATAGAGTTGCCATTAGATACCAAATTTATAATACAAATGCGTTTTAAAGAACGAATCACATTCAGGTTAAAGCAATTTTCGCCGAGAAATAAGATACTTTCAATTAACTCAATTATTAAACACGTTCGTGTGCAGTTGTTAGGGCTTAGTGCAGTCTGTAGAGAAGCTTAAACAACAGAACACTGTTTTTCGTGTAATCTTGTGTTGATCGAGCACTTGGATACGCTTTACATTCCGACAGCTTCGTTCATGTATTGAACAACTCTTAAACGATGTGCTAATTTAATCAATTATTGATAATATCGACGCATAAAACAATCTATTTAGTGAGGTAGGTTGTGTTTGTTTGTGACAAGAAATATTCATATTGAGAGGAACAACAGAAGGCTCAGAAATTTCCGTATGAGGGACTTGTAGCTTTGGTGATGAGTTCCATACACTACTGGATTTATCGCCATGTAGTTCTTTGATGTGAACAGGATCATTGTCTACTGAGGTCTCAGTCACTCCATTATTAATCAAGGTGTACAGGTGACGGTAACCATGATGTTTGTATGCTTTTTGCAGGTAAGCAAATTCTCCCATCTAGTGTGAGTGCTGTTTCACGCTCATCCCAACCCTGCCCAGAAATGGGGAGCTCACACTTGTGTGCTCTTGTCTACCTTTTGACAACTGCCATGGCGGTCTACGGGGCATCCTACGCATCTGGTGAGTACACATTTCTTATATTTTAAATCACATCCTAACTCGTAGCATCTATATAATCTCGCATGTAGAAGGCACACACTGTCCCCCATGTACTTCACAACAGAGAATCTTACTCACATTTATCCTTGCCATAGAGGGACCATGTTACTCTCGCTTGAGACTAGTAAGTTCATCAACTGTTGTCTCGTTATCTCATTCATTCTGTTACTTTTTCTGTGCAACTACTTGCTTTTTACAAAGTGTTTACTATTCTTCATATATTTCTTCATTTTTGTTTTCCTTTCTTTCAGAATTCTAAATTATCTTCCTTTTTTTTCAGTCCCATAAAATTAGTTTCTCTCCTTGTTCTATATCATATTTGAGGAATTGTTTCTAAAAATTGTTAGATCTTGCCAAATAGATCGAATGTTTGGACTATGTTTCAATGAAATATTGATAACACAGAATTGTTTACTGCACTTAGTTAAGAACTGCAGGCAACACTGGAAGAGCAGAATTAGCGAATACGATATGATCATTGTGATTGAAAAGGCAAGCATATCTGTGATAATAAGAAACTTTAATGAAAAGTCAACATCAAACGCACTCATTAGTGCAAATATAATTGAATAGGTGTAGTGTTTCTTTTATGCTGGACAACTAATAGATAAAAGTAACAAGTTGAAAATAGAAACCAGGAATAGAATTTTCCATCTTCCCTTAAATCAACTGGTTACCATTTGAACAAAGAGTTGCGGTAGATTTTCTGCGCGTATTCCTAGTTAGGCCAGTTTCATGAATTCGGTCCTTAAAATGACAGTTACCTTGTCCTACCCTGCCCACATGATCTACAGGTCTCTGTTTATAATGACCTCCTCTGGTCATCTAACACCGGGTATGTGACGACGGAGACATGTTGAGAATGGAAGAGATAATTTTTAATAATATGGAACACACCAGAGAGAGAGAATGAAATTCTATGAAACAACAACAGCTATATTAGAGTCGCGAGTGGTCGAACAGTTTCGATGATAATCTCCCGACCATGGGGAGACGGGTTTTAAACCATAACAAAGCATATTTTGTATATATCGGTGTGTGAATTAAAAACCTAGCCTACACATTGTGGCAACTGTATGAACAAGGGGAATTTATACACTACCCATGTAAGTCACCTAAACGCACCTCCGCATTGCGAATAACAACTATATTGCATTTGGTCGTTGCCAAGACTTACACTCGGATATACTGTTCGTTATGACGTGATGCAAGACAAATTACGCGATGCAGGACGTCATAAGGTGATGCATGATGTCATAATGTGATGCCAGGACAGCATGTAGACAGACAATGAACATTCATTAGCAATAAATATATGATGGGCGACCTTAACTATGCGGCGAACTATGCGGCGAGCAGGACCTGTATTAAGGTCTCTTTGGAAGATCTATGAATGAATAAAGGAATCGTGAAAGAGATACACATTCGACTAAAACAATGTATTTGGATAAATACAGAGACATGGCGGTTTATTCAATACAGTGCTTGAAGGAAAAGTGGAATACCCATCGGCAAGAGTTCAGGGAAAACATCAAGAGGTGAACAAAAATAAGTTGACCAAGCTTAGCTTCCAGGTTTGCTTACGTTAAAAGACAAACCTAATTGTTGACCAAAGTCCGTTTGGTGATATCATGACGTACAGGTCATAATGCGGCATCCATACCCAAATTCCTCAATAGGATTGAAAAGCACTTAGCACTAAAGTTTGACTTTCCGATTAAATTTTCTTTTTTTAAGCGAAAAGATATTTTAGTTATATTATGACGCTCGGTTATAACAAATAGTCGCCATCCAGACCGAAACTATTTGGCATCGTTGAAAGAGACTCATTGCAAATAAGACTGCGCCTATTGAAAATAAAAGTGCAGCAAAGCACGAAGTCTTACTGAAATATTCTGCTTTTAAATAAAGATAACTTCAAGTCTTCACGGTAACGGAAATTCCAGGCACTGGACATAAATACTAGTAAAATAAAACAAATTAAACTGAGTACATCATCAATACACTCATACAGAAATAGCAGTCGAAGGTGAAACTGGGCAGGCAATGTCACCAGAAGAGACCATACTACAATGGCCAGAACCGCCACATGATGCTGACCTTAGACAATTTGACCAAGACCCTGTACAGTTAAAACAATTAACCAAAACTGAACTATTGTACGAAGTATAGCCACGTACCTCGCAAAGCGGAGGCAGTTTGTTGCTCACGTGGAGGACCACGATAGCGTGTGCTGGTCCCTGTATGATCAGCCATACCTCGGTTAAGGAACCAAAAGAAAACAATCAAGGAAAGAGACGTAACATGTTCACAGTCACCATGGAAACAAGACGACATTTCGGCGGACACAATGGATCTATACCAGATTTAAACAGTATTCTGTACTTATGATTTGGTAATAGAGCGGATAGTATGGCGGTATTCAAGGCAAAGTAACATGGGTTTGAATCCCGGAATGGACCTAGGTATTGACTTATTGTGAGTGAAACGCAGATGTCCCCTGCACACTGCAGGCAACTGCCGGGACAATATGACACTATTTCTCGGTTCAAAACATCCAAGCGATGAGAATAACGCCGTAGTGACACCTCTTTCTTGATGAATAATTGTCTCTCTTACCTCTTCCCTACTCTCTCGCCATTTTCCTACATCATCCCTTCCATCTTGCTCTTTCTCTACATCCTCCCTTCTTTCTTTTCCTACCTCCTCCCTTTTCCGGACATCCTCTCGCTCTCTCTCACCCTTTCCCTACCTCCTACCTTCACTCTCACCTTTCTCTACATTCTCCCTTCTCTCTCGCCCTTTATCTTCTCCATTCTCTCTCGCCTTTTCCCTACTTTCTCCCTTCTCTCTCGCCCTTTCCCTACATTCTCCCTTCCCTCTCGTCGTTTCCCTACCTACTTCCCCTCCCTCTGACCCTTTCCTTACCTTCTCCTTTCCTTTTCGTGCTTTCTCTTTCCTTCCCTTTCACCCCTTTCCCTACCTCCTCCATCTCGCCCTTTCCTTCTCGTACTTTCTCTACCTTCCCCCTCTCGTCCTTTCCATCACCCCCTTTCCCTACCTCCTCCCTTCTCTCTCGCCCTTTCCCTACATTCTCCCTTCCCTCTCGTCGTTTCCCTACCTACTTCCCCTCCCTCTGACCCTTTCCTTACCTTCTCCTTTCCTTCTCGTACTTTCTCTACCTTCCCCCTCTCGTCCTTTCCATCACCCCCTTTCCCTACCTCCTCCCTTCTCTCTTGTCCTTTCCCTACATTCTCCCTTCTCTCTCGTCCTTTCCCTACATTCTCCCTTCTCTCTTGTCCTTTCCCTACATTCTCCCTTCTCCCTCGCCCTTTCCCTACCTACTTCCCCTCCCTCTGACCCTTTCCCTACCTCGTCCTTTCCTTTTCGTGCTTTCTCTTCCCTTCCCTTTCACCCCTTTCCCTACCTCCTCCCTCTCGCCCTTTCCTTCTCGTACTTTCTCTACCTTCCCCCTCTCGTCCTTTCCATCACCCCCTTTCACTACCTCCTCCCTTCTCTCTCGCCCCTTCTCTACCTCCTCTCTTGCCTCTCGCCCTTTCCCTCCTCCTCTCTTGTCTCTGGCCCATTCCCTAACTATTCCTCTCTTCTCCTCTAGCTTTTCCTTAACTCCTCCTCCTGTCTCTCTACCCCACCCACCCACGAGCCAATAGAGATAGCTATACAGGATCTTTGCCACAAGCACTTTATTGATATTTCCTGTCTCTCTTTAAAAAAAAAAAGAAATTAAATTTTATCTTCCAAATTTTAAATCCCATTTTGTTTTCTTCACTTCAGCCAATCCTAGCAGTTGTCCTATGATTTTACACCCACTTCCTCCCCATTCGCCCTCCCTCTCCCCTTTCTTCTAGCTGTTGACGTCTTCGCAATACCTTATTGTCTTCATTCATTCATAGAATGTATTAACATGATCATTTCTATTGTTATTATTTTGTTGTTGTTTTGGTCTCAAAGCATATATGCCATGGCTGTTAGCAATGCCAACCACAAGCTATCCTAATTTAGCCTTCATCACTTTTTTGTTTTTTTTTGGTTTCTTCCTACTCGTAACAACATCACATCAACCCAGCTTTAGATTGCGTCAACTAGGATTGGATTTCTTCAACCCAGATTGAGAAATCGATATTTACTTGTTAAACTCTGGTATCAGCTTGCAATCACTCGGAATGGAATCGTTTTCCAGATTCGAGGTGGCTGAATTCGATAATGACCTTGGATCAAATAGAGTTGACGAGTTTCAGCACATGGAGTATTGAAGTATAGAGTTTATGTGGGGTTCATACCTCCTCCCGATACACCAACACGTACACTTACAAACACATACACTCATATACACTTACACACATAAACACACACACACACACACATACACTCAAACACGTACACATTTACTTATATTCACACTCTAACATATACACGAACACTCATGTACACACCCACACTGTTACATACAGATGCACACTTATTTACTCAAATAGATACATTCACTCACACACGCATAACGACATGCAGACACTGACAATCCAAAGAAACATGTGGCGGAAATATCGGCTCCAGATACAACTAAATTGATAGACCTTGCTATACAGTATGGAATTAACACAATAAGCCCATTAAGCTGCAGCCTATGGTCTCAATGATGTAGGAGTCTCATTTGAGGCAATAAAAAAAAAAAATGAAGTCAACAAATAGGGCCTGTACTTTACTTTACTGTTGCTATATCTTGATCGTAAAACAGTATGCTCTCTAGATCGCTATTAATTGGTTCTTCTAAGTACGACTGATAAGAACAAAATGAGCACGGAGTAATTAAGTTGGCCTGTCTATATGATCATCTAGTATATGTGCCACTTACATAGACTCTTACATCAGACTAACATATAAACCATACTACAAAGAGAACTAAAGCTGTGCACGGAAAAACGGGCTCGCCCGTATCATTCCAAGACGTCCTGAAACAGATGAACATGGGTCCCCCTCGCTGTAATGCAAAACAAGACTTCTCAGCAGGCTCATTAAAACAGGGCCCATAATGCTAATCCAACCTCGTTGATCAGGATGTTGTAAAGCAACCTGTTTCATTGTGCACGGCTTGGGCTTGAGGTTGATTCTTAGCATGTCTCACTGGACTCTGGCGTTAGCTTACGCCCAAAATGGCAGTTCTCATGGCAACCAAGGCCAGGATCGGGTGAAATGTACCAGCCAAGCCCCACCCGATGTCCCCATCGTTGCACCTGGAAACAGGCTTTGTCACAGCAGTCTGGACAACAAAATGGAGAAAGTGATCTCCATCCTGGGGAGCTTACTTAGGGGCCGCGTATTGCAATACAGCCAGGAAAGCCGTTCCACCTTATTGAGCACGCTTTGGGATGTAAGAAGATCCATTGTAACCCGTCGCAAAAATACGTCACGAATCGAAATTGACTCAGCACGAGTGACTTCCACAGCGACAACATCTCCCATAGGATTACTTACACACACATAACTCACACTGAAACTCGGTTCTTCGAACTCCTCACTCGAGAGATATAGGGAACGGCGACTGATCCCCAGTGGCGGATACGGAAATAGGGGTTTTAAATATGGAGTAAACCAGTTATGAGCACCAAGGGATTGATAATTTCACAGATATTAATATGAAGCATTATTAACCAGAATAATTGTCGTCCTTTGGGATGGTATCCAATTTATATCCAAAAAATGATCTTTGATTTAAGGTAAATCAACATTTAAAAAAATACAACAAACAACAATTTATCGTAATGACGAATAGTTCAATTGCTACTGGGATCCACCTGGAGGATTTAATGGGAAGAGCAATAATGGTGACTCGCTCGTGCAGTCCCCGTGCAGTGCGCATGCAATGTTCTCTGTTACCTGAGTTATAAGTAGACAAATCTAGGAAGTAGCATACACCTCTGTGTATACACGTTATAGATTTAGAAAATACGTTTGATAATATAAACGGAACAGCAGTTTGGAATATATTGACGCATCATGGAATGTCAGTTACAAATAAGAAAGATACATTAGGAAAAGAGGACACACGTGGAATAGTCCACAAAGGCAGATTATCAAGCTCATTTGCAGTTCACACTGAGGTCAAATAAAGATGTCTGCTATCTCCAAAAATCGTTCAAAAATCATTCTCGTGGTCATGGGCTGGGGGTGATGCGGCAAACAACAGAGCATTGAAAAATAGAAACGAATTGGACATTTGATAAGAAATTGGAAGACCTAGATTTCGCATATGATATATATATATATATATATATATATATAAGTGGAACTGCAGATTAGCGTTAACAAAAAAAAAAAAAAAATGATAATAAATAAAAAGCAAACATCATACGGATTAATGGTCAAATAATTTTACATATCTCGGAAGTATATTTGATTTTGTTGTTGTTGCTGTCTGATTGATAAAGACGGAGGAATAAATCAAGATGTTATCGTCAGGATTAACAAGATCAGATTTGCTTTCAACCAGATTCGCCCAATATGGAGCTCGGTAAGGATTCTTGGTGGAGAATGAGATTAGACTGTTTAACACAAGTCGACCCTGCTGTATGGCTCGGAGATAACATGTGACACATCCAGACTGCAGACCTTCATCAACGAGTGTTTTCGTCGAATACTTTGTTTTAGATGACCAGATATAATTGCAAATACAGATCTGTGGGAATGAACACGGCAACACCGAGTAGAGTAAGAGATTTTGAGTGTGGGGGGAGGGGGGGGGGAAGAGTAGGGGACAGATAAAACACACTATCAGAAAGAAGCCGGGGAGGAAGGCAAACGTCTGGTCAGGCTCAACATACTGATCAGACATGTTAGTCAGGGTCAGGCAAAATAAGTTGTTTGTCAAGACCCTCATCTCGACTTCATAGTAGCCCTCTCTGGAAACAGGCAGTTTTATGGCAGCTTGGCTAACACGGTGAATGATCGACGTGATCCCCGTAGTAGTGAGCAACACACACATGAAGCCAAGCGTAGCACAGCCGCCTGGAGGACCCTGGTCCACCTTCATCAGCACGCTCGGGATGTGAGGATCGCTACTGCAGACCGCCACTTTAACGTCCTTTTCAGGGCGCGCGAAAGAGTATATCTACTCATTGTGGGCATTCTCAACAAAAACAAACATTAGACGGAAGCCTGACAGTATGTCCAGTATGCGCTGGATTGTAACCGACAGGTAAAGAGAAATATGGAAATGCCAAAAATGAGATGGCTACGAACGTTTTGCTATTTTGGTTATTTATCGTCTTGTAGCTGATTGTTTGCTTACATGCAGATTATTATTTTTTTTTCGTTTCTGGAGATGTCTGAATTTCAAGATCAGCGAATCATCAAATTTTGCTCCAAGCTGTGCAAGACGTTCACGCAGACTCATGAAATTATAAAACAAGTTAATGCGGATCAGTGCATAGGCCGCACGTGTTTTTTATGAATCATATAAGCGATTTAAGGATGGTCAGCAGTCAACACTCGTGCTCGAGACGACCCACCACATCATTTGGCGACGCCAACGTTGTTCAGGCTCTTGAGATGGTGCATTCCATCGTCGTCTGGCAGTTCGGGAAATAGCCTTAGAATTCTCAGAAAAATGTAGGAATTGCAGATAAACTACTCCTAGTTTCTTCACCATGCAAATATTACAACCTATACCCTGCCGAAGACGGATGTGTCGGACGGAAAGGTGCAAATAGCGCAGTCAAACTGTAAACTATCGACACAACGCAAATCCGGTCTCCGGACTACATCCTGCTACTTGCAAAGCCCTATTCAGGGCTTGGTAGCGGGAGATTGAGAATGAACACAGAAGACACACACACCCCATACATCACTGCGTATTCGGAAATATTTGCCAAAAAAACTAACACTGTGCTTCCACAGCCACCACACTTACCTGACCTGGTCATTAACATACTTTTTTTTCTTTTGTTTTTTTCCTTTTAAACTGAAATATAGCTGGAAAGGATAAGGATTTCAGATCATTGAAGAAATAATCAATTCACTGATGCATAAATGCATGATCCTCATAAATGCTTACCAAGACTGCTTTCTGAAGTAGAAACGGAGTTGGGAGTGATGGTTAATAGAGAGGAAATTGGTTGGAAGGAGACAAGGCTGACTAGGTTCCAGGTTAGAGCCCTAAAAGGTTATACAAGAAAGTTCTGGAACAGAACGCATACTTGATTTGAGGTCACATAAAATAGGGGTCAATATAATTAGAACACAGAGAAATAACGAATATTTCTGCACCTAGCGACAACTGACAGACACAATCCTTCTCGCTGTGGGGTCATTTCTCCATCTTGGTATCATTATTGACAAAGGAATGATCAAAATATGAAAATAAAAGTACAACAGGCAAGCGAAGAATTGTTATCACAATCGGGACACCTATCAAACGACATGAAGTCCAACACAGCAGTAACAATCCTTCCTTCAGTGTAAATGCAGTCTTAGTCTATCTCTCTGATGTTCACAGAACAACAAAAAAGAGAAATACTATCGTAATTGGGTGTTTCACAAAGGAGATGATTGAAATGACATGTTAACATGCCTTATATGGAACTGTTAGAAAGAACCAGATACCAGTTGATCGGTAAATGAAGAGAAATCGCTGGCGTTGGATATGACACAGAAATGAAACCGACTGACAGTATTACAAGACAATATTTTTTCTAGAGTCACATGGGTAAGAGAAATTAAGCAAACCAAAATATGCAAACATAGCAATGAAGAAGAAGGCGAGGAGAGTACTGGAATGAATAGCCCAGATCAGAGTTGTTGAATACCTGTAACCACACACATAGATGCAATGTTTTTATTGATACAACTAATCTGGAACAAGGGATAGAATAAACACAAAGAATATATAGTACAGCATGTAGACTATCTGTAGTTTGTCGGGCATAAACCTGGGACCATCCCCATGTCGTGCGTAGACGTCACTATACAACAACATCACACAGGCAACTACCAATTTGAGACCACGATCTAATGGTTGGCTGATCCAGCAGTGTAATGATCTATCTGCTGCTTGGACGTCTCCGATTAGTTTCACGGTTCAGATACTCATCCCTCCTCCCCAGTATCCTATGTATGCGTTTTTTCCCTCACTTGTTATTTTTTAAGGTCATTAATGAGTTCTAATTTTGCAGTATTTTATTTAATACTTGCACAATTTCACATAGTTAATTGTGGATCTATTTTCTTTCCTTGTGAAGAATCAGATAAATCAATACTGAATCAGACTACATGGTTAGGAAACCCCACTAGCACATCGCATGCTGGCACTAAATATATTGGATAGTTAGTAAATACAGGTCATCAATTTACTCTAGCTAATGCCTCGTTTAGAGTTGGCCAGAAAATGCTGAATTATTAGTGGTTTGCATATGAACCCTCGCATACAATCTTGGAGCTGATACGACGGAATTCTAGTGCAAATTTAGGGGGCGAGGGGGGGGGGTGGGTGGGTGTAATAACGTCTTAAACATCAGCATGTTAGTGGCATGTTAAATTAAACAAACATGAACTTCAGGAATGAATGAAACAGGTAAATAGCGAAGCATGTATTGGTTATTACTTTTGACTGACTTGGCTAAAGTCGCTTGTATTCTACCATGTGCTGCAGATGTTTTTTTTCTGTACTCTTGTGGCGTTCACCAATTTCTACGGCATGGGGGCTAGCTGACCTTATGACCAACACTCCTATTTGTCACTTACGATATGCCTGACAGGTTGCAGTGTTACTGTTCTTTGTTCTCCTCTCGGGCTAATATTACTTACTGACGATATTATTTTTGAGAAGATAAGACATATATCACTTGCAGGAGGAAATATTAGTTAGCAGTAAATGTACATATTAATGAAGATATACATGAATAGATAAATACTTTCTTGTCTCTTGACAATAACGAACGGAGTAAATATGATATAAAAAATAAGAAGACACACGTTTAAATATATTCAATAAGATTAGCTTTGATCGAATATTAACATCATCAGACAAATAAATACATTTAAAATACAAATAGTCAGTTGCGCTATAAATGCATCATTTCTGTATGATAGGAGGTCATTTGGACACTAAGCAGTCGCTTATAAGAAAGACTTATGGTCCCTTAAATGTGTATTCCGACTAATGGGGCAGATGTCACAGGCACCGAGGGCAACAAAGGCAAAGGGCGGACACATAGATATAAATTGACAAAAAACATTTTTCCACATTTAGATAAAATAGTATGTATAATAGTAATTGTTGGTCATAGCAAGCAAGGATGGCTACATCACGAGACTTGTGCTGCAAGATATAATCTCATATGACTGAAGTCCAATACTGTCACAACAGAGTCTGCCGTACCTGGGGCATACCCGCGAGGAGTCGACTATGGAGTTGACGTGCCGTTTGGGCTGCTCGCTTTCTCTAAGCCTTGACAATATTTCACTCTGCGATCTGAACACCATTTGTGATGTTAGTGAGCCAGGTGGGGCTGTTCTGTGTAAACATCTGTCAGGAGATGTTGAGAAGCTTTTCAGAGACATTTTAAATGAGTCTCTGTAGCGCCTTCTTCCAACTGATGAACGTGCACTTGTTCTGGGCTCATCGTTTAGCTGTTTTTTGGGGAAGCGCTCATCTGCCTTGCGAACATCTGATCTCAGCTCATCGTTTCGCTGTTTCTTAGGGAAGCACTCATCTGCCATGCGAACAACAACTGATCTCAGCGCATCGTTTCACTGTTTCTTGGGGAGGCACTCATCTGCCATGCGAACATCTGATCTCAGCTCATCGTTTCGCTGTTTCTTGGGGAGGCACTCATCTGCCATGCTAACATCTGATCTCAGCTCATCGTTTCGCTGTTTCTTGGGGAGGCACTCATCTGCCATGCGAACATCTGATCTCAGCTCATCGTTTTGCTGTTTCTTGGGGAGGCACTCATCTGCCATGCGAATAACATCTGATCTCAGCTTTTTTTGTAGAAACATAAGGATGCTAAACATGTTTGACTTGCTCCGAATTTCAGAGTAATTTTTCCTTGTACCTAATCCCGTGCAGACATTTCATGTGAACACGATTTAGTGGTCTGTCGTGTCTACTATACACTGTCCATGTGTCGCAGCCATGCAACTGGTTAACACTACATCACAATGCACTTTTAGCTTGATGGTAACAATCGAATCGAGACGTTTGCTTGTAGCCTCCTAAACGTAGAGATTGCATTTACAATACTGCTGTTGACCTATGCGCCGATATTAGCGTCTCTGATCAGGGTATTATTTAGGTAGGTTAAGCTATCAACTACTTGGAAATGTTGGTTTTGTATGATAATATTGGATTCTCTGTACGGATTCCCCGGAGCAGACTGAAAGAGTACCTCAGTTTTTCTAGTGTTGATTTTTAAACCAAAATTACTGCAATTACTAATCACTTTATTCGCAATACAAAAATACCGACCCTCTGTGTAGTCAGAAAGACACCATTTCAAACCCTTGTAAGTACCTAAGTTATATTTTCGATCAGAGTTGAAATTTGAACGTGGACCCATATAGAATGCGCATGTTACTGTTTACAAAAATCGGCTTCACTGCATTCCAGACATATCCAAAGGTAGTCTGTCATCTCAGCAAATGCCGAAGGATGTGGATACTGATGTTTCCTGTAGCTCGTTATTTGTAAGCATTACCGCTTAGTCCTCTCATGCTACACACTCCGCTCAAACCTTATTGGATTTCAAAGCTCTTCAGTTTGTGAAATGTTGATTCATATGTCGCAGTGTTATTGTCCTACAGGCGGTCAAATATAAACTTCGATACGTCACTCATATCCATATCTAGAGTGCCCATAATGGGTGGTTGTGAAACAAGATTGTCAGCTCTTTCGGCACAATGATCTCCACCCGACATGACCAGGGCATTATATCCACACCAGTGTCTGGAAGTCTGAAGCCTGTACGACTGCCATTCACTCATGTCTTAGGCAACCCATCGGTGCCATCTGAAGTAAGAATTGGGACTATTGACACGAATTCTGCCGTTGTTAAAGAGGTTTCAGTCATCCCATGTCTGGAATAGTCTTATACCCAAAGTTGTTGTCCGTCTTATACTCAAAGTTGTTGTTCTGTATGCCCCACTCCGCTGAGTCTTCTAAGTAGATAAGACCCCAAACTGATATCTCACTGCACAGCACTAACCCTTTGGTATGCATTTCGAAACCACGATCCTGAATGTGATAATTTAGTAGTAGCCCCATATCAGTCATGTCTGACTAAAGTTTGATGCTACCTTGGAATAGCAACTCTACTGAGTTTTTGGACTTCCTTTTCCTGTCGGCGTTGTCTCTTAACTTCCCTTTGTTGCTTATTTCCGTCCATCGTAAGGTGGCTCTTCAGGTTACATATCATTTGGATAGGTTTGCAGCTATGTCTTCCCAAGATAGATCGATACCAAGAGCATTCGTGTCCCGTTTAAATGCGTCTTTGAACCGCAGCTTTGGTCAGCCATCTGTTCTTTTACCACCCGCTAGCTGTCCGTAGCGAATATCTTTGGGGATGCGACCCGTCTTCCATGCGACGAACATGACTGAGCCATTGTAGTCTTGGTTGGCGAAGGAGGGTGTACATACTTGGAAGACCGGTGCGAGAATGTACTTCCGCATTTGTCACACTGTCTCTCCATGAGATGCCAAGGATGGATCTCATGCACGGTCGGTGAAAGGTGTTGCGCCTATGCTCTTGCTTGACATATGTTGTTCACGTACTGACGACACATGCATTGTAGACCGTGACCTTGTTCTTGGCTGTAAGTTTGGAGTATTCGCAGACACGTCTTGTAAGACGAGAAAATATGGTAGCAGCCTATGCGATTGTCCAATTCGGAATCTAGGTAGAGCGTATCATTGATTAGAGACCTCAGGTAAGTGAACTGGTCCACAGTTGCCAGTTCATATTTATCAATAGTGAAGATTGGGGTAGTATATACATCTTCTCCCAGTAAATTTGTTTTATCAGGCGTATTGTGAGGCCTAAATCTTTGCACGCCTGGAAGAAACGATCTATTAATCGCTGGAGTTCATGCAGACTGTGAGTGACCATTGTAGCGTCATCAGCAAATAACAAGTCCCTGATAGTAACTTCACTGATCTTGGTTTTGGCTTTGAGTCTCGTAACATTAAACATCCGGCCATCTGATCTAATGTGAAGGCAAATCCCTTCTGTTGCATTACCAAATGCGTGCTTCAGTAGGAGCACAAAGAAGATTCCGAATAGTGTTGGGACCATGACTCGGCCTTGTTTAACATCACATTGAATATTGAATGAAGGTGATATATTACCGTCGAATTGGACTGTTCTTTTGATATCCTCATGAAATGACACTATAAGCTGCAGCAGTTTGTGTAATAATGTATCAATTAGTTACCTTCAGCCTTACATTTCCGCTGCTCCATCATCTGCACTATCTACCTAGAGAATTATGACTCTTTGGTAATCTGTCATTCTACCATTATTCTGTCTTGATTATCGCCTCAACTAAACTCACCTGCCAATTGTTATCTCTGCCTGTTCATCCATGCTAACTCTCTTGATTCTTAACCCGTTGACGTCTGAAATGTTGTGCTGGCGGTGCCGCTTATCTGCGGTGGCCTGTATATAGGTAAGACTTGAGCCAATGTATATCAAGATGTTGCAGACAGAAGTACCAGTATTTACCGCGTCTTCAAAATTGGGGTATTTCTAGTGCAACCAGTCGCATACCTTTATTCCGGACGCGCTCCAACCTTTCTCACTGTGATGTTGGATGAAAAGTAGCCGCTGTTCCAAGTTTGCTGCTGTCATAGTTTTTAGCAAACCCAGTCATCGCTTACTTCTTTTTCATATGGTCGGGTCGGCGTGGTACATATATGAGGGACTGAGATCAAATGTTACTCCGAAGCATTTCAACCTGTCGCACCTGTCAATGACACATTCATCAGACCATCCATCAACGTTAATGACCATCCTATACTAAAGAGTTGTCAAAGGAGCACCACGTCATGCAGCCTATGGTAGCTGGAAGATTGCCTGCAAGGTCTCCTGGATGTCTCTGACGATCTCAATCAACCATGTTCGGCAGTATGTACACATGTCGGTGCTAGCTTTGACGCTGTTGAAAGCTCGCCATTTTTATTGTATGTATGTTGAACAGCATCCGTCAAAGCGGAGAACGTTGAGGCAGTGCTGTGCATATTCAAATCGGTTCTGATGTCTAAGATAGAAACAGCGTGGCACTATCATCTTTATCAGGGCTGCTGATATTAAGTTCAGCAGGAATGAGTTGATTCCGCACTGCTTCAAACAGCGCATCAATGTCCCAAAGTCGACCCTGTTATATGCGTCCTCATGGTGGACAGCCCCATCGACCGTCTCATTTAACTAGAACAGCTCCTATGCAAATGTCTCGGCGTTATGTCTCCTTAATTGGTATGTAACTGCACAGGGTTTATGAGACATGATTATTCTGATCATTATCTTCCCAACCAATTTGTACGTTCGATAGCTGCTATGGTGATGGGTTCCTTGCCAGGCTTAAGGAGTGGACGTAGACAGGTGTGGATCCAGTCTTTAGACACCGATGGCTTAAATGGAATTGAACTGATTCACCACTTTTTTTTTTATTTGCCTTGTCCATCTTCTCCTCGGTCTGTCTCCGCATCTTTTGCCAGGTATTAACTAGGCTTCAGGTGTGCAGCGCAAGGTAGGCACTGACAAGGATGACGGGACCCGCTGTGGTAGGGAGACGAACGTGTAAACAGCATCTTTGATCCATTATCGCCTGGTCCAAACATGTGTACTAAAGACACTTTCCCTGCAAAGCCTACACCATGCTCTTTCTTTTCGTTGTGGTCTTGTCCATGCTGGTGAAATATGTAGTCTTTCTCACTCATTTATCCCGATCCCGCTAACCGAGTTTCTTGAAGTGCTGCAATGTCCACACCCAGTCTATTTTAATTCGTCATTAATAACGCATCTTTCTGACATGACTGGAATAATGCAGGTTATCGGGCAGTCCAGTCAGCATGGTATGGACAGTCCAGTCAGCCGGACAGTCCAGTCAGCACGGTACGGACAGTCCAGTCAGCATAGTATGGACAGTCCAGTCAGCCGGACAGTCCAGTCAGCATAGCACAGTCTAGTCAGCATGGTACGGACAGTCCAGTCAGCATGGTACGGACAGTCCAGTTAGCCGGACAGTCCAGTCAGCATGGTATGGACAGTCCAGTCAGCATGGTATGGACAGTGCAGTCAGCCGGACAGTCCAGTCAGCCGGACAGTCCAGTCAGCACGGTACGGACAGTCCAGTCAGCACGGTACGGACAGTCCAGTCAGCATAGTATGGACAGTCCAGTCAGCCGGACAGTCCAGTCAGCATAGCACAGTCCAGTCAGTCAGACAGTCTAGTCAGCATGGTACGGACAGTCCAGTCAGCCGGACAGTCCAGTCAGCATGGTATGGACAGTCCAGTCAGCCGGACAGTCCAGTCAGCACGGTACGGACAGTCCAGTCAGCATGGTACGGACAGTCCAGTCAGCATAGAATGGACAGTATAGTCAGCATAGTATGGACAGTCCAGTCAGCCGGACAGTCCAGTCAGCATAGCACAGTCCAGTCAGCATAGGACAGTCCAGTCAGTCAGACAGTCTAGTCAGCATGGTACGGACAGTCCAGTCAGCCGGACAGTCCAGTCAGCATGGTATGGACAGTCCAGTCAGCATGGTATGGACAGTGCAGTCAGCCGGACAGTCCAGTCAGCATGGTACGGACAGTCCAGTCAGCATGGTATGGACAGTCCAGTCAGAATGGTACGGACAGTCCAGTCAGCATGGTACGGACAGTCCAGTCAGCATGGTATGGACAGTCCAGTCAGCATGGTATGGACAGTCCAGTCAGCATGGTATGGACAGTCCAGTCAGCCGGACAGTCCAGTCAGCTTGGTATGGACAGTCCAGTCAGCCGGACAGTCCAGTCAGCATGGTACGGACAGTCCAGTCAGCATGGTACGGACAGTCCAGTCAGCATGGTACGGACAGTCCAGTCAGCATGGTACGGACAGTCCAGTCAGCATTGTATGGACAGTCCAGTCAGCATGGTATGGACAGTCCAGTCAGCATGGTATGGACAGTCCAGGCAGCATGGTATGGACAGTCCAGTTAGCCGGACAGTCCAGTCAGCTTGGTACAGACAGTCCAGTCAGCATGGTATGGACAGTCCAGTCAGCATGATATGGACAGTCCAGTCAGCCGGACAGTCCAGTCAGCTTGGTACAGACATTCCAGTCAGCATGGTATGGACAGTCCAGTCAGCATGGTACGGACATTCCAAGATCTCAGTTTAAATGCTGATGCACGTGCTGTGTCAACACCGCAGGATCATAAGGGTATAATATTCTGGTGGTAGTTATATAATGCGTTATAATTGTCCCGTGCATGACAACTAAAACCCTGTTTAGACTTTCTGTATCTAGTGAGGTTTTCCTAACCCGATATGACCTATTTTATTCAGCCATATAAATCGCACAGGACGTTAGAAATTCAGCTGTAACAATTTTTTTTTTTTTTACTAGGACTGAGATATTTTTAGAACGAAATGCTTTTTACTGTTGCAGAGGTGTTCATGCACAGATACGCAATATTTTGTTGGTGGCACACGTGCCTGATATGACCAAAACGACTCTTAGTTAACAGATTGTACCTTCATTAAATAATAAACTCTAACGAACAACAGAAACCAACTGTTAGAATGCAGTAGTGATCATTTTGCTTATTAAAATTGTCCTAAAGGTTAACTTCCAGTTTCCGTTCATTCATATTTGCACACGCGAGTTACGAAGTTCAAGAAACGACAGGGCGTTGAATAAACGTAATTATCTGTCGTTTATTAGGAAGTCAAGAAATTTCACAATTCCTATTTCTTCATGCCACGTCACTCATCTTCTCCCACTTCCCCTGGCTCACGCTTCCCTTACTTCCTCTCGTTCTCAATGCCGACGCCTCAGCCAGAAATGTGTCCTGTTTCCTGTTGACCTTTAAACAAAAAAATTATTTAAAAAAAACAGCTGTAAAATCAGCCTGGCATAATACTCTCTGTGGTGAATCTCACATTTTGTCCCGGCGTGTCATTTCAACCTTCTGTCAGCCCTAACACTGTAAAGGCCTAGTCCCCAGTGAAACATGAGTCACAACGAGTCACATTACCTTCTTTCCCTGTCCTCATCAGTGACCATAGATTGAAAATATAAGGTTTATTGCTAGTCTGGTCGTTTCTTCTGGATTTTTTCTTCTCATATATTTCTCTCTCTTCCCCTCCCACATTTGTTTCCTGGATTCTAACCAAGAAATCACAAGAGAGCAATATACGGTTGGAAAGAATAGGGCCACTGTAACTTTCCAAGCATGTCGTAAAAGGCAGATTGTACATGGGGCTAGTAACCTCATATGAAACTATTGCCATTCAATCTCCTGTGCAGATGCTTGGGTATATGCTTTCATTAAAAGGGGCAGCTATAGTGGTGTTGCTGTGCTTCATTGGAAGCGGAAGAACAACAACGAATTCACCTGCGGCAAGGTAGCCCTGTTCGCTGTTCGATCTCGGCACTTGACTCTACTGGCTCAGTTCAGGTGCCATCTCCACGTCGAAGGTCGTCTGCAATGGTTCTATAGCACCCTATATCTCGTGCTTCTATGGTACAATCAGGTCTTCGTTCAATGTTAACCTCCCACTTATGGCGCTCTTTACGCTTGACATGTTTGCCTTGCAACATTTCCTTCCAATATTGTTTTCCACAAGGTCATGTATTTGTGTGTGTCCGAAATATGTGAACTGTTCATCAATTCTCTTTGCATTCCTAATTCCTCCAAATTCATTATCAGTTTTCCGTTCTTTACAGGAAATGTGTCCCAATTCTTCCATATATTCCCATTCTTCCATTTGAAAGGCATCAGTTCTATTCTCCCAGTTGTTACGCTATACAGTAAAGACGAGTGTAAATAACACCTGATCACTCATTTTTAATTTGTGAGTGACTTGCTTGTATGTCAATGTATGACATGATGATGAGGACTGGTTAGGCTATACCTATTCTATTCCTCATTGACATTGCGCATCTACCATTTTCCTGGATTATTTTTCCAAAAAAATGAGAAGCTCTTGACATGTTCCAGTATTTTACCGCCAAATGTTATCTGTAAAGTAGATGTCAACTCTATTTTAGTAATTACCATCGTTTTTCTTTTCTCAGTGTTAGTGTCAAATCCATACACCTGACTTGTACTTTACTTGAATTACCAATTGCTGTAGTTCCTGTTGGCTTCAACCAACATACCTATCAATCTTATATCCGAAAATATTTATTGATTCTCGTATCTATCGATTTCTGACAATTCCTTTATCTGTCGAAAACATCGTTCTGTGTAAATGTTAAACAGACAAGGGAACAGTACACATCCTTGTCGCACTTGTTTTTCTTTAGATCTACACAGGCCAGACAGATCAGTGACAATTTGCTCCCAGTGCTGGGGTTATTGAGTCGTGTCCTTCCACACATTTGGTTTCCAGACATGCAATTATATGGCATGTTGGACTATGTCAAATACCTTTCTGTAGTCTATAAAGCACGCGATAAATTTTTCTATACTACTATATATGTTTTCGCTAGTGTCCTTATCTATATATATTACTTCTCGGTTTCCGATCTTCTGTTGAAATCCAACTTTTCATCTGAGTATGTTGGGGTGGTCACTATTAAATTTTGATGGTTTGTCACCTCTGTAGTTGTTGACCAGTTCACTTACATATTCCGTCCACCTGTTTGATAGATCTTTCTCAAGTAATTTGTCGCCATTCTTGTCCTTAATGCGTCTATTCATTGAGGCAGCGTTGTCTTGTTTTAAAGATGTATGTGCTGTGCTTCTTCCCAAAGTCTTCTATTATATTGCACTGAGTCTAACCACATAATTCTAATGGTATTGTTCAGTATCCTGGGCCAGAAGTGTTTTTCTGCTCTTTCTTTTTTCGTTCATTGTGCTTAATAAGATATCGTGAGTTACCCATACTTGATTTTACTTAACTATAACTGTATAACTATAACTGTATCAGTAGAGTTTGATTCAATACATGTATACTTGTTTTTAAGCAGTTCCACTAAGTCTTGTTTATGTCCTCTTCTGAGTTCTCTCTTTGATACTGCTCCGTGCTTTCTGACAGCAGGCTATCATATTTATGTTTGACTGCCACAAGGTATTTATGTTAAATAATAGGCTGCTTTTGTATTATATTAATATTATTATATTAATGCTGATATATCTTTTTAGATTAAAAGAGGAGAGAGGGTGTCGTTTTTGTGAATCATCCTTCAATGTATTTGTCCTGTGGTTATTTAATCACTACCGAATTGTGATCGGAACCTATGTCCGCACCTGGATATGTTGTTGCCATCGTGACACTATTTTTGAATTAGTCCTTCCCCAAGTAAAGCCAATCGCATTTCTTACCATATCTCTTGGCTTTTTCACGTGCATAATCTTCTTGGAGATTGTTGAGATAATGTCGAAGGAATAACTACATGGTTCTTTTCACAAAAATGTATTAGCTTATCTTCTCTTCCGTTGTTTTTACCTATTACAGTTTACCCAGATGTAGATAGAGCCACAACATGCAATTACAAATGTCATCGATTGATCTGTGAAAACATCTGTACAGATTAGAGAGTCCGTCACTGGGGGGAACAAAATTTACAATAAATGATTATGATATCAGATTGAAGGCCATCGAACTTGTCATCATTTGGTTCTTGTGCCATCGAACTTGTCATCATTTGGTTCTTGTGCCATCGAGCTTGTTCTCATTTGATTCTTGTGCCATCACGTTTGCCCTCAATAGGGTTGTGTACCTTCCAGCGTGTCCTAAGACAAGCCTTAGGGTGTTTAGAATATAAAGTCGCTGGTCTATACTATGTACCTACTACTTTCATGGCTACAGGGAGGTAGTTTAAGAATTGTATATTATTTGATGTAATTCAGTTCTAGTAGAAGGTTCACAACGTAACATAATTTACATACAGGGCGGAGGCTTTGCATAGGTTTCATGCTTCCCATTTTCAAGTGGAGCATAGGACGGCTGCAATAGTGGACCCCTTTACAGAATACCTGTATCAAATAATTGACAGTGGAGGTATCAATAGCAGCGACATCTACATGGCGATGCTGTTAGACCTATGCACAAACTTGTCTAATCGCCTGTAATGTCATATTTGGAAGGTTATAGAGTACCTATTGTTTATGTATGCCTGATGTATATTGGAGCATAGGGTACTCATTGTCTGTCTAGCTCATGGATCTAAATGTACATCTTCAATCTTCAGTAGACTAGGGAGCTGCATAATTTGCACATTATGTGTGTTATGCATTCCTAACATATATTACTGGAACATATACCAGACTATTATTACAGTATCTGCTATAGACGATGTAGCTAACCGCACACAATTATTCATCATCAGCACGTTAATTTCAACCACAAACATCCTTTCATTGCAATTGTAAGCACTGACGATCTTTATTGCATTCTCATTCAGCGTGATATTTCAGCTCAATTCTTTTTTCCTCTGTCTTCAAAAGCCTCTAGTGTCCTCAATCGTCTCGTCACAAGATTTTCCATTCTTTCATTCCTGAGTATGTGTCCAGTGAATTTAGCATGTCCCCGTACTATGTAAATGAGAATTTATTTTATGAATGTGATTTCTGGTAATATATCTTCATTGGATTTCTGAGATGTACATTATTACCTAGTATTTATTCCATCTACCTATCTGGAGACACTTTTATTTCTGCAGGTCATTTTAAGGAAACACATGGAAACTCAGAGAATAGTGAATGTCTACGCAAAGACAAGTGTACTTAAACATTCTGGTAGCACATGCACCTAGTAACATAACAGGAAGTGAAAACACACCGGCATCGAATCCTGGACTATTAGTTACCGAATCTGCCTCGTTGCAAGAAATACAATTATGAAAAGATTGATATCGTAAGAACCCTACGAACAATCCCTGGATATCAACTGTGGTGAATGAAGTAGAAAATCGCATTACTTACTCGCCCATGGGCCACAGATAAGTATCTCACAAATGTCCCTAGTGGAAGAGTTTAACTAATTCTATTATACAATATCTGCTATAGAAGTTCCAAGTACTCATGTACTTACATGTAATGCTGACCGCTGAGCATATCAAATGCGATATAATCTTTCCATTTCGAAGTACTACTATTCGATAACTATTTGCAAATGTATACCATAAATCGAATGCAGGGTTGATGTGATGTCAGTATACTCGGGAGTTCCGGTCGACAGCAGTACATTCATTGTGAGTTTGACCTGTCTAATTACACACAGTACCATCCACATTCCACGTAAATATTAACTTGGCTTAGTCTGCCCTAAGTCCAACAAATGGACCTGGAGATCTTGGTGTTCTTCTTGTACCTTATAGTTTCCACTGGTGGGCGTAGTCGGCACACCGCCCAACCCCTCTTAGTACTCTTGGCTTTCATCACATGCCTTTAAGGTTACATGGTAAATACTCTTTGTTCCGTTTTCGGCCCCTATTAACACACATACATTAAACTATTCTGGTGATAATCCTGATGCTAATTCTTTGTATATCTGAGCTATGTTTGACTTAAGGGTGAAATCACGGGATCAATTGTGGACAACCTATCACAGCTGTATGAATTCAGTGGGCACGCCATTACTGACACAGTTTGACTTGTCAATAAATGTACTGCTTGTCACGGCTCTTCCTCTTGTTATTATTATCATCACCAGGAACTCGTAACTTTGGCCACATTCAACGGTTTCTCACGTAGAGCCATTAATTTCTAAAGAAAAGCACGATCTATTTCTAGTGGCCGATGACAAAGGTTTACAGAAAACATAAGTGTAACCAAGTAGAAGATACACACACAAACATACTTTGACAAAACTCGATGGTGGTGGAGGAACCAGTTGATGCCAAATTTACGTGATCCTATTTCCTGTCATACAATAGGCTGGTTAACATTGGCACAACTGAGCCGGACCATTGTCTCTGATTTACCTATGTATCATGGCGTATCGAGTCAAACAAAGCTGATCACTAGTGAACTACTGAACAGTCCACTTACACTTACTGTTTTACCGAATTAGCAATCGATATTGATTATTTCTCGTAGTTTTCTAAAGCTGTGTCTACGTTGACCAGATAAAACATGATGTTTCATCTTTCTCTTTCCATTAAAAATCGTTTGTCCAGTTGACAATTTCCACGTTACCATTTTAATTTATTTGTGATAGTAATACATATTTCAGCTTTATCTTTGTCTTGTGCATATTTGGCGAGGGAACAACTGATATTTCAGCCTTATCTTTGCCTTCTTCATTGACCAAATGACACTATGATACCTAGCTTTCTTTTTCTTTCTCATATCATTTATAAAGGTGACACATGGTACTTCATATGTCTCCTTGCTCAGACCCAATGACGAAACTGTGTTTTAGCTGTGTCTTTGCATTCTAAATCCTTCGACCACATACCTTACAAAAACAAAACAAAAAAAGAAAAGAAAAAAGAAAAGAAGAAGAAATTTACTAGAGAAACATAAAAATGCCCAAACAGCAGAGAAACATAAACATACCCAAACAGCAGTCTAACTAAAGACAAAAGCAGCTCTTGGTCAATGTTAACCAGCCTGGTCTTGTGTTTCTTTGAGACAGTCACAACTGCAGTCTTGTGATGCACTAGTCAAATGTTTACTGTTGTAACCATATTACTCCACACTCTCCACTATGCAGGACTGATTGCTGACGATTCCTCACTTGTTAATGATACCTTCGAGTTTCGTATGCCCGTAGTACAGAGTAAGTATATCAGGTACAACACATTCAAAAAGAATTAGACAATAGTTTCAACATAACATAACATACTTATTTCTGACATGTTCATCTTAGTGCTAGAATGGTTAAAGTGCTTGCTTCTTGCGGCAAAAATAGTGGCTCCATCATCGGTATCGACATGCCTCTGCCAACAAGGTGTAGATGGGTATCTGATTTACTATTAAAGAAGGCAGTCCAGTGAACTATCCAGCCTGCATCACAAGGTAGAATGAAGATTCCAGCTCTTCATCCACTGAAGACAATCTCTGCTGTGGAATGACTTATCTACTTTTCCTTTCACGCACATAGTAATATCGTTTAAGACGGCCTGTTATTTGTTACTTTTATACAGTGAAGCTAGCAATGTTCAGATTGAAATATAGTTCTATACATGATGGACTGCTGCACTTCATTGATGAGCTACTGTACTTGATTGATGAGCTACTGCACTTGATTGATGAACTGTTGCACTTGATTGATGGACTGCTGCACTTGATTGATGAACTGTTGCACTTGATTGCTGGAATGCTACACTTTATTGAATTTAAACAGGATGCTGTATCAATAGTCAGTGGCAGTCGCGTGTTTCTGCTATTGTGGTACCTTTTGTGACATACCTAATTGGCTTGTGGAGGACTATCCAGGGAGGTAGATGACAGTGGGCTTACTGGCCTGACCGTTCTTCACAAGTCTAGACGTAAAGACACCTCGATGTATTAGTTCTTCAACATATTTGGATCTCTTTAACTACTTCTCCCATGTGGATCCAAAGGAACAAAGAAATGGATCGCGGCAGACTTCCATACAATGTCACCAAAGGCGGTTAAAGAAGGTTGTGCCTGGGGCTAACATCATTTTCATGTCAAACAAACTACTACAGAAAGCAAACCACTGCAAGGATGGAGGCAGTGCTCATTTACACGCTTCCCATAAGGGCCAGCTGCTATGGTGACCCTATGCACCGAAAACATGTACAAGAAGACAAGTTTGACTAAATGGCTAAGTAGCTTCCATTTTACCTTGGGGTGTAAAGATCTGGCAGAGACAACGGTATACTGTTTTATCTGAGTCTTGTTTTGACCTGCCTACAGTCTATCATTCTGTCACTCAGACTTTCTCATGTGGGATCGTCTGCAACTCTGGCTCATGACCTCTAATAATTGTTGTGGAGCCAGTCCTCTTCCATTCTGCATACATGTCAAAACAAACGTAGTTGAAATAGCACAACTTCAGTCTGAAATGACTGGGTTTCAAGAAATATTGTCATGTATCGGTCTTTTCCCTGCTTGTTACTTGAGGACTAGCGGTAGTGATGACCACTTCCTTCCAAAGAATGAAACTCTAGCAAACGTTCATAATTTTCACAACTTGTGTATTTCCTAATAGATTAAGAATGTAACACAATTCTTGAACACTTCTCTCATTGCAGGCCCACCCAAAATAACCCAAGCACCCAAGGACAAGAAAGTAGCAGAGGAAGGCACCGTCAGCTTCTTCTGCAAGGCCTCAGGTAATCCAGCCCCTTCATTTCACTGGGAGCGTGCTGGGAAGAAAATCAACGACCGCCGCAATAGGTTTGAGATCAGTGATGCTCCCCATATCTCTGTGCTCAGGATTAAACCTGTCAAGGCTAACAAGGACAACGCTACCTTCACTTGTGTGGCCACCAACGGTTTAGGAGAAGCCAGAGCAGACGCAACCCTCAAGATCTATCCCAGGGTAGACGGTGGCGATGGTAAGGCAATCTGTTTGTGTTCTGAAGACATGTTCTGCTTAAAGTTGATACATTTTTCATGTTAACTACATACATTGATCATGTAAAGTCCATCTATTGTTCTACTTAAACTGCACACAATATACGCTTTCAGACTAGTTCCCATTTCTTTCATTACATAAACTGAACCCATTGTTGTACATCAAACTCATTATTTATGTTACTTCCACTATTCTAATTAAATTCAATCTATTGTTCAACTTTATCCATTGTATTTAAATTATACCATTTGTTTTACTTAAATTCAACTAATTGTTTCACTTAAATTCAACTAATTGTTATATTTAAACACCATACACTGTTCTACTTAAACTCCAAACGTTGTTAGTTCTACATAAACTCAACCCACTGTTTACACAAACTCTACAAATTATTATACTTATACACTATCCATTGCGATACTTATAGTTAACTCGTTGTTCTGATTAAACTCTTCCTATTTTTATATATAAACTCCACCAGCTCTACCTAAAAAGGATAAATTAGATTATAAGGCGTTTTTTTCTTCAAAATACAACGACATACAAGAATAAGAGGACATAGCTACAAAATAACTAAAGAAAGGTCCAGATTAGATATTATTACATCTTTTTGTTTAGTCAGAGTGTGGTGAGTGCTTGGAATGCGTTGCCACAGGAAGTAGTGGAGGCAGGGAGAGTTATTAATGTGTTTAAGAAATGATTGGATGCGCATAGCTTTTACAGCAAGAATGAAACTGGTTGTAAACAACAGACTCATAGCTAGAATAACTGGTTGTAAACAACAGACTCATAGCTAGAATAACTGGTTGTAAACAACAGACTCAAAGCTAGAATAACTGGTTGTAAACAACAGACTCATAGCTAGAATAACTGGTTGTAAACAAAAGACTCATAGCTAGAATAACTGGTTGTAAACAACAGACTCATAGCTAGAATAACTGGTTGTAAACAACAGACTCATAGCTAGAATAACAGGTTGTAAACAACAGACTCATAGCTAGAATAACAGGTTGTAAACAACAGACTCATAGCTAGAATAACAGGTTATAAACAACAGACTCATAGCTAGAATAACAGGTTGTAAACAACAGACTCATAGCTAGAATAAATAATGATGAGGGTAACAAAACGGGACTGGAGATGCATGTCTCGAAGATCAAAGTGTTGTGCAATCGCTTCGCCACTTGTGATCCAGTCTTCCTTGGCGAGGCACGATTAGAGGATGTCAACGAGTACATATATCTTGGGCGCCTTCTCAAGATGGAGAATAACCTGGAACCTGAGCTGACAAGACTTCGCCCGCGCAGGTTGGACATCCTTCTCGCCTATTGACATGGTCCTAGACGTTTGTCATGACCAGGACCTACGAGCCACCCTCTTAAATTCTACTGTACTCCCCGCGATGTGCTATGGTGCTAAGACGTGGACACTAACAAAATCACTAGATTAAAAATTGAGAGTGACCCTGGCCTCCTTTGAGAGACGCTTGGTCAGAATCACTCTCCTGAATCAACGTATACAAGGTCTCTCTAATTCTGACATAAGACGATTGTCCCTGGTGAATAATGCCTAATTCTTTCAGATAAAGCAAAACATAGATGGGCAGGTCACATGTTACCATGGCCGATGTAGCAGAGCTACAGCAGTCTGGTACCCCCGAGTCAAGAAGAGACCACGGGGAAGACCTCCAATGCGCTGGACAGACTCCCTTTGCTGCACGCTGCAACATCCGAGATGCTTCTAGAGAAGTACTTACCACGAACAGGATTTCGGTGGCCCAAGACAGGGTCCACTGGAGATGAAGTTGAGACCAGCAGCTACACTGAGAAACGGGTGATCAAGATCAAGAAACAATAAATAAATAAATTCCATATCTATTGCCTTAGTTTATTTAAGGTACAATATATTTTATACATTATTTACTGTAAGATCAAATTAAACACAGCATATTTTTTTTTATTGCCAATTATCAAATTTACCTTACTAAATACAGTGGCAAAGTTACATTTCACAAATGAAATAAAAATACACAGCCAAATTAAATTGTCAATGCTATTATTACAGTTTACAAATATAGCAGTGCTGGTTTTTGAAAAAAAAATGAATATCATTTGACAAAATAAGAACAACCCACACATATCCTCTGGATTAAAACACTGACATAAAAAATGATGAGAGCTGTGTGAAACATTGCCCATTAAAAGTAAGTAAGTAGCATGTCCTTTACAAAACTTCGCTTCTTACAACCGCCAATCTATTTACGGTATTTTATATTACGTATGTAGAGAAGCGTTGACACCGAGAAAAACACACCGTGTCTGCCAAACTGGGAACTGCGGGATTCGAACCCAGAGCGTTGGGATTGTGAAAACCGAACGAGTTTCACCCGTAGGCCACGCTCACTCCAAATACGCATTTTGTTTATAAATAGAGACTGTATAAGGTCAAACTCACATAGTTATTTTACTGTAAATGTCACTTGACAACTTCACATACAATATCTTATTCTATTTTTGACACATAATGTGTTTACAGTTGGACGCAATCATTTTGTGTCTATGGTAACTGTGAATTCTTTCATTTGTTTTATGATACTCCAGCTAAGGTACATTGGATAATTAGAACCATATACGTTATGTTTGTTAAATGTGGTTCTGCAACTGATCTGTCTGTCTGTCCGTCTGTCTGTCTGTCTGTCTGTCTGTCTGTCTGTCTGTCTGTCTGTCTGTCTGTCTGTCTGTCTGTCTGTCTGTCTGTCTGTCTGTCTGTCTGTCTGTCTGTCTGTCTGTCTGTCTGTCTGTCCGTCCGTCCGTCCGTCCGTCTTTCTTCTTCTTCTCCTTCTCATTCTGATTGTTCTCATTCTTCTTCTTCTTCTTCTTCTTCTTCTTCTTCTTCTTCTTCTTCGTCAGTTCAGGTGCCATCTCCACTTGGAAAGTCGTTTGCGATGGTTCTATAACACCCTATATCTCGTGCTTCTATTGTACATTCCGGCCTTCGTTATGGCGCTCTTTACGCTTGACATGTTTGCCTTGCAACATTTCCTTCCAATATTGTTTTCCACAAGGTCATGTATTTGTGTGTGTCCGAAATATCTGAACTGTTCATCAATGCTCTTTGCATTCCTAATTCCTCCAAATTCATTATACGTTTTCCGTTCTTCTTCTTCTTCTTCTTCTTCTTCTTCTTCTTCTTCTTCTTCTTCTTCTTCTTCTTCTTCTTCTTCTTCTTCTTCTTCTTCTTCTTCTTCTTCTTTTTCTTCTTCTTCTTCTTCTTCTTCTTCTTCCCATTCTTCTTCTTCTTCTTCTTCTTCTTCTTCTTCTTCTGCTTCTTCGTTCGTCGTGAAAAGGACGTTGTGTCGTAGTTTACAACGAGCCTGAGATATATGCACCTTTTGGCTCGACCCATCCGATTCCAGCTGACTGTTTTGCCTTCACACTATCATCTCTAACTCTGGCCAGACTACACTAGCAACAGGTGCAGCCTGTTTTTAGGGCCGTAACGTGGAGACAAAATAGGGTCATGGACAGATATGTCGCTCACTGCTGCCAGCTCATTCACTGCTGCATTGTGGTTCTAGATATTTTATTCAGAACACAACTAGTCAACTTTGCTTTAATAAATGTCCACACTGACCACATATACAATAAACGGCAACCCGAAATAATTCCACAATTTCATACTAACATGGGCACTATATCTGTAACACTTCACATACAGTGAGCGGATTAGGTTAATCATTATGTGTGCCTGAAAAGTGGGGAAATAATGGAGAGAGAAGGACAAAAGAAGGGAGGACAAAAGAGGGAGGAAGAGGGAGAAAAAAGGGAGGAAAAATAGGTAATGAAGAGAAAAGCGAGAATGAGAAAAAAGGTAGGCAGAGGGAGAATAGAATAAGAGAAATGAGGGAAAGAGAAGGACAAAAGAGGGAGAAAGAAGACATGGAGAACGAGAAAACAAGGAAAGCGAAATGAGGAAGGAAGAAAAAAGGTAGGAAAATAGGCGGTTAAAGAAAGGAGGAAGACAGTGGAGATATGTCGGATGAAAGGGACAAAAATGACAAATTAGAAAAAAATAAGGAGGGAGAAAATGTCTATAATTATATAGGAGAAAAGAATACTGAGAGAGGGAGAAACGAAGGATTTAGGAACGGGAAAAAAAGACGAAAGGAGAAAAAGAAAAGAAAGAATGAATATCGAATGGGAAGAGGGCGAAATAAAGACTGGAAGGGAAGAGGGGAAATGAAAATCAAGTGTTTCAAGCGTCAATATTTACCTGTTTCGTTTGTATGTCAAACTCTATTTCATACCAGTTGACATTCATCGCAGAGTGCAGGTAGTGTATGGGGACAAAAGTGTGTCGGAGATAACAGTAAAGAACTGGACAATGATGTTTAAAGAAGGACGCGAGTTAACGAAAGACCTTCCGAGACCAGGCCAGGCCATATTGTTGCGTCAGAAGATGCCATCAACAACATTGATGCAGCAATTCGGGTGGACCGTGGCCGGTGCTTACGTTCGCCACACATTAGTCACCATACACTGCCTGCATTCTGCGATGAATGTTAACTGTTCGACATCCTACAGCTGTTACAAACCGAATCACCGCTCGTTGATTAACTCTGGACGTATTCCCTATCACACCCGCCATGTTTTCAACGGTCTGCTGAGGAAACTATGAGAAGAAGGATAATGCAATTTTGCAAACTTGACGGCTGATATGTGCTGTTTACATCGGAAGTGACGTCATCATGAGCATTGTACGTTTGTTCTCTTGTTGCAGTTAGGTCCGGTTTCATTTGAACACGCCTCGTATTTCAATTTTTTTTCTTATGCGTCCTTGCTGGTCATTAATTTTTACGCTTAATTTTTATGAACTTCTTCATAATCTCTTCAGATGTGGGTGAAAACACACACACAAGAAAAACAAGACAACAGAAACACTATTTTGCCATACAAGCCGACGTATGACAATTCAAAAGACTTAGCACGTCTTTTCACTATTGCTCTGGCTGTTTGACTTGTCGGGAAGGAACGATTCTTTAGATCTTCTTCTTCTTCTTCTTCTTTCGTTAGCTTTAAAATATTGTCTATATCTGCAATGTTGTCTTTTGTATAAACTTCACTGTCTTTTGTAGTTCACATACAGGTCCATAAAGTTTATCTTCCAGTGTTGTTTCTATGGGCCAGTGATATTTTCTCTGTATATCATATTCGGGGCAGTTTTGCTGTATGTGCTCTGCTGTCTGGGGCGCCTGTCCGCATGTACACATGGCTAAGTTGCCAATCTTCATTTTTGTGTACATGTGGCTGCGGAGTCGGTTGTGTCCTGTTCTAAGGCGCAGCACAACAGTTTGCTCTTGTGATTCTTTAGATGACTCGGCACAATATGAAGGACTTGTACAGGGGTGGTTGCCCACTCCGAAATTTATCCGGGGCTCTGCCAGTGGTTCTTCAACGTTCAATGAGACGTACAATAGTTCCATTATGGCAATTCATACTTCCGTCAATGGTCCTCAAGCACCTCTGCCATACCAATGGCTGTGCCATACCAATGGCTGATTGATAGTGGTCGCATTTCAAACACATGAACTTCGCCAAGTTTTTTTTTTCTCAAGGACGTTTTTAAACTGGGCATACTGCCACCACACAAGCACATTTTATGGCTGTTGGGAACGGGGCTGCACGTGGAACTTCTTAGTTTTCATGTTTGTTTGTTTAGTTGTCATGTTTCATTTTTTAGTTGTCATGTTTGTTTTTTTAGTTGTCATGTTTTCAGCACGATGTGCCGTGGGCTTCACCTTTGACTTTCTTTGCCTGCAGCAATTGGCTGTTTACCTGAAACCTAGAGCAAGTCCGCTCCTTTCCTTCTTATTCCTGCTAGTCCAGATCACTATATTTGATATCGGTGCAGTTATTTTGTGTGCTTCAATTGCTTTTTCAGAATTTCAAATAATTCAGTCTTCGTCTCTCAATCTGCGTCTCTCCCTCCCTATACTCGCTCCTCTGTATTTCTATCTCTTCTCTCTCCGTATTCGACAAATTCCACATTAGCAAACATATTTGACAGGTTATGGATTGAGAATAATAATATCTCAATTTCCGAGTTTCACCTAACCCCCAGAACCCGTAGCTAGGAACAACTATTTTTCATGGATCGTACTTTCACTACGTTTGGTGTTCATTAGGCCAAGCCTAGCATTTCATCTCCCGTTTGATTTGCTAGCCTTGGAGGACCAGACGAGACTGCTACACGACCTACGCTTCAGATGTGAATAGACTCATTTATCATGGGACTGTACACAAGGTTGCTCACGCGCTGTCCAGATTTGATGAACCCGCCTTAGCCAGGGATACTCCAAATCTGTTACGTGAAAAGGAAAGGGAGAGAGACAGATTTTGATCAAATTAATTTGTGTTCACGGAAAAAAGTAAGGACGTGTATTAAAAAAAAAAACATGACTTAAAATCGAAGTGACAGGAGACAGTGGTAGCCATAGAATTGCTAAGTTTTCAAATGCTGCTTGACTGTCAAGCCTAAGAAAAAAATGTTCTAGATCAGGTCAGATGAGATCAGTTGCTATCACCACATCGAAGGTCGGATGCACTTGGTCTCAAGTTTTCTATCTCCCGCCTTGGTGTTGCAATCATATCTCTTTAAGTCAATCTTCTTAGTTATATATTATCAATTCTGATGTTGAAGTTTTCACCACATGTGTAGTTGGAATGCCCGCTTCATTGTGCTTAGACTTACTCGATGAATTGCTGATGGCAGCTCATTGCACACATAGGAAAAAAAGAAACTATTATGACACACGTGTTTATTAAACAGTGACGGGTGATTTGGTTTTGGGTCGGTGTTCTGACCAAATGGACCCTACAACAGGTAGACATGTTTTTTTTTTATCCTATGGGTGTGAAATTAAAACCTAGATTACAAACTTGGGCAACTATATGGTCACTAAATGTCTCTTCAGTCGACTACAGGAATGGTGAAAAACGACATCATGTTTTTTATGTTTTTGGTTTGTGTTTTTTAGCTCAGCGAGTTTTTGAGCACAGGAAAAAGTGCAAAAAAAACCAAACTTAGATATTATACTGTTTATTTTTCACAATAGATTTTAGTAAATGAGACACGAGCTCAACCCCGCTCGCTCTCTCTCTCTCTTTCTCTCTCTCTCTCTCTCTCTCTCTCCCTCTCCCTCCCTCCCTCCCTCTCCCCTTCACTTCCTCTCCTCCCCCCCCACCCAAAAAAAAACAAAAACAAACGGCGCAAGTACTAATTTTGGTGATGGTCTGTTAGAGACTTCATTTCGCTCTTTGACAGTTTGTTTTATAATAAACAAAATACAATTGTTTTCGCTAATCCTTCATTTTTACTGGGTGTCAGCTTTTTAAAACAAAGCTGTCCACAATCTTTCATTTTAATAAGTGTCAGTTATTCAACAAATGTTGTCGCAAATCCTTAAGTTTACTGGGTGTCAGTTTTTCAAAAAAAATTAATTTCCTTCCCTTCCTCAATTCTTTTCCTTCCGTTCCCTTTCTCACTTCTTTTCCTTCCATTACCTTCCCTTTCTCACTTCTTTCCTTTCCTTTCCAGACTGCCATTTTGTCCTGTTCCTGTATCCATTTTCTTTCTTGATTCATTTATTTCCTTTCTGGATAAATTTCCTCTCTTCTTGTTACCTTTCCTTTTCTAGCATTATGTCAAATAGTATTTGCAACTGAATAGACTGGAGCTTGTCCAAATAATGGATTAAACTCGGGTTTCATTGCCGTGAGAGGTCATGACTTTAGATCATTCTGCTATTTAGACGCTTATGTTTTAAGATGACTGGGGTAAAACCAAAGGAAAAAAAAAAGAACAAGAAGAAGAAGAAGACAACAGCAGAATTAATAAACAGCACTAAGGGATTAAGAAGCTGTGGATTTTCATGATCGTCCGGGCGAGTCAGCAATACACGTAACAAATAAAATTCGCGACATGCTTAACTATTTATCGCCATTCACAACACGCTTCAGTAGAGCAACAACCGTTTGACAACTCCTCTTGGGAACAGCACGGGGAACAACAATCTGTTGGTGAATGCTGCATGCCAGAAGCTGAGTCTACTAGGGAGATATTTGCGGTCAATTGAGCAGCATGGGTTGAGACACACAATCATACATACACACAATCATACATACAGACACACAATCAGACATACACACAATCATACATACACACAATCAAACATACACACACAATCATACATACAGACACACAATCATACATACAGACACACAATCATACAACAGACACACAATCATACATACACACATTCAAACATACACACACAATCAAACATACATACACACAATCATTCATACAGACACACAATTAAACATACACATATTCAAACATACACATAAAATCAAACATACATACACACAATCATTCATATAGACACACAATCGTGCATACAGACACCATCATACATACATACACACAATAAATCATACATACATACATACACACAATCATATATACATACACACAATCATACATACAGACACACAATCATTCTTACAGACACACAGTCATACATATATTACACACAATCATACATACATACACACACTCATACATACATACACACAATCATACATATAGAGACACAATCATACATACATACACACAATCATACGCACAATCATACATACATACACACAATCATTCAGACAATCATTCATACAGACACACACTCATACATAGAGACACACAATCATACATACAGACACACAATCATACATACAGACACACAATCATTCATATAGACAACAATCATTTTTGGGCAAGTCACCCGCTAAAGCGCCACTTGAGTGGTGTCGGGGGTAAATGGAATAGGACCACAGTTTCCTTTCTTGCATGTGGTTAGGGGCAGCTAAAGAATATTGTGCATGGGACTGTCAACCTCATCATGTAAAGCAATTGCTATGAAATGACACTACAAATAACTGGAATGAAACTTTCCTGAAAGCTGGTACGGGTAATACTTCAACATATGGAGCGAAGAAACAAGAAGACGAAGACTTAAACCTGACAACCATGTTTATTAGACATGACGACCAGAGAAGTTCACACAATTTGTTTTTTTAAGCGTAAGAAATATTGTGCTGTAATTTAGTTTTAAGTTGTGAAATTTACGCATTTCAGCACCACGCACAATCTTTTGGTCTGGCATATTCGCTGTAGGTAAATACTTTTTCACATTCACTCTTCTTAGTCTTTGGCTGTCATCAGACAACCTGCCCTGATGAAGTCGGATGTGTCGGACCGAAAGGTTCAAATATCGCAGTCAAGCTGTAAATTACGACACAACGCATTCCGTTCTCTGGACGATAACCTGCTACTTGCAAAGCAGTTTTCAGGCCTTTGTAGTGGGAGATTGAGAACGTTCAGTTCTTGGTAGTGGGGGATTGAGAACGAACTAACAATAATAAGAAGACAACCTTCAATGCAGCACGTTGTTTAAAGTCAGAGTATTCCTCCACTTAGGTCCTAGACCAATTATCGCATCCTGATTTTTCTGCGCGCCACGACTTGAATGAATTAAGTAGAGAAAAATCTACTGAATTAAGTTGACTTGCTTTAGCCAGCTGTTAAAAGCCCCTGTTGAAGCATTTCTGTTATGTCCTTCTGCCACGCGGCTTTCCTTGGGCCCTGCTAGTGCTGTAAGCGTGGTAGTTGTAGTAGTGGTAGTTGTTCATGTTGTGTTCTCATGAAATGATCGTATTTTCTGTCTTGGTATGCATTCATCACAAGTAATAGCTCTTAAACATATTTCTATTGTCTCATGCTGTTTCTCTTGGTCAATGTCTTTCTTAGACATTTCATTTCGCGCTGTGTTAGATTCCTCTCACAGAGATCAGTCCTATTACTATCTTTTAAGGAAACAATAGGCTATATCTTTTTTAAAAATTAAATGAGAAAATGTGTGGGTTTTATTCTTCTACAACGTGTAAGAATAAAGTCTAATATTTACCATGTTATGTATGCGGAAAGAATATATTGATGGTTGCCACCATCGTCAACTTTCACTGATGGCTTACAACGCTGGTAGATCTGGCTACATGGCAAGGGGGCGGCCGCGGGGCAGGTGTGTAGATGACATTAGGCTGATTGTGTAAAGACACGGACTCAGATTGACCGACGCAACACACTTGGTGCAGGATAGACGACTTAAGCTCCCCACGGCGCCCAACGGCACAAATGGAAAGAAAACTACTACTACCGCTTTAATACGACTTATTATGCTGTCACTGGGAAATAGAGAGGAAACAATTCCGAAGTGGGTCATACACAAATGACATCACGCAGTGGGAAGGAAAGGGGGGATGGAGGGAGGGGGGAATTACCCAACATTTAATCATTTAGTGACGAAGTGTGACGTCACCCAATCAATATTGCCGTCTTTTATTTGAAAGTACTGTTAGCCTACCACGTTTGTTGTTTCTGCATCTACTATTTGCTACAAGTGTCAACTATGTCCTCATTTTATGGGCTTGATATCCTTACATTGTCAAGGTCATTAGTATGGAACGTTGGAGCGTATCCAGAATGAAGGAATACGACTCATCCTAGATGTATAAAGGGTGCCACACGTTGTGAAGACGCGATACACGTTTGACCGTCATGGATCCACATTTGCAATGAAATGACAGACTACATCCGAATCTTCAATTCACACTTAACATGGAATACAGATAGTCGTGAAATGGGAAAGCGGATATAACTCTGGATGATGATTATGATGTTGTATTAACTGATGGATGGGTACTGCACTGTGAGATATCGTGCAGATATGAGGTCTTCATTTCTTGAGTGAGAGGTAAGGTTGGAGTCGAGCGGAGTTGTAGAATCAGTATGAAAGTGGAAATTACGGTGGTGGCTTCATCTCAATGGTGGCTTTCAGAGTTCTCATTTCAGAAGGTACACAAGTGTTCGCAGCGGCATAAGTGGACAGTGGACAACGGAATCAGGCCATCACGATCTTGTGTGAACCTATTACTCTAGTCATTATGGGTTTCAAGGCTGGTTTCCATGTTGGGGCGAGGTGGGGAAACAAAAGCGTTTTTTTTGTTGGGGGGGGGGGGGGGGCGTATTTAGTTTTGATATAGTGGGGGGGGGGGGATATTTAGTTTTTGTATAGGGGGGGGGGAATATTTATTTTTTGTATAGTGGGGGGGGGGAGGATATTTAGTTTTGGTATAGTGGGGGGGGGGGATATTTAGTTTTGGTATAGTGGGGGGGGGGGATATTTAGTTTTGGTATAGTGGGGGGGGGGGGATATTTAGTTTTGGTATAGTGGGGGGGGGATATTTAGTTTTGGTATAGTGGGGGGGGGGGGTATATTTAGTTTTGGTATAGTGGGGGGGGGTATTTAGTTTTGGTATAGTCGGGGGGGGGGGGGTGTATTTAGCTTTTTGGTATAGTCGGGGGGGGGGGGTATTTAGTTTTGGTATAGGGGGGGGGGGATATTTAGTTTTGGTATCGTGGGGGGGGGGATATTTAGTTTTGGTATAGTGGGGGGGGGGGTGCTATGTAGTTTTGGTATAGTGGGGGGGAGGGATATTTAGTTTTGGTATAGTGGGGGGGGGGGATATTTAGTTTTGGTATAGTGGGGGGGGGGATATTTAGTTTTGGTATAGTGGGGGGGGGGGGGGTATTTAGTTTTGGTATAGTGGGGGGGGGTATTTAGTTTTGGTATAGGGGGGGGGGATATTTAGTTTTGGTATAGTGGGGGGGGGTATTTAGTTTTGGTATAGTGGGGGGGTATTTAGTTTTGGTATATTGGGGGGGGGGGATATTTAGTTTTGGTATAGTGGGGGGGGGATATTTAGTTTTGGTATAGTGGGGGGGAGGGGATATTTAGTTTTGGTACAGTGGGGGGGGGGGTATTTAGTTTTGGTATAGTGGGGGGGGGGGAAGCAATGTGTGTGATTTTATGGAAGATAAAAAAAATTCTTACGTCATATAGGAACGAGTCCTCCTACCACAGCAAGCTTTCGTCAAGCAACAAAATACGTCGCCGAACCTTAACGGATTGTTTGATTGATTGAATGCTGACTTTTAGTAAGTCCACTATATTGTTGGCCTCCTAAAGGGCGTTCAATTACGGGTTGATGTAGGTGGACCGTGGTCCTCCAGACTTTACCTGAGTGTCGTTCACTACTGCGGCGGATCACGTCGATGCCCCACCTAGCTAGACATGTCCACCGCCCGTTTCCATGGAGAACTGCGAAGAAGTCCAGGTGGGATCTTGGCCAGTATAATTTGCCTGACCCTGACTAATATGTTGATCAGTACGTTTTGCCTGACCAGAAGTTAGTCCCCTCCTCCCAACCTTAATATAATTCATAATGATATTTATATATATGTATTGATATACTCAGCTACACCAACGTCTTAGATAACGAGGAAGAACAGACACGAAGAAAACATACACCACAGTGGTGCGACCCGCGAGTCAAAAATGTGCCTTCGAGCGGTCCTCGGGGTGACTTGAATTTGAGACTTCTGACCAATGAGCCCAATGATGAACTGTCTGCTTGTTCGCCATCTTGTATTTTCTCAGTTGAATACGTCTATGTTGTGACAAGGCTTAGTATGTCGCAATCTGTCTTCTGTTGTTTCCATCGCCACCGAGCTTGCCCCATGTCTTCTAACGCAATTTGTGACTTTGTGTCGTGTTGCGGAAGCAGTTGGATCAATATTGCCTTGATTATGGTCCGGAAACGGATTCTCTCTCTCCTCTATCCCGTCTCTCTCCCTACTCTCTATGTCTACTCTCTCTCCTCTGACTGTCTTCAAGAATGTGCCCCCCATCCTCCCCTGTCTGCTCCCTCCCTTTCTATCTTCTGTCACTGCTGAGGAAATACAAGTTGGGGAACGGATTTGCTAAACTAGTTGTAATGGACTACCCATGCGTATCCCAGAGAGTGTAGATAGGAACTACCGCATGCCTTAAAAGCGACTAAGTAGGGTTTCACATAGCGCTCGCAACTTTATACAATTTAAGACATATTGCTGTGGAAAACAATATTGTAAGAACACAGTCACGGTGATTTGGCGCAGGCTTTCTGTAATAAACCAACCACAGTGGTTACTCTATGCTTTATGAAGAGCGAAATGGAGAAAACAAAGAACGGATTCGTTCAAACTAGATGGGATGAAACACAGAACGGAGGGACAGGAGCATTTCTGAACCTACCAAATGGCAGAAAAATAACACTGTCATTCGCTACTGGAAAATACACAAGCAATTTCAGAGCGGAGGCAGAGGCACTGAGGGCGGCAGTGGAAGAAATGGTGACAGGTAAGAGTAATGAAAGCCAAATAGTCCTGCTTACAGATGCTCTGGCCGTAGTCACAGCACTAAAAAGCCAGAAAAATACTGAACTTAATGATTTAAGAGCAGTACTCTGTCAAATATGCCAGCAGTCCGCACGAAAAAGGGTAGTGGTGCAGTAGGTTCCATCCCACTGCAATATCCAAGGCAACGAGGAGGCAGACAGACTGTCAAAAGAAGGTGCAACACTACCACAAACTGATACTAGTATGACATACGAAGAGTCAAAACGGCTTATTAGAGCTAGATACATGACCAAATGGGAAACCGAACATACTGGCTACACAAAAAACGATGCCTATTACCGGTTGAACAGAAGAGAGCAGGTCGTGGTCTTCAGACTTCGCACTGGCCACAATAGACTGAGATACCACCTATTCAACAAATTGAAGATATGTGGCACTGACGAATGCCCGTGTGGTACCGGGAAAATGACCGATGAGCATTTGCTGCAAAACTGCCCGACATATGAGGATCAGAGAGAGCAGATGTGGCCATCACCAGTGGCAACACCAGACAAGCTCTATGGCACTGTCGAAAAAATAATGGTTGCTGTCTGACTGTGTACGATGAAGAAGAAGAAGAAGAAGAAGAAGAAGTTCAAACTAGATGGGAGGTAGTTGTAATTGTATGTGGATAGGGGCTCACACCTTCATGGATTTGCGTGCAACTAATGCCCTGGCTCGAAGTTTTTAGAATAAATTCAACATTGCATGAACACTGTGCAGGCACTACTTCCATAAGTCACTGTTGTTCCTCAGTCTTATATAACCCATTCCCCCTGATCGCCAGCAGTGGGAGAGACGTCGTGATGAACCATTTACCCTTCTAGGGGCGAAACGTTGGTTTCTCAATCCTAACGCACCTAGTAGGAATTCCACAGTGTCCAGTTTGACAGACACGACATTTTTACTTGGTACGATCGGTTTTTTCAGATACGGAAAGTAATGGCTAACTACCTGCTATCTGGATTGACAGTCTCGTTTTGTACGTACATACACAAAAGAAACAACGTAACATCTACAAGAGGACACATGTGATTTTACGAAGTTGTAGTTAAGTCACATGCTCGTGCTGAAGTAAAACAGACATTATTCGGTTTTCTGTACCCCAGGACGAACCTTGTATTCTGCACCACATCATGCTAGAATACACCGTAAGTGCACATATCGGCCCTGATGTGTTCTGGAATGTGAAAGCGTCGTATTGTATCCTTATGTGTAAGCTAACCACGGGCACTCAGGGAGCAAACACACATGTGTCGCAGCAAATCAGAGGTGTTGTGTGAGCTGAATGTAGCCAGAAGGTGGATTTCCTGCTTAGCTGGCTAGACTCGAGCAGCTTAAAACTCTACTATGTAGGGTGGTTAACTGATGTGCGAGTCCATCTTAATAGACTCAAACACTAGAGCAAAGTAGATCCGCAGTATTTTAGGCGTCATCTATGCTGCTCTTAACAAACCACCTAACCATGGCCGGTGTTATGCCATGTCATACATGCCTCTTACGGCATGCTCTCTGTGGGGCAGTGGTGCTATTATTGTCCTTGTCATACATATAGACTCCAGCAAACCACTCGCTTCGAGCCTTGTAAGGTTAAACAGCCGGCCATACAACCCAATGTGAAGGTAATTTCCTAGCAGAGCATGGACGTTTCCAAACATTGTCGGGGACTTTCGAATACCAAATGGTTGTGACATGCTACCATCAGTTTAGACTGGTGCATTCATGGTCTCGTGGAATGATATTATTAGCCGTAGCAGTTTGCATGAGCGGTCTATTTTATAGAGGATTTTAAAGAGCCCTTCACTGCTAACCTTATACAATCACTTTGTCATGTCAACGAAGGTTATATTTTGAGAGGACTATCACCTTTGGCTTGAAAGAACACTTTAGGACCAGTTCCATAAATATGATACGGGAACAAGAGTGTGAATAACTCGTTTCCTCGAATGATCACCAGCCGTATATGAAAGAAATACAGCATACATCGTCCAGGTTGCGTCAAACCATAAGGTCCATCATAGCAGAATCGTCATGTACACATCGCTTGTATGACAACTCCTCGTCAACCAGGCCTTTGGTTACCAGAACTAGCCTATAATGTATTTATCACGAGTTGACTTTGCTTACATCTCCAATTTGTTTTGTACGTGTATTTTGTTGTTGTAGTTAAAGGGACGTGATTTTAGTTTATCAACATTTTGAAATGTTCTCAATAAATCACACACACCAAGATAAGAATATGTAGATCGTAGAGTTAATGGAAACAGGACAAATCCAAATTGTCACATTGTCACACAACGTGTCAAAGGAGAATGATGATCGAACACCATCGCTCACCAAGAACTGCTTGCTCAGAGCAGCCAATCAGATACGCACGTTATCATAACTGATAGAATGCCATTGGCCATTGCCTAAGAAGACCAACTGATGTTATGACCAGAATCACAATGATGGTTGATGCCAGAGATAAAGCGACAGAAATGCCGATCTAAGACTACTTGATCAATCCCAGTAGAAGTACAAATGAAGAAGCAGAACCAAAGTCGGGGCACCAAGTATGGCCGCCGGTGGTCTGATGAAGTGGAGAGAGTTTGCCTGTAAATATGACATTAACCGTAATGGTAACTGATCGCTAGACCACGTGGTCACAGGTTCTAAGTAGAAAATGAGTTTACCTTTGTAAATGCTTTTGCTTGAATATGTAAGGGTTTGAAACTGGGTTTTGGTATTTGTAGTTCAAACTATCATTTATCATTGCAGCCGTTGTTCCTTGGGGGTGGGGGGGGGGGGGGGGGCGCATAAATAAGGAGGTCCATGTGCGAGATGTTCAGAGATTGAAGAATAAAGGTCGCCGTTTGCAACAACAGAACCATTTTTATTATCCTCCGATAGCTAATCAAACTAAATATCACCAGTGTTTTCAACTAGTGTTCTTTTTGTAAATGAGGCCAATATACAAGCATATCGACCACACGCTCGTAATTTGTTAACAACTAGCTATTATTGCAATGCTTTTTCCATTGGTGTTGCCCACCGGGATGATTTCAAATGTTGATGAATAAAGGCCGCTTACACCTGAATGCTCCTTTTAATGATTTCACTGTCCACAGCTGTACGACCTTGCTGCAACATGCATTGGTAAGACATACGTGTGGTTTATGAACTGTGGCACCGACAAGTTTATTATGTTCATTTTTCGGGGGTTGGCCTGAAACCTAGTCAATCTTGTCTTCTTCGAAAGACTTCATTCCTCTATTAACACATCGCTTGCTCCCAACGCCTTTTCCACTCCTGGAAGCAGTCCTGGTAAGCATTCTCGTGAATCATGTTCAGATCTGTCGTCTAATTGCCTTTAGTTTCTTCAAAAGTGTGAAAACCATAGTCTATTAAAGGAACAGGTAAGGTGAGTATATTTATATTCATATTAGCCAGACATTCCCGGACGAGCAGTGATGTGTTTGCTGGCGCATTGTTTTGGTGAAGGAACCAGGATTGATTTCTTTGCAACTCATGTCTTTTTCTCTTGGCATTTCTCTATTTGAATAGCCTGACACGATACTACGTAGATGTTTCGTTCTTCTGATATTTCTCGAACTGTCAGACAGCTAGAACATATCTCACAAACCTGGACACCATGAGCATCGGCAGAGGATGTCGTGGGTTGTTCATCTGTTGACTGCTGACCATCTTTAAACCATTTTAACCAATCTTAACATTTACGGTTCACGCACTCATCCCGATTAACTTGTTTTAACATTTCATGAGTTTGAGCGAGCGACTGCTTTGAGTTTCGAGCAAATCCTGAAATTGATTCTCTGCTCGTAAAACTGAGATATGTTGAGAAATGCTAAACACAATCTGCACGCAGGTTTGAATCAACAATCCACAGAGTGCTGAGCTTTGAAATCAAACGAGGTTCAGATAAATGGGTCGCTTTAGAGGACGGTGTGTGGATGTGTACAACCAACGAGCTCCAGGAACTACCAGTATCTACAACTTTTACCTTTTTTGCTGAGAGTGACTGGAGCACCTAATGGCATACCTGTAGTGCAATGAAGTAAAATCTTTGTAACAAAACAGAATAAGAAACTAACGTGAAAACTAAATTAAGCATCAAATAACGAGCAACAGACAAGTTATCTGGCTGAGACATTTTTATCAAGATAATCTTTATAAGACGCAAATAATACTGCATCTGTTTAGGGATCATTGAGAGTCCCGCTATTCAAACATTTCAACACTCACAATGTCCACACTTATCATGTAATAGTGCAAGTCGTCGTCGCTTATGAGAACATCAATGTTGTTAGTGAGTGTACGTGACAGGTAAGGAATGTCTGCCTGTGTGTGTCTCCGTGTGCGTCTCTGTCAGGGAGTGTATGTGTGTGAGAGCAGTGCTTATTTAAGCGATGACTCACCGTTGTCGCCATCGATCGAACCACTCTCTGGCACAGCGTTTCTCAACCAGTATTCCTCGTGACTCTTCGATTGCGCTAAATATCTTTATCGCTTCCACGAGATTGTGATTGCGATTGAATAACAAAAAGTGTAATGTAATGAAAGAAGCAACTGTACTTTTAGTTATTGTCAGAGAACTGGCATTCCTGTATGCCGCTGCGCATTTAGTATGCCATATTTTTTAAATAATTGATTCTGTTTTAAATTGTGCTGAAAAAGAATTACTTTACCATTCAATATTGCCAATAAATGTGTGTGTGTATGTGCGTGCGGGTGCGTATAATTTGTGTGCAGGATAATACTGAAACTTGACAATGATTTATAGGGTTTCTCTATTATAGACAGGTTGAGAAAAGCTGCTCTAGCGAAGCATATGATAATCAGCATTGAACTCTCTGGCGCCGAGCGAGGCAGCAAATATGGCGACGTCGCACAGGATGACCGTTTCTTGGACGGTCGTGTTAGTTCGTGGACGCGCACTAATTTGTAGACAGGAGGCACATTGGTTAAGTTGTGAGGAGTCAGAGCTCGACAAATGATGTGTTGTTGTTGGTGTATCTGTCACTGTCTTAACCCAACTTTCTCTCTCTCTCATATTATCTCGCCTCTCGCTTTCTCACTATCGACAATGTGATTGTCTCAACATGATCTCACTCACCTCTGTTCCTACCCTCCCCTCCTCTCTCTCGGTGTCCGTGTCAATGTCTCTCAGAATATCACTCACCTCTGTTCCTACCCTCCTCTCTCTCTCTCTCTCTCTCTCTCTCTCTCTCTCTCTCAGACCGTTCCACTCTTTACTCCCATTCTTTACGGTCTCTCTCGCTGACAAACTCTCCGCTCACTGTAGATCTATCTGTCCACTATCACCCCACTTACTCCCTCTCCTCTCAGTCTCTGCTCTCGCCGCATCAATCTCCTCTAGCAGTCATTTTTTGTCATTGTATCATCTCCACACTGTCACCGTGTCACTCTTCATACCCCCTAAAACTCGTCATTTTCTACTCTTAACTCTTTCATGTGTTTTACTCTGGTATGTCTATTTGTTTCACATTCTATTATATACACGCACGCAGCACTCACGGACACAAAAACACACACGCACGCAACATCCACCCTAATTCGTCCTCATATCTCTCTAACACTCCACTATTTCTGTATCACTGCTTCACTCTACTCTCACTTTCTGTGTTTTGTTCTACTCCACTCTGGCCCACTCTTACAATGCCTCATACTCCACTCTGACCCCTACTCCACGCTCGCTCTTTCTATCTCACTGTCTCATACTCCACTCTGGATCCTTTCTCACTGTCTCACACTCCACTCTGGCTCTTCTAACTGTCTCATACTCCTCTGGCTCTTCTAACTGTCTCATACTCCACTCTGGCTCACTCTTGCAATGTCTCATACTCCTCTCTGGGTTCTTTGTCACTGTATCATACTCCAACGTGGTTATCTCTTTATCACTGTATCTCCTAATTTCGTCTCTCTCGCTCTCCAGTCATTGTTATTTTCTTCTCTCTTTCACACTTTCTCACACTCTCTCTCACTCGTCTTTCTCCTTCCTGATTCTCTCGTCTCACCTGCTTGTCATTGTATCCACGTATTCTCTTGAGCACGTTTGTCTGATTGAATTATCCCCACTTGTTAGTATGACTTTGTTGAAAACCGAATGGCCCACCACCGTTCACCTTCCTCTTAGAAATATATCATTATTTTTAATTGCCTTTGTTTAAAGCCATGCCTCATCTTGGTTCATCATAATAAATATTATCAGCTTCATACTCAATTTTGTTTCATGTGTCCTTGCCTCCCACCATATTTTCCCTTCCGCCATACTCTCCATTTCTCAATTTTGTAGAACAATATGTTCAGAGTCATAACAAGAACACCTAGAACTGCACCAGGTAATGCTTGTATAACCAATGTCATACTATGGTACGGACGGATCCAGATATAATATCTGTGTTTTATGCCTCGGTAATTATCCCAGTAATATTTAACAGTACCTGCGCAAGTCGATAGTGAGACAGCATCCACAATTATTTGAGGGTGTCGAGGGACAAATTACGCAATTTGTAGCTGATGTGTTATCATATATGGTCTATATAACTTGGGACTACTGATATATTTGGTCTAATTGAAAGTATTAACCGCTGACGCCTGTTTCACGTTGGGACAGGTCTAGAAATCCCGTCCAAATGTCAGAGTGTTGGGGCCAGGGAAATGTCAGCGACGGATGGTTGTTAAAGTTTAATGAGCCTGGCAGATGCAGATACTCTGGCTCGGGTGGGTTTGCTGTAGAACACGGTGTCTTCTCCTTTATGGAAGGATTTACTCACGTACACACGCATGCAGGCGCGCGCACATACAAACTCTTGGTAATATTGAAGCCATTATATTGAAAGCAGGCAGGCACACAAATAGAGAGATTCATATGTAGTTATATAAATAGACACATATTATAATTATATTAAAAAGGGAGAGAATGGCGAAGACAGATAAAGAGGCAGATAGATGGATGGTGTAATTGTTCTAAACTGCTCGTGCTGAGTTAACACATTTCTTTGTTAGCGGGTTACAGTGGTTCTTCTTATATTTAATGACGTGCTTGGGATGGTGAAGCGTGGTCCTCTTGATCATAGCGGGCTGCGAGGCTTCTCAGTAAGCTTGCCACTGTTGATTATAGTATCAATTCCCACTCCGTCGACCAGACTGCTGGGACACCGTTTGTTTCTAGGCGCACGATCAAGGAAGTGTGGTGGCGGTTCTTGATTAGTATATTTCACATCACACTGATTACTATTCGCTCCCAACAGAGAGATGATGTTGTTGTTTCGAATGCCCAAAATGTTACTTTTTGGTGCGCCCTGAAAAGGACGTTAAGTGGAGAGTTGCATTAGCTTTCCTTACATCTCGAACGTCCTGATGATGGTGGACCGGGGTCCTCCAGGCGGCAGTGCTATGCTTGGCTTCATCTGCATGGCGCACACTACTACGGGGATCACATCAATCCCTCACCTCGTTAGCCATGAAAACAGCCCGTTTTTAGGGGAGGATGCCGAGGTGAGGGTCTTCGACAGTATATTTTGCCTGCCCCTGACTAACATGTCTGATCAGTTTCTTGTGCCTGACTAGATGTTTCCAGCACAGAGAGATATAATTACAGAGACAAAATGGTGACGTAGAGAGGCGTACAAAGGGACAGACAGAAAGAGCAAGAAGAGAACACGCACCGCACACATATATTGATCTATGTCGCCATGTTAATAACGTTCTTTCTTAACGTCATTCCGAGTGCATTGGTGCATTCTCTTTAACTCTGCAAGTATGTTTCTATATGTCTATATGCTATCACACTTACATGCGTGCACGCAAGCAGGCGCGCACCTTCACACACATTTACATTCGTATGCACGCGCACACGAAAAACACACAATAGGATGAGATGATGAAAATATGACTTTCGACTGTGTTGGATTTAAGTGAGGGGGAGTTGCGCACCGCTAGCCTTATTCTCTCGTCCTGATTCCAATTGATCCAGTGGCAAGATATGATCTGGAGCAGTAATCCGGATGCAGTGGACGACCAAGGGGATCTTCTGTGTTTAGCATTGCTACAAAGCTCCACAGCCAGCTGCTGGTAGTCACTTTGCTGCCCGTTTACTAGCCAGTGGTTCTTCCGTACAGTCCGCCCAATCCAGTCTTGACATGCTTAGGTAGACAAGCCCTATATCACCGTGGGCTTATTAGACCAATCGGCTACCCTCACTTGGTTTAGTTGGTCATGTCGAGACCGTTGCCCGGGATATGGCCGCTGCCGGATGTTGGCAGCTACGAGGAGCCACAAGTGAGAGTTGAGTGCCAGGTGAGGAACAATAATGGACAAACTACCCAAGATAGGGCACGACATGTCCGCCATTAGAGGTACTTCCCGTCCATGACACCCCATACACCCCAAAGTCACCAAAACACACACACACACACACTATATACAGACAGATAATGCATCACCACATTGACATAAAACTATGGGCTCCATGCATACCAACACTCAAACTCAGACAGAAAAGGGAGAGAGAGCAGAGAGAGAGAGAGAGAGAGAGAGAGAGAGAGAATGTCTTGTTGATAGGGTCTGTCATCGAATGCATTGAATGTAACTCGTGTTGTTTCGAAATGCAAATGCGGTGAACAGCGATTGTTCTAGTTCCAATGATCATAATTGGCAATTAATCGCATGACCTCACCTCAACCAAGAGCTTAGGTTCCCCTCAAGGTACGCTCCACTATTCGAGTAGTCGATGTCAACCGTCGTTGTAGTCATATCTACCTTTTAGTGATCAAAGCGGGACTACCTAATTTGTTTGAGATATGGTGAACCAGAGAATAGACAATTATCCACAGAAATCCTGTAGTATTTGCTACAATTTCAGGTATTACTAGACTAATGGATAACGGGGCCCCTTACAGATGTGAAATAATACGCTCCCGTGCATGTTAAAAAAGGCGGCTAAGAGAGTGGTACATTGGGCTAGCAACCTTATAATGTAAAATACATTGCTATAACACAAACCCCACTCACCTCTTCTCCTCTCTCTCTCTCTCTCCCCCGCCCTCCCGTCGACGGACTACAAGAATACACAAAGTTCTTTGAATGAGGCTTGTTGTAAGGAGCTTTCATTTAATGTGGTATTATGCGTTGTTAGGAGTTAAATGAAAGAGGTAGAAGAAGACACAAATTGGTGAGTCACTTTGCTATTTTTCTTGTATACTAGACAGTGAAGACGGTATCACTAGCAGAAATACGTCCAACAAACCTGATACCAGTAATGTAACAGAATAAATATAAAGATGGTTCGTGCTCGGTGACCAGACAACTTATTTGACGAGCAATCTTATACCAGACAGGTCTGTTGTATAATAACCAGTCTGAAAGAAGTAACCACTTTTACTCCTACCCGAGTATTGCCTGGGCCCGAAAGCATACGAAGACTAGTAACACTGTAAATCTGCAGGCATGTTATAAGAGGCGACTTTGTAGGGCTGTGCATGTGGGATTTGTACCTCATTCTGTATAGACTTTAAGCTGCAAATATTTGAACTAATATGTACAAGTCAACTATTAGAAATATTAATTCAAGGTAGAAACAGGTGTCCTATTAAGAGGGCACATGACACGATGAAGCGAAAGCCGCTAAAACTTATATTATAGAAACATATTCAGTGAAGGTAGATGCGAATGTCGTACAGTATACGAGTAGGAGAAGGCTACACAGGCGACAACGGAAATGGGAAACTACATAATTGATATCATGAGGCAGGCGGGAGCAAGGTGGAAAGGAGTGCAGACAATAAAATCAAACATGTGAGGAAATGGATGTTTTCGTGGCACACGGATGAAGGCGCACACCATAGTCAATATGCGTATACGTATATAATGGGAAGCGGTGGGACCCAGAACAATACTAGCTACTTTCAAAACTGCCAGATAGAAGATAAGAACACGGATTATTAAAACTTATGCACCAACCAATGGCAAAGAATAATTAAACAACAGACTTCAACAGTTCAATGATAAAAGGAGAGGCATCACGATTGTGAAAGGAGACATCAATACTAAAATGAAAATGAAGAGTTACTCGTGTACTTCTGTGCTTTAGATCAACTGATGATTGGGGTAGCACCTAAAATAATACGCTAACAAACATGAGTGTGCCAGATCAGAGCACATCAAAACAAGGTTGATAATATGCATATGAACATACATTTGATATAATCGTAACGCTATTGAAAAAGATGTATAAGAACAAGCGTGCCATCAGACCAGCATCTTCTAATAATCGAAAGACAGATGCAATTTAAAGGATATAGATCATCATATAACTAGAGACAAAATATCAATTGGGATTTCTCATGAACAATGAAGTACAAGAAACATTTGAAGTTACGATATCACATTTATATCAGATGTCACATCTAGAAGAGGCTAGAGTCGAGGACTGCGAATAGATTAAAAAGTACATGGAATGAGATTTGTGGAGAAGTTCTGTAAAAAGGAGAACGTCAAAACAAAGAACAACATAAATTACAGCAAAGTATAAAGGATAGAAAAACGAGGAAGTAGAATAGGACAGACTCAAAACTAGAAATACTAGAGCCAAGGCTTGGGAAATATTACTTAAGCCACGGCAAAAGTAAGAAAGAGCACTCGAACAGACAAGAGGAAACATATTGATGAGCTGGCAACAACAAACAAAGGCAGAAGAAGTTGCATCAACAGGAAGTGTAAACAACATCAAGAAAAGAAACTAACAGTAACATATAAGCAAGCAAATGGCTTTATTAAAGACAGGGAAGGAAATGTGATTAGCAACACAAATGAGCAGATGAAGAGATTGGCAAATAGTTTGGAGGAGTTCTTAAATAGGCCGAGTTTCAACATATGTCGTAGACGTTCAGTCAATAGAAACGTGGTTTCAAGTTAATTGCGATAAACCTAAATACAAGAATAAATCAAGAAAGCCATAATGCTTTTCATAGATGTTTAAGCTACTCGTTCAGCTTATAATTATGTAGAAGCAATCAACGCACATATCGACACTTCAACAAATATATTATACAAATCACTTGGGAAAAAAGTTTCGGAAACAGAAAAATACCAGCACATTGGAACGAAGGTAATCTAGTCAAGTTGCAAAAGCAATGAGATCTGCAACTTTGGGCTGATTATATAGGAATACTAGTATGATCAGTTAAGGGGATTAACATCGATTACTGGCACGCATCTTGAGAAAATAATAGGCAGACTTTCGACAAAATTGGTCCTGTGCAGACCAGATAGCTACACTGAGAATAATACTTGAACAAAGTATGGAATGGAACTCACCACTTTATTTTAGAATTTTGGCCTATGAAAAGGCATTTGACAACGGACAGAGAATCACATGTGAAAGTTGTTCAGCTACTAGGGGGTGTCCTTGAAGTTTACTAAAATAATTAAGGAAATATATGAAGATATGAACTGAAGAGTTCTATGTGAGTGTCAGCTTGATGAGCTCTGAGACATGAACTGTTGTGCGACAGGGAAGTTTCTTATAGTTATATGTGAGTGTCAGCTTGATGAGCTCTCTGAGACATGAACTGATGTGCGACAGGGAAGTTTCTTATAGTTATATGTGAGTGTCAGCTTGATGAGCTCTCTGAGACATGAACTGATGTGCGACAGGGAAGTTTCTTATAGTTATATGTGAGTGTCAGCTTGATGAGCTCTCTGAGACATGAACTGATGTGCGACAGGGAAGTTTCTTATAGTTATATGTGAGTGTCAGCTTGATGAGCTCTCTGAGACATGAACTGATGTGCGACAGGGAAGTTTCTTATAGTTATATGTGAGTGTCAGCTTGATGAGCTCTCTGAGACATGAACTGATGTGCGACAGGGAAGTTTCTTATAGTTATATGTGAGTGTCAGCTTGATGAGCTCTCTGAGACATGAACTGATGTGGGACAAGGATGTCTCTTATCGTTCTATGTGAGTGTCAGCTTGATGAGCTCTCTGAGACATGAACTGATATGTGACAGGGAAGTGACTTATCGTTCTATGTGAGTGTCAGCTTGGTGAGCTCTCTGAGACATGAACTGATGTGCGACAGGGAAGTGACTTATCGTTCTATGTGAGTGTCAGCTTGATGAGCTCTCTGAGACATGAACTGATATGTGACAGGGAAGTGACTTATCGTTCTATGTGAGTGTCAGCTTGGTGAGCTCTCTGAGACATGAACTGATGTGCGACAGGGAAGTGACTTATCGTTCTATGTGAGTGTCAGCTTGGTGAGCTCTCTGAGACATGAACTGATGTGCGACAGGGATGTCTCTTATCGTTCTATGTGAGTGATAAGCTCTATGAGACATGAACTGATGTGCGACAGGGATGTCTCTTATCGCCATTTCTCTTTATGTTTGCTATTGACTGTATTGTGAAGACAGGATGGTCAACCAAGAAAAATGGAATTCAATGGAATGTTGACAAAACAACCTGATATGAACGTTACTGATGGCTTGTCTTGTCTGTCCTATAACAAAATAAATATACTAGATCATGGAAATGGAACTGATGAAGGCGGATGTGTCGGAGCGAAAGGTGCAAATATCGCAGTGAAACTGTAAACTAGCGACAACGCATTCCATTCTCCAGACTACATCCTGCTACTTACAAAGCCCTGTTCAGGGCTTGGTGGCGGGAGAATGAGAACGAACACAGAAGAAGATAGAAATTGGGATTGAAAACACAGATTAAATCAACAAAAGCCCAAATATTGTGAGAATAAACGCAAGTAACGACAATGAGATTGTGTTCACAAGAAGTGTATTGATTCATATAACTTGGTAGCAATGTAGACAGTGTAGGAGGTACAAATAAGATGTCAAAGTAATACGGACTACTTTCTGCTGCTTGCAAAGTCCTTTTCAGAGTCCTTTTCCTGATTAAGAAAAACAGCAACTGAAAAGGTACAGCATTTCAAAATATATGTCTTCGTAGAATTTACGAATTTAATAATATGGTAAAATCACTAGTATTGGGTATTTACCTATTTGAAAGAAAAAGATAGATATCAGTGGAACATGAGGTGAGGAAAAGATGCTGGCATTGCATAGGACACAAGCACACACACGTGCACACAGTGGAGGAAACACATAACATTACATTATAATGGTCTCTCAAGGACAAAACAGGCAGAAGCGTACTAAAACACGCAGCTAACAAGGAATAGACGGACAGCGCTGGAGCGAACGACTTAGTACAGAATGAATCGGCATGTAATGGTTGATGACATATGCTTCAATGGTGATGTACTGTTTTCGATCACTTTTAATCCACCTGTGTGATGTTATGCAATTCAGTTTTCAGCACATAATACCAGAACTTAAAGTATGCAGCCATCAATTGTTTTCTATCAACGAAAATGTGAAGTTTACCACTGAATTGGACTCGGTCATTGAAATGGAGAAAATTGATGCCGATGGTAATTATTATGCATATTTTAATTGGAAATAATTGCCTGTATTTCTTTCTCTCGCATCGTGAATCGTCCAAGCTATACAATGATCGAGTGACAGTAGTGGGTTACTGTCGTGGCAGCACAGTCATTTGGCTTGCCTCGAATTATTCTACTTAGACTGACAAAGTGATCAGTGACAAACACGTGTTTTTGGCATCTTTAAGGGCAACAACAAACTCCTTCAACTTCAACCGCTATGCTATCATTTTTGGTACTCTGCTCTAGCTAATGATTTCATTTTGGCTTCTCTGGTACTTGACCAAGTTAGTCTTTGATCGACATCTCCTTCACTGTCTCTCTAGAGCTCATAGCATGGCTCTTTTGGTGATGGTATCAGATTCTCTTCTTCTGATGTAGCCAAGCCAGCTACAGCGCCGACCGGCTAAAGTGGTGTGCGTGTCTTTTTGCTTGTCAGGATATCATTGGTTGGCGATGGTGTTCAGTCTGAAAATTCAATGAATCCTCTGTAGATGGCTTGTGTGGAAATATGGCAGTTTGGGTCAGCCGTAATTGGCAAGCCATCATTGAGAAGATTTTGTAAATGATGTTTGTAAATAATGTCCTCTTAGAAGTTTGACAAGAAGGGAAATAATCTTGACACCACAATACAGAGCGATTCTGGCGCTTAAGTGATGAAGTCTGCAAGTAAGGTAGTAGGACACGTGTTACAGTTGGTGAACATTTCAAAAGGAATCAATTAGTTGTAGAACAGTTTGATATAGATCAAGTTGCAGATCAATTTCATTCCAGCCAAACAGACTATCTTGCACGCATGTAGATTTTACTGTTTTGCGGCTCTTTTCAAATCGCCATTTGTCTTCAATCCTGCACGTGTTCTTTGAATGTGACTTTATGCTTTAAAGTTTACCCATCATCCTAGCGTATGTGTTCCTCATAGCCAAGGGAGAGTGTGGTTACTTGTTTAAATCTACTTTTATTTCTCTACGAGAAATATACCTCTCCATTGTAACTTATTTTTCACTGTATTATTTATTGAAGCCCAATAAAGACTGAAAGAGAGGCTACTCTTGTGAATGGTATTGCAATGATATGGCGATGAAAATAATGTGTAGAGTTTTTCTGATAGAAAACTTAACATGAAAGTATGCGCTCTCATACTCGCTGTTTCGTGTAGCTCTACGCTCCCTTATAAATTTTAGCCTCGATTTAGTAGTTTGCGGAAATAACTGTGTCAACAAGATTAAAGTGCAACTGAAAACGTATAAGTAATTATACAATTGTACATTTGGATATAGGTGCGTTCCCACACCAGGGATTTAACCAGGTCACTTTGTAACGAGAGACGATCAGTCCAACCACCATGTCACTCAGACGTTCTGTCGTAAAAAAGAGAGAAATAAAGCGGTTGTTGACAGTTTTGAACGCACGGGTTGTATGTTGATTGGTGTACCGAAGCAGGTAAACGTCGCCGTCTCGTTGTGGGACAATACATCGCTTCTCAGTGGGCTAACCGCTCCATGTATCACAGTGTCGATCCTCCATTTCGTTGGCCAAGTTGCTTTAACACAACCAGTTTCCAGGTTCGCGGCTGGACATAATGTAATGTTTTGGTCAGCATGTTGCACTAACCCTGACGATAGTCCTCTCACCCAATGATAGCCCATACAATCCCTCAATTTGTAGCTTTGTTTGCAGACATCGCAGCTTCATTGCTGTGCCTGGACAGTTTTTCCTAGCGCAGAGTCAGGTTAAAAACAGAAAACTGGGTTGGGTCAAAATGAGAGGAAGAGGGCGCGTGGTGTCGTTGTCATGGAAACGCTTCAAGATGCGACGGATCGATACTATTGCTTCCAGCTGAATAACCAGCGGACCCAAATTTGCAGGTTCTTTTATTCGGGTCAGTCTTCAACTGGAGACTAATTTCAACTAGGCCTTGAGTTTGGACAAATTCGAGAATTGACAGTTCTGTCAGAGCGACAGATAGACAAAGCCGTTCTGTATTGGTCTATTACTGTCCTTATCACAGTCGTTTATAGACAACAATTACTGATCGCAACTCGAGTGTCTTCCTGACTTCGCAATGCCTTTTGGGCAATAGTCATATTTATTACGTGGTGCTTACTATTTCATTAATTAATGTCCGGCGAGAAAAGAACATGGCCACTGTAACGATCAGAGCATGTTGTAAAAGGCAACAAAAGAGAGATGTAAACTTGGTTAGCATCATATTAGTATAACATGAATGACACCAGAAACCGCCACTGTAGAAAGAGCAAACGTATGTGCCATTAAACAGGCTTTTTTGTAAGGAGGCCAACTGCTGTGGTCGCTGCGTGCTTCATATGGAGCCAACAGGAATCCGACTATATATGTATATGTATATATATTTTGTTACTCTTACCGACCTCAAACAGGCAGTTAAAGACGAGTCAATAAATGCATTCGCCAAACCCTGTTCAGTTTAGTTTTTTTAAATGTCACCCCCTGATATAAATTAAATAGACCTTTTCGTCGTTTGAACCTGTGTTCTCTATTCTAGTTCGACCACCCTATCGTCAGACTTCAAGTAACCAAACACATCTGAACTCAGGCTATGCCACCGCAGTCTGGCAAATGAGATTCCCATATTTGTGAGCTCACTGAAAAGCGTCACGTTGCACTATAGCCAGGAGGAAGCTCATCTTGAGTACATCCCAGGATGTAAAAAAGTCACTACTACCTTTCACTCAAGAAATAACGTCATAAGTTAATTCAACTCAGAACGAGTGATAACAACAACAACAAGAAATGTAAGCGAAAATACATCCGTTTTCCTTGTGCTGTCAACATAGCTTGTATTTTTTCATTGGTGGCAATGCTTGGGCCAGAATTAGCACACATTGATACATCGAAAAGGTGAAAGACGGCGCCTGTCCGTGTTGTGTGACTCAGCCTAGTACGTCACAGCCAGGGCTTCGAACATCCGGTCGCCTGCGTCAAAACATCTGTTCTGATCCTTGAAGGTTTATTTTCGTCCAACTAGTTTCTTCCCCTAAGCGCCATTACTATTATCATTCGTCAGTAATCACCCTTCTTGTGATCACTTCTGAACAATGCTGGTTCTGAGTGCTATCAATATGTATATTTGCTTTAAATGTGTGCTATCTCTTATACATACATCTGTATATGTTTTCCATTATTCATAGACCACTTTGTCTCCGTACTACATTTTGTTGTAGGATCATCTTGGTTGCTAAGTGGTTTGAGCCCTGGCTTCTTGAGAAAGAGGTACACAGTTTCCGATTTCGGAGCGCTGAACTTTACCCAGCTGTAAATGGGGGACTGACTTACTATCATGGAAGGCAGAAAACTGGACAAGGAAGTATAAACACGTTATCCTAAGGCGCACTGGTTTGTTATGGCACACAGAGACAAAGATGATGTTTGTTCATCACATGTGATGAAGGCCACTTATTTGTTCAGCCGTGTGGACAGTCTTTTCTCCTACGGTGTCTTCTGAAATGGGTGACTTGCGCGATGATTTGAATTAAAGTGAGGAAGAAACTGTGCCTTTTGGCAACCTCACTCTCTGGTCCAGAGCCACCCTAGATACAAAGATAGACAGTGAGACACACACACACAAAGAGAGAGAGAGAGAGAGAGAGAGAGAGATAGATACAACGATGGACTTGGCAAGAGAGGGAAAGAAGCAGAGAGACAACGATATACAAAATGAGGAAGAAAATATAAAGACCCGCAGAGTGAGAGCGGCAAAGATAGGCAGAGACACAGAGAGATTAAAATGTATACGTGTAGGGAGAGATAGATACAAACAGAGAGGTAAAGATAGACTAAAGGAGAGACAGATAGAGAGAGAGGGGGGAAATACATAGTAATGGAGAAATACAGAGAAAGAGACACAGATATACATATAGATACTGAGAGAGGATTCCGTGGCGAATTGGTTAAGCCGTAGGCCTCGTGATCAGGTGGTGTGGGTTCGACTCCGGACTCCGCCGTCTTTTTCGTGGGGGGTTGATGCGGACTCCCCTGTATCTCGTAGTTGCCCCTAGTCGTCTTGTCGTTTATTTTCCACTGGGGTCGGGCGGCTCGAGACGAGAGAGTGAGGATAAACAGTAGCGCAGTTAATCTTTCCTAAAAATACCGCTAGCAAATAAATTATGCCATCATCATCTGCGATGGACGGCGGCCTTTGCCTTACTGAGAGAGTGGTAAAGATAGACTGAAAGAGAGGGAAAGTTACAGAATAAGATAGATGATATACATAGAGAGAGATAAACTGAGAACGTGGCAAAGATAGACTGAAAAAGATGGAGAGTTACAGAAAAAGAGGCAAAGATAGAAATAGAGATATAGCGAGAGAGAAGCAAAGATAGACGTAGAGTGAGGGAGAGATACAGAGAGAAGCATAGAGAGAGGAAGAAACACACAGAGAGATACAGCTATGGAGAAGCAAAGACACAGAGTTGCCAAAACCCAACAAAGGCAAAAAGGGTGACCGAAACAAAAATAGATAGATGCGGACAAAGAGAGACAGACAGATAGAGAGAGTGAGAGAGAGAGACGCAGACAGAAAAAGCAACATAAATAGATGGAGACATACTCAGAAAGATAAGCCTAAGATGAAATATACTTCTTGAACCTCTATTCACTTGTGTCGTTAGACGTCTCTGAAAGGTGTTTTATTTCGTGTGCCACACGTGTCGCCAAGGATGTCGTTCCAAATTTCTTTCCTATCTCACTAACACCGTCTACCCAACTTCATCTTGGCCTCCCTCCCGCTCTGTATCCCTCTTGTCTGATGTAGATTCTTACAGCTGGTAGATTTGGTTGCATTCTTGTAAGGTGTTCGAACCCCTGTATTTTATCTCTTTCCACGTAATCCTTGCGCGACGTTGCACACACTTCTGATTTCTCCGTGTCCTACTCTGTCCAGCCGTGTGAACATGACCGTCTTTCTAAATCACCTAATTTCGTATAGATGCTTTTTCTTTGTTGTGTCTTGTTGATAGTCCATGTTTGACACTGGTAGCAGATATAATAATGTCTGTAAATACAAGAATCAGATGTAACTACTACAAGAATCAGATGTAACTAATACAAGAATCATATGTAACTACTACAAGAATCAGATGTAACTAATACAAGAATCAGATGTAACTAATACAAGAATCAGATGTAACTACTACAAGAATCAGATGTAACTAATACAAGAATCAGATGTAACTAATACAAGAATCAGATGTAACTAATACAAGAATCAAATGTAACTACTACAAGAATCAGATGTAACTAATACAATAATCAGATGTAACTAATACAAGAATCAGATATAACTAATACAAGAATCAGATATAACTAATACAAGAATCAGGTGTAACTAATACAAGAATCAGATGTAACTAATACAAGAATCAGATGTAACTAATACAAGAATCAGATGTAACTACTACAAGAATCAGATGTAACTAATATAAGAATCAGGTGTAACTAATACAAGAATCAGGTGTAACTAATACAAGAATCAGGTGTAATTAATACCAACTGATGAGATATAAACATACAAGGACATCGGATGTCGCTGACACAAATGCACACATATCAGTTGTAGTTCATATCAATACATACATCAGCACTCATAATCTCTTCTAATTTGTTCACTAATGCCATTAGACGTCGCGATCGATGGTGATCTACTTTTGTGTATCAATATTTGAGCCTTTGCTATTTTCATTACAAGCCTGCAGCATCAATCCATCTTTTCTTAGTCCGCCAGTTACTTAGAAGCCCTATGATTTATGATTTGGTATTATATGCTCATGCATCAATTGGGCGTGAATTTATCATTGTTAGATGTCTAAACCATCTTCTTTGGTTCTTTCCGTCTTGTCAGACGATAAAAATAAGGTATGTAACTGCAGTCCATGACGGTAACGAATGGGACTCGTATGACCAATCCGGACAGAGAAGCGTCTTCCACAGTGTGTGCAAGGAAAGTCAGGACCGTTTGCTGCTTTGCATTGTGTGGCGTGTCTTCTCAAACTCTGAGTCTTTAGCCTATCAGCAATCTGTATCTCCTTTGTCTGTATTCCATGCTTAATCATGCCCCTCCATGGAACACGATCCATGGCGTCCTGTTCCCATGATTCTAAATCGATGCCCGCATCATTCATATCCCGCTTGCAAGGGCCGACCTCGAGACCTTTTCCGCAACTGTAATTCCCCAAAGAGAAGATATTTTGGTATTCTGCCATTATCCATCCTCCGAATGTGTCCCAGCCTTCGGAGTCTTCGAAGACTAAGCATGGCAAAGATTGTGACAGTGCATGTTCTCTCCAACAACTCCACGTGATGATCTTGTCTTGCCACCCAACGCCCAGGATTCTGCGCAGGCACCTCATGTGATAGCTGTTTAGCCGCCTCTCCTGGTGCATGTACGAAGACTATGTCTCACTGCCATAGAGACTAAACCATCTAATTTTGCCTATATCAATATTAGTTTCTCACAGTGGTCCCTAACCAATTTTGACATGACTCACATTCTACTTGTGCTTTGTCATTGTTGTGCTTTGTTAGGGTCAATATCTGACTCTGTTAACAGGGCGGTAGTAAGAATATACCACTGCAAGTGTGTCTGCATTGGAATATCTGGATGTTTTAGTTGTAGGAATAGGTGGAATTTCAGTGCATCAATTTCCATTCTGGTACATCTGTAAAGAATCCTGAAATATGAATTCTATAATTTGAGGAAGTTTTAATTGTCGGACTTGGATGCGTCGACTTCCTGTTCTTTCATAGTTTATTCAGTGCTTATTGTCATATTACACACGGATTTCTATATAACTAACTAACGTCTATTCTGTAACACATCTTGACATATCTGATAACACATCTTGACATACATCGTATACCAATACCACACACCGTAGTTATGTGCATATTAATATCATTTCTAACGCCTTAAGATTTCTGTTGTTACATATACACATTTATATCAATTTAAGCACGTTCAAGTGTGTGATACATGTACATGTTTTCATGTGTGTAATATACTACCTGTATCATGTAATTCAGGAGTCGCCAACCTGTAGCATTGGGCACTGATCTGGACAGTCAGTCGACACTATCTGGACTTAAATCCCCCAAATAACATTCTCGCTCTCTCTTTCTCTCTCGCTTTATCTCTCTCTCTTTCTCTCTCTCTCTCTCTCCCTCCCTCCCTCCCTCCCTCTCTCCCTCCCTCCCTTTCTCTCATCCCACACAGCCCACCCCCACAGTTCTACAAATAATTAAAATATATTTCAGGATTAACGTATAGTCGCACTGTTTTATTAAGCTATATATATATATTTGTGCGTGCGCGCATGTGTGTGTGTTAGTTATAGAATTAATCAGTGCTGTTGTGATGTGTTTTAGATCAAGTATTTGGGGAACTGAGACGTTAGTCCAGTCAGGCACACAATACTAACCAGGACGTCGCGTCAGGATCAATACACTGACCAAGACTACAATCTATCTACCATGTAGCGTTCCCTAGAAACAGGCGGTTTTCAAGTCAGCCTGACTGACGAGATCTGGCTCGATGTACTCCCCGTGGTAGTGAGCGTCACGAAGATGAGGCTAAGCATAGCACAATCGCCTGGAGGACCGCGGTCCACCTTTTCAGCATGCTCTAGATGTGAGGATAGCTATTACAAGCCGCGACTTAACTATCTTTTCAGGGCGTACAAAAGGTGAACTTACTCATTGGGTGCATTAAACAACAACTTCCACGATTTAGCTATATATAAATGCGGCCTTCTGCCCACTTACTGAAATGACTACCGACCCTGGTCCCTCCCTGGTGTAATCCAACAAGTCTTATGTAACGACCAATACGATGACATCAAGTACAACTATGCACATGTCAACTCTTAATAAGCGGTCAAAAACGTTCTGTGTCGCTACCACAACATGTTAGCAAGCAAAATATATATATCTATGTCTTTCCTTTTTCTAGCAATTTTGCTTCTTATTTTTGTAAGTTTGAACATTGCATTTACTTTCACACGATGGTACTGGCTGAATGATTGACATCTGTGACGACAGCTAGATGTTGACAGGAAGTCTAGGTTTACCATTAGTTATTATTATGATGGTTTTCGTTTTGCCACGGCTGCATGCATCTTTCCTGTCTCGACTAGAACGTCCCTGTGTCGCATTTATTGTTTAAATATTATATTTCATTGTCTCCCATCGAACTATTAATCTGTCGTGTTAAATATTGCACACGTTTGTGTTGTAAAGGCGGAGGTGGTGGCAGGAATGGGTGACTATTTGTGTGTGTGTATATATATATATGGTCAGACAGAACATACTGATCTGACAGTGTCAGTCAGAGTAAGATAAACATACTGACCAACACACGACCTCGCCTACATGCAGTTCTCCCTGGAAACAAACTGTTTTAGTGTGGCTAGCGGGATCGGGAGCGTGATACGCGCAGTGGTGAGCGACACGCAGATGAAGCCACGCATAGGACAAACGAAGGACCCAGACCACCTTTATCAGCATGCTCGGATTGTGAGGAAAGCTACAGCAAACCGTTATCTAACATCCTTTTCAGGGGCACAACAGAGGAAAGTTACTCAACGTGAGCATCTAACAACAACACACAAAAACACACATATATATTTATATATATATATATAAATATATAAATAAATATACATATATATATATATATATATATATATATATATATATATATATATATATATATATATATATATATATATATATATGTAATAATGTAATAATTATGTGCATTTACTCACACGCATATATATATATATATATATATCCACCCTGACAGTGTTGACTATTTTATATTATATGGAAGTGCAGTTTGTTATGTCTTATTTACAAGTATTGTATGTTTTACATTATATGTAGATGTTATCTGTCCTCTTATGTTATATGTTTCTGTGTGATCAGCTGACCTGTCGTGTTCAAGGGGACACTGAGTATTCTTGTCTGTACGTATTGCTGTTACAAATCTTAAGGAGATACAAAGAAGGCAAAAGGATACACGCAAAATAGGCAGTTAAAGAGAAATGAGCAATATTACAAGAAATAATAAATAGATAGAAAGAGTGACAAATTCAAGTGCACATATTCGTTGTGTTCCTCCTCAGGTACTAATCCATGGGTTGTTAAGTTTGAAGGTAAATGTAATACTGATTCATTCCATTTTTATTGATGTTATTTTCTATGCTTGTTAAGATTGAATTTTTATTGTCCCTTAGCGGATAACCTTAGTTCGCTCCCTTTGCTAGAGATCAACCCTTCCTGCATATCACATGTGGCCAAGAATTATTGTGAAAAATAAGAGTGAATAAACTAACAGTTAAAAGGAATTAAGATTTACAATATGTAGTACTTGATTAAACAAAATTCGCCAGAACAGTTGAGTTGGCGGTAGTTTGTTGTCGTCATTAACACGATAACGGACATGTAGCTTGTTAAACAGCACATTCAATGATTTTAGAAATGACATCTGTGATTCATTAAAAGAAATTAAAAAATGTACAGCTTAATTGATACACTCCCCAAATGGTGGAAAAACAAACTAGACAACAATTAATGTCTCAGCATGGTCTTGCATTGAGTAGCTAATGTGTTGAAGATGTTAGGCGTGATGGTCATTGATTGTTATGCCCATCGTTGACCAGAGATCTAAAAGGAAAAAGTATATTTTGGTAAGACACAGAATCATTGATAATAATAGTATAGAGACTGACATTAGGCTCAAATAAGCAAGATCACTGACATTGTTTTTCGCTCGCTGCAAGCTCAACAGTGATGTCCCGTTTAAGGTCAAATAATATATTTGAACGCTACACAACAGGGCCTGAGTGCCAGTTATTTTTGATTTGGCTCAAATGCCCTGGCGTCCCCCATAAGATAGTTACTCTAATTAGAAGTATTATCGAGGACAATCAGGTTAAACTATAGAGAACAAACTAAACAAGAAGAAAGGTTTATGAAACTGTCATAGGACATCCAAGATGAAATACAGGCAAATGAAACTTAATAGTTAAACTGGAAAGTAACATTTTTCGTAATTCATTCTCAAGTCTATCAGTTATTTGGATTTAAAGAAATTATATGAAAATCATAGAAAATTATTGTGAAGTCAGTTATGATTGAAAAAAAATATTTGTAACTGACATATTGTATGTTGTAGTTGTAGTCTCACCGCGGTGTGGGCTTGTTGGCACACATTATGTGGCGTGCGTTTAATACGTGTCCCCTCTGTGTAACTTAGGCTGGCCATCGTCTGCCGGCTTCTGTCATGGTCAGTTCTATGTTCTATTTTCACGCTTATATTATATGTTCAGCTTGTACTTTATTTTGTTGCACAGCTTAAATTGCACAGACAGGCACTATCACGGAAGGCCTGCAAAATGTTGCACTATACTTCAATATTGAACAATTCATGTTTAGCGCATTCATCTCACATGTGAAAAGGGTACAAATAAATTCGAAGCAGCAACGTTACTAAATATTACAAAATGATAATAACATTAACAAGATAACACGTTGTGTAGAAATATAAATGAACCTTACCTGGCGACCAAAAAGCTACAAATGAAAACACCTAACAAATCATACCAACGATGAATAAAGATTGGAGATGTACTTATTTGAAAGCTTGTACAATCTAGATCCTTGTTGCTGCAGTAATCGCATGAACAGTTTGAATATATCCGTCTTATTTTGTTGTCCTCTTCTATCATTTCCTCATAAATTTAGCTAATTTCCAACTATCTGTTTTAGGATGACAAACACAAGATATTCATTGTGATGTCGAAGACAAAATCACCAATATAAAAATGTTCTCATGCCAAGCTCCTTGCATTTCATGGCCGTCTAACTATGAAAAGGGATATAATCGAGAATGACAAATGAAATATGGAATTCTGCAGTACCTTCCCTTATTTCTACTTCAGCGCAAAAAATGCAAAAAAGAACCAATCTATGAAAACGCTGAATTTATTGACCATTCCGCTAAAAATGAAACAAAGAGTCACCATGATAACTGGCCCTTTATACGAAGCAAGCATCTGATAATTTACATTGGCTGTTTCACATACTTAGTTTTACATGATGAATTTGCAAACCTCTTGCCTCTTTAGTCGCCTTATACGACATGCAAGGTTACACTGGAAATATTCTCTTCAACCCTTACCACTCAAGCTGACTAAAGGAACAACATTGATTTATTACCATAGATTGGGAAAACTATCTGCAACAGAAATATAAGTGATCAAAGATAACATAAATAGGTAGCAATGAATCTTACAATGTACATGATAAAGTCATTCCTATAGGTAGAACATTATTCAGCTCATCATGTAACAAATCGCTCCATTTACTAGTCAGCTCAGTTTGGTCTAGCCTTCTAGGCTTTAGTCAAAGTTCTACAAAAAGTACCCCATTTGTGATGCAGGAATAAAGGAATGAGTAATCAGTTCTCGGCAGATTGGAAGAAATACATCAGTAGATATATATATCTCAATGACAACGATGATAAATAGAAGGAACAAATATGCGTGTAGGAGTAGCAACATCGCATTTTTGTGGACATCTTTGTCGTGATTTAATGATATATCTAGTTTCTGGTTGACATCTTTGTCGGGATTATAGACGTATATAAGGAGAGATACATGAAGCGCACAGGGAATACCAGAGGGACACACCATCTCCGGCAGCAAAAGCTGCCTTCAATACTGCTCGCAAAGCTGTCCAGACCAGGCTTAGAGAGATGCAAGACTCCTGGCTCAGCAAAAGAGCTGACGAAATTTAGATGTTCGCCGAGCGTCATGACACCAAACGGTTTTACGAGGCACTGAAAGCTCTCTACGGCCCGCAGCCGTCTAGTAATACTCCAGTTCGCAGTGCGGATGGCGTACTGCTAACAGATAAGTTTCAGATTCTAGACAGATGGGCAGACCACTTCTGCAAAATACTAAACCACCAATCGTCCATAAATGAAGAGGCCATCCGGCGAATGCCGCAGGTGGAACTGAACCTGGCGTTGGATGAAGTCATTACTGAGGAGGAAGTCGACAGGGCAATCAGTTCACTATCTATAGGAAAAGCTCCAGGAGCTGATGCAATACCAGCAGAGGTATATAAGACAGCTGGCCCATCCCTCACCAGAAGGATCACTGAACTCTTCTGTCACATGTGGGCTGAAGGAAAAATTCCGCAGAAACTAAAGGACGCCTCAATCGTTCACCTGTACAAAAGAAAAGGCAACCGTCAAGAATGCGACAATCATCGTGGAATATCGCTACTCTCCGCAGCAGGCAAGATCCTAGCGCGCTTACTGCTAAACAGGCTCAACAAACACCTTGAACAAAGCCACCACCTCCCAGAAAACCAATGTGGATTCAGAGCCGGAAGAGGAACAGTGGACATGATTTTTGCCGCTCGCCAAGTACAAGAGAAGTGTCGAGAACAAAATCAGGCCTTGTACACCACATTTATTGATTGGACAAAGGCATTTGATACAGTTAACAGAGGAGGGCTGTGGATGATTATGTCTAAGTTTGGCTGCCCCAACAAGTTCATAACAATGGTAAAACAGCTACACGAAGGCATGTGTGCTCATGTACTGGACAGCGGTGCAATCTCTAAAACGTTTCTAGTATCAAACGGAGTAAAACAAGGATGTGTACTCGCCCCGACTTTGTTCAGCATGATGTTCGCGGCCACGATGACAGACGCCTTCAGATCATTGGAGCTTGGAATATCCATAAAGTACCGCACAGATGGCAAGTTACTCAATTCCAGAAGAATGAAGGCCAAAACCAAAGTTGCTGGCGACATAATCAGGGAACTTGTATTTGCTGACGACTGCGCTCTAATGAGCAGCTCAGAACTGAACATGCAGTTTGGAATGGACCAGTTCTCTGCCACATGCAAAAATTTTGGCCTGACCATAAATGCAAAAAAAACAGGTCATGTACCAACCAGCACCAGGCATGCCGTACACAAAACCAGAGACTACAGTCAGCGGGCAGACGTTGAATGCCGTAGACAAATTCACATATCTGGGCAGCACGCTGTCGAGATCTGTCAGCCTAGACGATGAGGTGGCAAGCAGAATAGCAAAGGCCAGCACAGCCTTTGGTAGAAAGCGCTCGGTGGTCTGGGCACGTCGTGGCATCAGCGTCAAGACCAAACTCAAAGTCTACCGTGCAACTATCATTCCAACCCTACTATACGCTTGCGAAAGCTGGACTGTATACTCTGGACATGCAAGGAGGTTAAACCACTTCCACACAGGTTGCCTGAGGCGAATATTCCACATCCGATGGCAAGATCGTGTCACTGACATCGAGGTTCTCTGGAGGGCTAACATGCCCAGCATCTATGGACTGCTAGAAAAAAGCACGACTAGGATTGGCCGGACACCTCGTCCGTATGTCAGACGAGCGGCTCCCAAAGAAACTTCTCTACGGCGAGCTGAGAGAGGGATGGCGCGAGAGAGGGCGCCCAAAGAAACGTTGTAAAGACGGTCTGAAGGACTCACTAAAAAGTTGCCAGATAGACATCGACACCTGGGAATGTCTTGCGCAAAACAGATCTGACTGGAGAAGCGCAGTCAAATCGGGTGTAGCTGCCGGTGAAGACGACCGTGTTGTGAAAGCCCAGAGCAGACGCGAGACGTGGAAATCCCGAGCAGCGGGAACACCATCCCCTTCTACAAACCTCATGTGCCCGATATGTAGCAGATGTTTTCGTGCTCGCATTGGCCTGTTCAGCCACATGCGCACCCACACCCAGCAGGGAAATCTGTGACAAGGATGATGTCGGCGGTCCTCATCGACAACGATGGACAGCTATCATTATAAGGAGAGATTTAGTTTGCTTCCACACGAGTTTGACGAAACTGTACACATATGTAAGCAGAAATGTAGTTCTTGTCGATTTAAGTTGCATGAAACATAGGCCTATATACACAGATATCCAGATCGTGTCATTGTGAGTAGAAAGTAAACATAAACTAAACCACGGAGACGATAGTATATCTCATGAATAATTTCTACTGCTATTCTGTTGGAGATGACGAGTTGGAGTGTAATGAGTAAACTGTGAGAAAATAAAACCACTTCACCTTGATCTTTACTCAAAGATGACGAGGACATTAAATATCTTATCAAGTGAAACGGTCTCGTGTCATATTTCGTTTGAGTAAAGCTTACATTGTTGTTGGCCGTTGTGCTGTGTATGTTGTTTTAATGTGATTGATATTTGTTAAATTTATTCCTTGCATGTTAGTGTGTACAATATGGCTTTCATTACCAACCATTTCCTAGTGCATATGTATCCACACCACTTGTATGTGTCGAGCCCACGTTCTCTGCTCGTCACTAGTGTGTTTATCAAACACACAATGCATAAACTGTGAGCCGTGTGTAAAATCTTGGAAGATTTGAATTTCAAAATTATATTCCCAGTGGCTCTCGATGAAATTTTACAACAATTGAACGAATAGACCGAGGCGTAAATATAGATGGCGCGTGGCTCACCTATTTACGATTTGCAGACCACATCGTGCTCATCAGTGATACCATTGATACCAGTGATACCAATCCTTGAACGACTTAAATAGGGTCAGCAGAGCTGGTCTGCAGATAAATACATGTAAAACACAATACCTCAGAAATCCCTACCACTCAAATCAGGACATCAATCTGGAAAACCATTCCTGGTTGCCAAATCATATATCTATCTAGGCCAATACACAAATGCAAACCATAAAATTGACCACGACATTTCTAGACGACGAAAAGCAGCTTGGTATTCCTTCAACTCATTCAGCCAATACTTCAATCCATGAAAGACACCACGACAAGAGTACACTTGTAATAAATACCATGCTCATTCCAGCAATGATTTATGGAAGCGAAGTGTGGAACGAGCAAAGCAGACGATAAGCTCCGAGTTACTAGATAGCAATGGAACGATGCCTACTAAACATTCGATAAGATTATTGCAATGGAGCGATGCGTACAAAACATTCGATCAGAGATAAGATTATAGCAATGGAACGATGCGTACAAAACATTCGATAAGAAATAAGATCCGAAAAGAATAAATTCGACATCAAACTTTGTTTGTGGACTGTGTAAACAGCTATATCACGTAAACATTGCTGGGCTTGGGCTGGACATGTGGTACGCATGCCTGACAACAGATGGACTCAACGCACAACAATGTTTTTGTGACGCTACACCTGTACACGTCCATGGATCCGTCCACCTATGCGATGGCCAAAGACCTAGGTCCGGATTGGTACAACACTGAACAAGACCTAGGTCCGGATTGGTACAACACTGAACAAGACCTAGGTCCGGATTGGTACAATACTGAACAAGACCTAGGTCCGGATTAGTACAACACTGAACAAGACCTAGGTCCGGATTGGTACAACACTGAACAAGACCTAGGTCCGGATTAGTACAACACTGAACAAGACCTAGGTCCGGATTGGTACAACACTGAACAAGACCTAGGTCCGGATTGGTACAACACTGAACAAGACCTAGGTCCGGATTGGTACAACACTGAACAAGACCTAGGTCCGGATTAGTACAACACTGAACAAGACCTAGGTCCGGATTGGTACAACACTGAACAAGACCAGGACACACACCCAATATCGTTGGCTTTATCGCATGCGGCACATATTTACCGGATTGACGTAGAGAATAATGTGATAGTGGTAATTGGGTGCGATTATAAGAATGGTTGCGGTGATTGACAAACGGTAGATTGCTTTGGATAGTCTTTGTATTAACATCAGAGGTTGAATATGATGAAGCGTAGTGAACTGGCTGCTTGTTTCCGGGTCAACGAACCAGAGCTACCAAGGCCATATTTCGACTCCAAGCGGAAACAGGCTGAATTAGTGAAGTTTGGTAAAGCGAAAAGGGATTGCATTGTCAAGGCAACCCCGTTATCAACCCCCCCTTTCCCCTCCCCCCAAAAAACAGCGGCTGAAACCGGATTTATCGGACCAAAAGACGGAGATGGCGCAACCTCCCTGCAAACTACGACACAGCATACTTTTGAGGACGATCGCCTAAGTAAAAGTATTAACGTCAGAACATAACATTTCAATTTGAATAACATTTAAATAGTTACTACTACTTTGACATCGTTTGAGTAATTTATTCTTTTAGATAGCTGTAAAGACACTCTAACAAGTAACACTTTTTTTAAATGTGACTTTTTAATAAGTCAGCAACATTTTAAATACAAGTAGTACCATTTCAACTTTTTTGTGCCGTGATCAAATTGTTCGAAATCAGATGATGATGATTAAATGGTTTATTAAATTTAGTATGTTCTGTTAAATCAGCAATATACCGTGTGTGTGTGCGTGTGTGTGTTTTCTTACGATTTATATATATATATATATATATATATATATATATATATATATATATAAGAGAGAGAGAGAGAGAGAGAGAGCAATTATATGACAATTATAATGAATAACAAATACAAAATATATCTTTTCAAAGTGTGTTTGTGGAGGCAATGACGACTTCTCAGGAACATCCTGAAGAGACTCTCGGTTAATCCCCGACAAAGTCCCGTGCTCTTTTTGTGAGCAAATATCGACAATAATCACATTTCAATGATATATTGGCACAAGGACAACTGTCACATGTTGTATATTCACATTACTCGCACGCTGTTCAACTCGTCTTCGCTATTATGTCTTGCCAGTTGTCTAGTTGTCTTAACACATCATTCATTTTGGTATATTTATGTCGTGGTTTTATAAACATTTCTGATATTTCACTTGCTAATAAAACAAAGCCGGTGTGTGTATGTTGACATCAGTATGTGTCATTTAATATTTTTAAAGCTACTTATGCATGTTTATATTGTTCATCTTCACTTGCGATGGACAACTTTGATTATTTTTACTATTGTACTGTCCTCTACTAAACGATGTTTTCTTCTCTCAAAGTTTTGCATGCGGCTTTTTAAGATTATTTATCAACTAATAGATATACTATAATAACTACTTAATCATACGTGCAAAGCCTAGTCCTGTGTAACAACATTAGTTATATTTGACAATATTCTTTTTATTCAAAGTTAGTCTTAATCGTTCTTCACAGGTTTTTAGTGGTGGCAGGTTGTAGCTGCTGTTCTCATATTACAGAGCTTACCGATGAAGGTGAATCTAGGCCTTCCTTGTTGTAGGCTTCTCATAAGGATCACCAAGACTGAAATAGTCCTATATTGAGCCTTCACTTGGTTTTGTCGTGTTAAACGTGTTACACTGGTACAAGTGCATCTATCTTTTATATACTCGCACATGCTCACATATGCACACTCACTTAACACATGTACACACACGTGCACTCAAAGAGACTATAATTAATCTATATATGCAACCCTCTCCATGCCTCCAGATATCCCGCCAGGCTACCCGCGGATTGAGACACATCCTAAGTTGAGATCCGTCGAAAAGGATAGAAATGTGCTGCTACAGTGTGACGCTAAGGGGGAACCAAAGCCGACCATCGCCTGGCTCAAAGACGGTTTTCCTGTGGACGATACTGACCCCAGAATTCAGATATTAGAATCAGGTATGTTTGGTGTACATCTTCTTTGTCCAACCATCTGCCTATCTTTCTGTCACTCAAACCTACAGGGGAGGAGCTGTGTGCTCAGTGAAGATTTCTTTTGGTAGAAAATATAAGTTACTCTTTTAGGGTCATTAAGATATTACTGAATGACTAGAAGGCATTTGGACACCTAGCCACTATAGCCGAATAACAACAACAACAACAAAAATAGAAAAGAAGGGAAATTGTAATAAACAAACATTTTTTACAAAGACAGTATAAATGAATATGAACTGTGACTCCATGACCAAATCTGCTTGGCTGGCGAAGGACCTTTGCGTGCTCTCTGGAGATTCCTTGCGGCTTTCTCTGCATCGCGTCATTTTTCCTGGTGACATAGAGTGCCTGCTTATGTCTTATGTAGTTCAGAGTGATTTCAGAGGCGGGGGTGGGGGTAGTTGATGAAGGAGGGGGATGGTTGAGAAATGAAGATACACGGAATGGAGGGAAAATGGAAGAGGGAATGACTAGGTTGATATGCAGACCAGATAGGATAAGGGGTGGATGGTTTGAAGAGGGTGAGAATAGATGAACAGGCGAGATGGATTTTGACCGTGGGAAAGGGGGGGATGGGGAGGATTTGAGCAGGGTTGAGGACATAAAGATTGACCGGGAGAAGGGAGGATCAGGAGAAAGATAGACTTATTTAGATTTGGTGTCAGAAGAGATGAGCTGGGGCATTGGTTGGTGCGAGTGTGGAGGTGTGCATGGAAGGGGGCCCCCTAAAGCTTAATACTTACATAACTATCCCGAATAACGTCGTATGCTGCAGCTAGTTTAGCTACGAAACAGGTTTAAGATCAACATATGTAAGTTGTTATTCATATTTTTATGAGGGAAAACAAACTGTCTATAATATATACACAAACATAAATCCTATGCTAGTTTCACTCATATTTAGAACAACAATCTTTCTAAGGCAATGTGACCTTCAGGACTACATTTCATTGGCCAGGATTTAATAATTACAGAAATAGAATAATATTCCTTCTCGTATCGTAACCAATCATCGAAATGTTGTTTAGGAACCAGATATCCGTGCTTTGATTTTATGTTATTATTGTAAATTACTATTGACGCAGTATTTGATTAAAGCTTTACATTAAAATCACAAAAAAGTGAATATTATTAATAGGGGGGTGGGGGGGGGGGGGGTGGGTGTCACACATTGCTGGCACATGGACCAGTGAATACACCTGTTGGCATGGCAATGTTGGGTAAAATGTTTACGCATCGGCTGTGCAGTATAAACACATCGGCTATGCAGCAATCTGCACGTGTAAGACGGGAAGTCTTGAATCTTGTGGTGGTATCAGAAACTTTGTACCGTGCCATCAAGAGCTCAAGATAAATTAAATGATTATTATTCTGATCTCTAATCCGGCACATACTCTATATAAACACATAGGCCGTTACCCCGGGGAAGCAAACCCTTAGAAAATGTAGGAGGAGGCAGACCTTTACATAACATGCATGCCGAAGACCGATGCACTGGCCCGACAGGCGGAACATAAAAACAGTACAACGCACATCGCTTGGGAGAATAAAGAAATAAGGCGGGCGCAAAAAAAATAAATATATATATAAATATATATATATATATATAAACAACATACCAGTGGGCTTCAAATGAAGACCTTAAAAGTGGGACAGAACTGAGAAAACCCATGCCATTGTATTGCAACTTATCAATATGGTTGCTAAGGTTGTCTAAAGTGTCCTGCTAGATCCATCACGGTGCAGAAGAAGAACATGCCTTGGTAATTGCAGTTAAAAGATGGCCGCCCTACTATTGACATGCACGAAAGAGGAGCAGCGTTCTGTTATCCGTTTTTTTAACAGCGAAGGAGTGAAACCTATAGAATGAAGGTCCAGTTCGGTCTTTCATGCCTTTCACTCACAGTCAATCTGCGATTTTCCTTTACGAGGCGGTCAACAGCTGCAATCGACTCCGAGGTCACCACTTTGTGTGCCTGTCCCGGTCGTGAACAGTCTGTCACAAAACTCAGGCGTTTTGGAACTCCCTACTTTACTCATACACTTGCTGGAGTGAAAGGCATGCGTCACCGTACTGGACCTTCATTCGCCGATGTATTTCTATAGGTTTCACCTCTTCACTGTTAAAACAAAAACGGATAACAGAAGGCTGCTCCTCTTTTGTGCATGCCAATAGTGCAGCTGTCATTTCTTAACTGAAATTATCACGTCATGTTGTTCGTCTGCGCCTTTATTTCACGTGCAGGCCATTCTTGACATGCCTTGCAAGTATATTAACAAGATATAATACAAAGACGTGGTTTTTCTCATTTCTATCCCATTTTTAAGGTTTTTCATGTGAAGCCACCTGGTATTAACACTAACCCAGACAACGACACAATTAAGCGACTTTGTGTCAGTGTGAGAAGGGGTGCAGGGAAGGGCACCTGCAAGTTGAATACTCACGTAACTAGTAAATGTCATACGGGAGTTGTATAAATGAAAGCTCCAAGAGCACTCCTCCTCCCTTCTATTCTCTCCCCCCCCCCCCTCCGACTCAAATCCGTTCCTCAAAAGCGGTTACGCCGCTGTGGGTCCCAACTTCGTTTCTATTGTCTTCTGTCTTGGGTCACGGTGGACCAGTAGACGATACGTTTCCTGTCTGCAGCAGATATTGTTTCTGAGTTCGAGGGAATTGGACCAGCGGGTAGGTGGTCTTCCCCGTGGTCGTCTCGTGGGTACCAGACTGCTGTCGCTGTGCTCCAACGGTCATCAGTTCTCCGAAGCATGTGACCAACCCAGCGATTCTTTGCCTTGTCTGGATGGGTAACTGCATCTATCACCAATGACATCTGCCGTACGTCAGTGTGGTGAAGATCTTTCAAACGTTGGTTGTGGAGCGTGAGGCCGATCATGCGTCTCTCAAGGGAGGCTTGGGTCACTCTGAGTTTGTAAGTGCCCATGTTTCTGCCGCAAAACACATTGCAATATTTTATGGTACATGGAATTAAAGAAAGAAATGAATAATTTACTTTCTCAAGGACTGAAGAAGAAGCGCAAGAGAAACCGTAGATATACGCAAAATAAAAATGGTATCTGAGACGCTAATTTTGGAAGATAATGAAGAAAATGGTATGAGCAGGGCTTGACAAAAGCGGTTTGTCTGCTCGTCTGTGACAGCAAACATTATTGCTTAACGAGTAAAAAAAATATTCGTTTTTAATTGCTAATTACGTTTTTTAATCGCTACTACATCGCGACTCTCTCACGATTATTAATGATATTACGGTTAGAATAAATTCTACATAATCTATCTTATGGCGTGGCTTGGCTTCGTTCGTTCTCAATCTCCCGCTACCAAACCCTGACACGGGCCTAAGTATCAGAATATAGTCCAGAGAACGGAATGCGTTGTGTCGTAGTTTACAGCTTGACTGCGATATTTGCACCTTTCGGTCCAACGCATCCGACTTCAGCCATCATTTTTTGAGTACCGGGTTAGCATTCCCTATTCGATCGCTTCTCCTTAGCCAGTCTGCTCTGTTGCAGCCTGTTATCCAGGATCACCGCGTGGAGGTGTAGAAGGGTCTTGGCAGCTATGGTTCGCTGACCCTGACGCTAGCAGTCAGCTATGGTTCGATGACCACTGCAGCTTATGCGCTGCTCAGCATATTGATCCCAAATCTAGCTTGTGATGGAGAATCTAAATGGACATCTGCTGTCACAATTGAAACCTACTTTAAGCATATTCAAGGACACACGCCATGTGTTAAACAGTAGTGCATCTTTTCTTCATAAGAAAATCGTCTACTTTGTAAGTAATACAATATATGTTTGTTTGGTACGCATTGTTATTTAGAAATAAAGGTGTAATAGTGCCTAGTTTACATTTTTTTAACATAAATTGCATAACTAGTCCGACCATGTTGACTGGTGATATTGTTGACTGACAGGTGAGCCACCCTAAAATTTGTCAAGCCCAGGGTATGAGTGAAAGAAGAAGGATACAATTAATAATAATAATTAAAACAAAGAAAAAGAAGACTTAGAAGAAGAATGAAGAAAATAATTAAGAGAAATACGAAAAAGAATAAACAATAGGCACACACAGAATGATGAAATGTAGTCAGCCAATCATGCCATGTGCAGTGCCTGGTTGATATACAACTAGCTGTAGTACTCGGCGTTCGGGAGATAGTTATGTAAGTATTCAACTGTTAGGGCCTCCGTTCATTGCCCCCACATCCCCACTGGATTCCCTCCCAGTCTCCCAAGGTGGGCTATTTTACGCGCAATTTCAAGTTATGCCTAACTATCTTCTTCCCCGTCACCTTCCCCGTCACTCCACACCTACCCAATCAACATCCCCATTCTCCCGCAATCTTTTCTCACCTTTAAAGTATTTCCCCTCAAATTCTACCCCATCAACCCGCACATCATTTCCACGTCTCCCCCCCCCCCTCACTCTCCCCCCCCCCACACACACACAACATGCATATCTTGCCCAACCCGCCTACTCATAGCTCACTTTCCCACTACTCAACCCGATCATCCCCCCCTCACTCCCCCCCCCCCCCACACAACATGCATATCTTGCCCAACCCGCCTACTCATAGCTCACTTTCCCACTACTCAACCCGATCATCCCCCCCCCCTCCCCCCCCCCCCCACACACACACAACATGCATATCTTGCCCAACCCGCCTACTCGTAGCTCACTTTCCCACTACTCAACCCGATCATCCCTCCCACACACACACACACACAACATGTATCTCTTGCCCAACCCGCCTACTCATAGCTCACTTTCTAATTGCTCAACCCGATCATCCCCATCCTTCTCTTTCCCACCACGTCTTACTCCCCACCCCCATTCATATTTCACAAACATCTAGACAGACACAGGTTCTCTGTCAAAAGGAAAATGACGCGATGCAGGGAGAGCCGCAAGGAATCTCACACCTGATGTACTGCGCAGTAACACACATTCAACCAAGTAAATTTATCACGGGGATCACAGTTTATATTTATTTATGCTGCCTTAAAGAAAACAAAAAAAACAACAACTTAAAGCCCTATCCAAAATTCCTTTCTTATTCGGGGATACAGGTGAGGTGTCCAAATGTCATGTAGCTAGTAATGTCCAACCGGTCCTAAAAGGTTAACTGTGCTAACTTTTGGTTCATACGAGTGGAATGGCTTAATAATTGTGTGTGTGTGTGTGTGCGTGCGTGTGTGTGCTTGCTTGTCCGCGTGCTTGAGTGCCTGCGTATGCTTGCCCGCGTGCATGAGTGCCCGCGTGCCTGCTTGCCCGTGTACTCTATAAATGTAATTATGTATGTTGTATGATGTACATTATTAGATATGTCTAACTATAAATGTTTTTCAAAATGTAAATATTATCCTCTAAAGTAGTTTAAATGTGTGAATGTGATGTAAGGTATTACATGGTTGAGAATCCTTGTCATGCAGAACCGTTGCACCGAATCGCGATCTCATGAAAATTATATCAAAGTAAGGAATACATTTTTTATCTGAAACTGTCAGGAGCGTCCAGAGAGAGGGTCGTGGGTATCCACTTAAGTCGTAAATCATGAAGATATCAGAAAGGGATGATACTCTTGCAGACTGTTCCAGATGGTTGTTTACGGTTGGCTGTGGGAAAACTTCCAGGTTTTTACCACTGGGTTTTGGATCACATCCAAGATGCGTACGAGCCGTGCGTAGACGCAGAAACTGACGGATCAGGCAGTATGTTTTCATCCAGAAGGTTTTACAGCTATGTACAGTGCTTCGAAGTTGTTGGGTAGTTGTACAACTGTGCTCTGAGTCTTGATTGTTTCGTACTTTGTTCAGCTTAGCTCAAAGCCTTTATTGTTGGGTATTTTATTCATTTTCATATCTGTTGGTGTTCAGCTGGACCTGAAAGCGTGATTGGTCGGGTGTTCAGTTTCACCCTGAGCCTTGAATGTTTGGTACTTCAGTTTAACCTTGAGAATCAGGTGCTAAAGATCAAACCGCACGAAGCAATTGTAGAACTTGAAAATATTACAAATCTGCAATCCATGACCGACAGAAGAGACTGGCGAACCCAGCAGCAAGCAGAGAAACTAAGAAGACTGACAGACCATCCAATGCATCAGAGCCTAAATAGATTTGGAAAAGGGAAACTAAAGCGGAGAAACTTTGCAGAAATAGCCAAAGCAAAGATGAGCGAAGACCCTATGAACACCATAACAACATCAAAGCCCACCCCTACTGTACGCAAATCCACATGGAAGCAGCATATCATTCCGGAGGTGGTAGAAAATATACCAGGTATTGGAAACAAGAACAGTCAGACTGAACAAGAAAGGAGATACATAATCCTGAGGTACATAGCGGAAAACTACCCAAGCATGGACTGGACCCATGCATACACCGACGGTTCTGTAACAAACACAACACATAATGGAGGGGGAGGGGTATTCCTGAGCCTACCAAATGGTAGAAAAATAACACTGTCAGTGGTAACTGGAAAATTCTCAAGCAATTTTAGAGCGGAGGCAGAGGCACTGAAGGCTGCAGTAAAAGCAATGCTGACAGGCGAAAGTAATGAAAGCCAGATAGTCCTGTTTACATATGCCCTGGTCGTGGTTACAGCACTAACAAGCCAGACAAATACTGAACTTAATGATTTAAGAGCAATACTCTGTCAACTATTCCAGCAGTCCGCACCAAAAAGAGTAGTGGTACGGTGGGTTCCATCCCACTGTATCATCCAAAGCAACGAGGAGGCAGACAGACTGGCAAAATAAGGTGCAACTCTCCCACAACGAGATTCTAGTGTGACCTACGAAGAGTCCAAAAGGTTTATTAGGGCCAGATAGATGACCAAATGGGAAACAGAACATACTGGCTACACAAATAAATGATGCCTACTACCAGCTGAACAGAAGAGAGCAGGTCGTGGTCTTCAGATTCCGCACAAGCCACAATAGACTGAGGTACCATCTATTCAATGAACTGAAGATATGTGGCACTGACGAATGCACCTGTTGCACAGGAAAAAGGACCGCTGAACATCTACTGCAAAACTGCCTGACATACGAGGACCAGAGAAAGCACATGTGGCCATCACCAGTGGCAACACTAGACAAGCTCTATGGTAGTGTCGACAGCCTCAGGATGACAGCTGCTTTCTTCGAACAAATTAAAGTTGACGTCTGACAACGTACGACGAAGAAGAAGAAGAAACCCGCACGAAGACATGTCGATGGCTCTTGACCCACTTGAAGACAATGTCGATCACCCTAGACCCGCGTTAAGACATGTCGAGGACGCTAGGCCCGCATGAAGACATGTCGATGACGCTAGACCCGCGTTAAGACATGTCGAGGACGCTAGACCCGCGTTAAGACATGTCGAGGACACTAGGCCAGCATGAAGACATGTCGATGACGCTAGACCCGCGTTAAGACATGTCGAGGACGCTAGACCCGCGTTAAGACATGTCGAGGACGCTAGGCCCGCATGAAGACAATTTCGATGACCCAATGTCAATGGTCAAAATAGCGCACACTATAACCTTTCTCGTTTCCATTCGGTGAACTCAATTGGTTGGTTTTGTTCTGTTTTGTTGATTAAATACAGTATTAGTTTGCGAGATAATATGTATGCCTTTCCTCCTCTTCTTCCTCTTCTTTTTATTATTATTGTTATTATTATTATTAGAAAGATTAGTTATTAACTCTTGTTTCCCTCCATCATACATGGAATATTGATTATACGTAACTTGAAAAAAAAAACACACACACACAAAAAGAAAAACACATAGATTTCTAATTATACATTGACCATCCTGTAGGCATGTGTATTGTCATGAGTTGGGGTATCTTCTACCCTAAAAGTTTTGAACTTCACTGTTAATTGCCTCTTAAGTCATGCTCCCAGTTTATCAGTGGCCATATTTTCCTTAGATCTTTCTGAAACCGCTAGTCATCGGTGTCTGTTTAAATGCATTACCTCAAGTGTGTTACATCATCTATGCTACTCATCTCACGTTCGGTCAGCGATTCCATTTTAAATAAACTATCGCTTATCCGTATTTTAATTTAGTCTTTTATATGATAATAATAAAAATAATAATAATAGTTATTGTTGTTTTATGTCCACAATGAGTAAGTTTACTCTTTTGTGTGCCCTGAAAATGGCGTTAAGTGACGGATGGCAGCAGCTTTCCTCACATCCCAAGCGTGCTGATGAAGGTGGACCGGGATCCTCCAGGTGGCTGTGCTATACTTGGCTTCATCTGCATGTCGCTCACTACTACGATGATCCCGTTGATCCCTCACCTTGTTAGCCAGGCTGTTATGAAAACATGCCGTTTCCAGGAAGGGCTATGAGGAAACCGAGGTGAGGGTTCTTGGCCAGTATATTTTGCCTGACCCTGACTAAAATGTCTAATCAGCATATTTTCAATGACCAGACGTTGTGTCCACTTTTTGGTCAGCGAGACCCTTGCTGTGCTGAGGATACGAGGTTGGGAGAGGTATCGTGTAACCTCCGGTGGAGGGAGGGGCGGACAGAAAGAAGTCGGCTTCAGTCGAAACAGAAAGGTCCTTGAGTAGTGGTTTTCCTGGACTGAATTCTGGTTTGCAGTTAAATGGACTGGTCTCCCACGGCTTAAGCCAGACATGAAATGCAGCGAAAGGCAGCATGACAAACAGGATAGCCGATCGAAAGCACATCAATTCCACAGAATAAAGTCCCTGATACCACCTGGTGAAGGAGTTGTGAAATATAATACCTTCTAACTTAGCCGTTATTTTTTCTTTGTGATTAGTTTGGGTAGGTCGTTCATTTCTCACGGTAAATATTCCGTTATCAACGCGCTATGGTCAATTCAGATCGACAACTTACCTACTGTTTACTGAGAAAAATAAACGCGTAAGAGAACTGGCCACCCCACCTGACAAAAGCAAGTCTTCGTACGTATATTGACGTCTCTAACACTTTATCCTTGTCAACATTGTCTGTTAAAGAACTTCCGCGAGCTTTATCCGTTCGCTCTTTCTGACGCCAACGCGTTAGGGGCGTATTATATTACTAGGTGGGCCACGATTGTGGGATTACTGATATAAGTGTTGTAACACTCCTGCGCAGAATTCTACGTCTGTTAAAGCTATCGAAATCAACTTACAAAACAGTTACTATGATCAGCCCAGTATTAAGATGGATTCTTATCTGCTTTATCGGGATTTCCATACAGTAATTCAGCCACACCACTCAGCTTTTTATATTGGAACCTACTCAGTTCGTTTTAATACCATATTTTACTAGAGTGGTAGAGCGATCTCTTCACACGACAAAGGTACCTGGTTTGATATCAGTTATCGATACGTTCTAGTCGATTCAGCCATAAATTGGTATTTGCTTAATACAAAGGAAATGAAAGCAAGCGAAATTGTCAACTGGCCACATAGCCTCATAAAAAGCTGATAATTCTATTCTGTGTCGTGGATGTATTGTTAAAGATTGCATTGTACTATGTCTCAGCTATTTATCGGGTAGAGTGGCCAGTGACCTTCCTCTCTGTTCTTTCCGTCCCTAGATTAAGCTAGATACCAATTTACATTCGAGTTTACTGGAGCTTGTTAACTGGGATGGATCACAGTACCTTTGCAGCTAGAAACGATCTCCCCAACACTACACCACTATGACGCTCTTCGTCACACAACATCACATTACAAATAAAAACTACTTGCATACACAATTCTACGTACAGAAGTCAATTTCAAAATTTAAAAAGAAATGTTTGGTCCCTGAACCATCATGCCCTCTCGACAGACTGAAATCATTTCTGTAATAGTAACAGTAGTCTGGACACCCACGTTGAGCAACCAGGCAAGCAAGGGAATATAAATGCCACATTTCCTGGTTTCCTCTATGAGACAGGATATATTTATTATTAAAATAGTGAAGCAAATAAAAGTTCTTGCAGTAATCATATATCATGCAACGAGGTAAAATTGTTACGAACCAACAACAAAAAACCCACAAAAAACCCCACAAAAAAACCAAACAATCCATCATATTTAGAATTACGAGCTGCCAAAATAAACGAACAAACATGCAAAATATAACACACATAACAAACAGAATAAATAAAACCAGAAACCGCCAAAAATAATTTTTTATCTAAATATGTTAAACAGAAACCACAATTTCCGTAATATTCCTTTAAGAACGAAATCATAGTTTAAAATATCTTGTCTTCGCTGCTCGTATTTTAGTCATTGTTATTTGTTATGCTAATGCCACTCGTGCCTGAGTTAGGTACTCTTGAAGACTTTCTTTGATGGGGGGTTACAGTGGTTCGCCGCATATCCCGAGGCGCACTTAAGAAGGTGGACCCGCGTTCTCTTGGCTGTAGTACAATACTAATCTCCTAGTAAGCTCACCACTATGGGGATCACATTGCAGATCCCTACATTGCTAGTCAGACTGACATGAAATCTTCTGTTTCCAAGAAAACTACTAGGAAGTGAAGTGGGGGACTTGAACATAAATTTTCCTGGCCTTGACTATCATTTTCTGATCAGTATGTTTGACCGGACCATGACTAACAGTCTGATGTGTATATTTTGTTTGACCGGACGTTAGTCTCTTCTCCCCATGACGTTTTGCCTGACCGGACGTTAGTCTCATCTCCCCGTGACGTTTTGCCTCACCGGACGTTAGTCATTTCTCACGATCACGTTTTCCCTGACCGGACGTTAGTTTCTTATCTTGACTTACATTTTTAAAGGGATGTGGTAGCTGTAGCCGTTTCTTGCGTCATGATCGGTAAGTCACAGTTTTACTGTTCTTTGTGCCGCTCTCAGGTCTCGGTAATACACTTGCCAGGTAATAATAAACAAAAATGTCCGCAGTGAAATCAGAAATGAAAGTAAAAAACTGCGAATGTTAGACTCCACGTGAATTCTGCCATGTAACATGATTCGTTTATCAACTGCCAGCAAGCTTGACGTTTTTTGTGTCTATATTCATTCCATACAGGTTATCTGCAGATCAGGAACAGCCAGGAATCAGACGAAGCTACGTATGAGTGTGTAGCAGAGAACGAGTTTGGAGTTGCTTATTCCTACAGAGCCATGATCTACATCAAAGGTGAGTGTAAACAAAAAGTCGTTGGCAAGCAGACAGGAAACACACATACTTGTAAACACACAAACCAACCCCAGCTAGTCTGTTTCACACACCTACAATCTATAAAGAAGTACAGTTTTTGTCACACTACTGAGTTCTTGGTCAGTTGGAGAGGGAGAGGAGAGGCCAGACTTATATACAACACACTCTGATGTTAGAAGCGCAGTGGAAATACTAATGAGTACACTCTACTATCACAGACAACATGGACTCTGATTGTTGGTCCAGTTGAAGGGAAGGACCTGATTGCTACTGTCATATATCGATTTGTGTCACTCTAGTTCGAGCATATGGCCACAACTAGATCTGGAATGCTGGTAGGAAGCTTAGTCTAAGCACTTGTGGACTCTTGTAGATGTTGATTCTGTGAGATTTTGTTGGCACAATGTACTTACCAACCATATACACAATATACTTATCAACCATATACACAATATACTTACCAACCATATACACAACATACTTACCAACCATATACACAATATACTTACCAACCATATACACAATATACTTACCAACCATATACACAATATACTTACCAACCATATACACAACATACTTACCAACCATATACACAATATACTTACCAACCATATACACAACATACTTACCAACCATATACACAACATACTTACCAACCATATACACAATATATTTACCAACCATATACACAACATACTTACCAACCATATACACAACATACTTACCAACCATATACACAACATACTTACCAACCATATACACAACATACTTAGTCACCTTATACAACATTCCTAGTAGTGTACAGTGGTGCCATCCTTTTTTCGTTTCAAGGGACCACTATGTCCTAACAGGAACCATCCCACATGTGTATGTAATATCGCTTTAATTCAAGACTAGAACATTTATTAACACATCCCATGTCTTACTTTAATATTCTTATTTTTAGACCGGGGACGGCGTGGGCTAGTGGTTAAGTGACACGGCTCACAATCCGAAGGTGCAGGATTCGCTCCCCATTACAGCACCGGCCGTTACCTCGGGGAAGCAAACCCTTAGAAAATGCAGAAGGAAGCAGACCCTTACATAAAATACATGTCGAAGTCGGATGCACTGGGCCAACAGGTGCAAAATAAAAACATAGTGCAACGCCTTGGGGAATAGGGAAATAAGGCGAACGGAAAAAGATAAAAATATATCGTATACTTGAGCCAACATCTACGAGAACAAATGTTACCAATTTATAAATGTCCTGATTATGTCTTCTTCCCTCTTCTTCTGATCCTACGGAACAATACGACTGATTCGTTCATTAATTCCTGTATCATACAAATGTGTGTGGGATATTATTTGATACGCTTTCTGTCTAACCGCCATGGCTACTCCACGTCCATCAGACGTTTGGCCGGGGTCTGCTATACCATGACGTTTTTAAATGATGAGTTTGCCAGTCCATGCACAACAATATCCAGTCAATTTTTACGACAGACATAGAAGTATCAAGGCCAAGGCAGCCCCACATTAGACAATGTTGTGGAAGTGTTAACAGAGACTTCATTTTACGAGACCTCAGCTTTTTATGGGTTTGGGTGTCTAGTTGTCTTCCTCACTGCATTCGTTCCCTACACGGTAAGCATTGCACCCATGTACAACCGTGTCAGTAACGAGATTCGACCAGTCACCTTCTCAGTGAGTAGCAAGCGCTCTATCCCTCTGTTGCTAATACGCTCACACAGAAGCACGACACAGCCCCGTGCTTCCTTATCAATCATTGACACCCCCAAGATTCACACACTAGGTTAAACTTGGCTTATTTGTCTCACTCGCCCTCATAATATACGCGCCATTTGTCTCCATTCTTGACGTGACCTTCGTATTTCACCGTATGAAACGTGAGTACTACAGATGTCAGGGTGTGTCAGATCTTGCTAGCAATGGATGGTTTACGGCTGTTGAGAAGGAAGTAAACATCTCCGAGCGCATTTATAACAATTACAGTTACAGCGGAGCTAAACAAATACGCCTGATTGCTGTATGCCAAATATTCAACACGCTGGTACATTATTTTCACTTGGTGTAATCGCTCTACTTGTACCATGGCAGGGGGAGGTCTTCCTTATCTTCAGGTGTTATAGTTATCCTCTTTATTTTGTTTTCTTCTTCTTCTTCCTCCCCTTGTTATTAATTCTTGTCTCTGAGCGATTAGCGCTAGGGGTTTTAGAATCTGTATGATAGTGTTTGTGGATTATGTGCATTTCCTTCCCACCCGGGCAGAAAGTAGAATGGATCTGGCTCTTTCCCTGCCACAGGGGGAGGTGGGCCGGGCGGGATTGATGCAGCCTTATGGAATGTCGAGTGCCGTGTTAATAATTCTGAGGAGCCATGGTGGGCGTACCAATGTACCAACATACGAGGCCTCGACAGACCCAGAGTCTGTCAGTGTCACTATGTTTCAGCTTCACAATAGTGCAAGGAGCACACTCAGCGCTGTGCAATGCTGAGTTGGACACACTCAGTGCAGTGTAATGCTGAATTGCATATATAATGTAGGTTTTCGGCCCAGTTGGTATATTATTTTGACTTGATGTAATTGCTTATCTGCTGTAATGGGGGGTATTGAGGCCTTCTTGCTTATAGCATATATATATATATATGTGTATATGCGTCAGTCCATGTCGCATGCAGGTAGCATATTATCTTGTTCTTATGAAACAACACAGGTATTATTAGTCTGGTGTGGTAGCTTGAATGTTTTGTGAAGAAGGGACAATTAAAAATCAACAAGAGAAAGAAAAGTAACGTAATAGGTACTCTAGGACCTGTTACTGACGTTCCAGGTGACAAATGTGCTTAGCTGCTAGACAGACGTGAGTTAGAGAATTCCGACAATTAGACACCATGAGAACAGAATGATTTTCTTGGAATTATCCTAGGGAGTAATATCTGTACAATTAGAAGGACGTAGAACAACCACATGTTTTGGGATAGAAACGCGCCAGGAACTGATGGGTCGCGCGCTATAGACAGGCTCCATCTAGGTGCAACCAGCCCCTCCGTCCCTCACTAGAATGTCAAGGAGTTATGGGGTCACAACATGTGCTCCGCACTTTTGACGATCAGACACCTTCATGTTGCATTGCTTTTCATAGCATATCATGTTACTTAAATCTTGTAACATATTTATCGTCCTCAACTTCTATACCATGCTGACACCTGCATATGGACACACATCTCTCTCATCTGCTTTTCTCCTCCTTCCCACATCTTTTTTTCACATTCTCTCTCGCTATCTTTCTCTCTCTCTCATCTGCTTTTCTCCTCCTCCCCACATCTTTTTTTCACTCTCTCTCTCTCTTTCTCTCTCATCTGCTTCTCTCCTCCTTCCCACATCTTTTTCGCATTCTCTCTCTTTCTTTCTCTCTCTCTCTCTCTCTCTCATCTGCTTTTCTCCTCCTTCCCACATCTTTTTTTCACATTCTCTCTCTCTCTCTCTCTCTCTCTCTCTCTCCCACCACCACTGGTCTCTCTCTGCGCGTGTACCTATCCTGGCACCCATCTTTATTGATCCAGATTGTATGTTAAGCCTACCCCAGATGTGAAGATGAACTAAAAACAGTGCCATCTACATTGTCTAGAATGTAGAACACTTGTTGTAAAAGAAGTGTATATTTGGGAAGCTGTATTTGTACGAGTGTTAGCAGGTTGGCGCTGCGTGTTGTGATGATCTTCTTCTTCTTCTTTTTCTTCTTCTTCTTCTTCTTCTTCTTCTTCTTCTTCTTCTTCTTCTTCTTCTTCTTTTTCTTCTTCTTCTTCTTCTTCTTCTTCTTCTTATTCTTCTTCTTCTTTTTCTTCTCAATTTCACTTGTATGAAGTACAGGAACATCACTATAAAAGCTTCATTAGGGAAGCATACGCCAAACCCTGTGTGTAGTCCGATGCACACCCCACCCCTGTAAGTCGCCTTTCACCGAATTCGTAGAGGTGCAATGAACCTGGTTTGTCCTCATCAAAAGAGGGCATCATGATCCAAGCGACTGATGACCCTTTTATGTTCCCTCATTCCGCTCTAAGTCGCTTTGCCATCAGCGAATTTAAGGAACACAAACATAGGAAAGGTTATTCATTACGGAGGAGGTATTCGGGTTTTGGGAGGAGTCGCATGTTGTGGAAACACGAATTGTTTGAAAGGGCTGAGGAATAGCTTGTAGATGGTAACTGATATCCAAAGGGGAGGCAAAACACGAGGTCGGTTAGTGGAAGCCAATATTGTCTAGATTGTGGGATAAGATTGTTGGTTTAGGAGCGGGGCTAATGGTCTGAAAAGCTACGTCGCAGTTGGCCTCAGCATTTTCTTAAATTTGTAGCTACAGTTTCTGTGTTTTCGAAAGGAAATTGGATATATTTAAATTAGCACAATGAAACAATTATTGGATAAACACATCTGCTCCTAGAAAGAATGTATGGATATTCTCACATTTGGATAAAATCAGGTAAACGTTTACCCCATCTAGTATATAATAGCCTCTAATATATAATAGAGTTGCAGAGCGGTTAGATAGATTGCTCATTGCGGCAGGTGTTCCGAGTTCAATCCCTGATGCTTCTTCTATCATGTCACCACCTTGTTGAGGTATAGCTTGTGTACCTCCATGGCCTTAAGAGCTATGTCCACGGTAGCATAGTTACTTCCAGAGCCACCCAAGGCGAACAGGTCGAAGCGTAGTGACCACACCAAGCGAGGATACAAACCTGTTGCCTAGTATACAGACGGGACAGTCAATGGCTAGGAAGGACAAACCTCACCAAAACGGCTTTTTGAAACAGATTCACTGGACAACAGGCTTAACGAAACAGTACAATGCAATATTCGCTTTTTGAGAACCTCACGATTAATAGCACAGCTGTGCGATGCTCATTCCGTGGAGTCCTAGCAGACGGTGAGAATGCCGCCGGCTCCCGTATTGTAGGAGTCCACCTACTGCTACTGGTGGATATCGTCATATTTTTTGAAGTCAAGGTACAGAGTGAAAGGGTAAGAGCTATTGACCAAACACCAAGAACACAACATATTGCTTTGGAATGCGGAGGGGAGTATGAATACAAAAAAGTAGCACTATCGGAACGACTACATGAAGATCACATTGATGTGACATGTTTTCAAGACACCCACGGCAATAGCAACCACATATTTTCAGTCAGAGGATACCTTCATACTCGACCGGGAACGACACAAAGGAGGCGTGCTGATACTTACACGAAACTCAGTAGCAGTGAGCACAAATAACCGTTCAGAAATAATAGGCGTTTATGTAACTAATCACAACACCCGCATGTATAACCTATTTGGTCCACCAACAAAAGATCTCTCACTTTCTGGTATGGAAATAAAGAGCTCCAATTGCACAGTGGTTGTAGACGTCAATAGGCACTCAGCAAGTTGGAGATATTCGTGCACATATAATAGAGGAGATGAAGTAGAGGACTGCGAAATTGAAACAAATCTCCACCTAATAAATAGGCAGGATGATAAACCAAGATTCTACTTCAAATGGTCGCACACGACCTCCACTCAAAATCAGCGACCACAATCTAAAAGATTGGCAATACATAAGAAACATATTCCCCACTGCCCAAAACTAGTCTAGCTGGAAGTACAAAAAGATTCGACTGTGACAGATTTTCCATGAACACATATTTTGTGAGATCATAAATACACGATACAGCAGCATACAAACAATGGTTTGGAACCTAAATAAAGCTATTCTGAAAGCTGCTGCTAAGACCATTCCCACAAGATCAAGAAAGAGCTACAAACCCTACTGGGGTAAAGAACCACAAAAGCTCGAGGATGAACTATCAGATGGCAGAAATTAAGCAGAGAATAGTGAACAGAAGCGAACATCGTTCTAAAAGAAATCACTGCAAAATATGAAAGAACTTTAAATCAGACAAGAGATAGCTGAAAAGAAGAAACATAAATCCTCAACCTAGAAAATGAAGGAAGCAAACTTTGAAAAATAGCTAGATCATTGAACAACGAAAGAACCTACACAAAGAAATTATAATCAAGCAATGTGACCGTTTGCTAGCAAGGAAAAAAAAGTTGCAGCTTCACTTGTGAAACGCTATGCTATTGCAAATCACGTGGAAGTTACAACAGACAACATCTTTGTCATTGACAAATGAACAACCGATACCGACACACGTATTGTATTAGAAGAGCACATGATGACACATTTTACAATGGACGAAATGTATGTGACAATGAAATCATTAAAGACAAATAAATCGCCAGGAAAAGATGGGATAACAAATTAAATGTTAATAAGTGTGGACTAAAAGGTCAAGACGTTCCTGGCAGTCCTAAACTGCAGATGGAGAAAGGAAATTGTACTTCAGGCATCGAAGGTGGCCATATTAATACTAATTCCGAAGAAATATAACGTCTTAAAAGATTCAGATTCAAATAGCTATAGGCCGATCAGTTGACTTAGCTGTGTGGAAAAAAATGATGGATCTCGTGATAAATACTAAACATCGTTTTTGAACAAAATAACAGTTGTTTTAAAACATAATTATAGAATTAGAGGACGTTTTGAAATAAGCTATTGTGCTTACACACAAGCAAAATATATACACAAACTATGATTTGGGGGGGGGGGGGGGGGGGGGGGGTCGTTTAATTGTTAAAAACACAGGTTTGTTAGGAAGCAAACTCCAATTAAGAAAAATAACGCGGCCAAGATGCAGTAGTGCATGAGCTTACAGCAACAGGGTCAGCGAACGAAAGCTGACCAACACACTACTCCGCCTCCACGAGACAGCCCTGGAAGCAGGCATCACTAGCCGTAAGTGTAGTCTCACCAAGGGATAGTGTTCGTAGCGCGTGGCCAAAACCATACTTAAAAAAGAGATAGCTGAAATCGGAGGGAGTCGGGCCGAGAGTTAGCTGAAATCGGAGGGAGTCGGGCCGAGAGTTAGCTAAAATCGGAGGTGTCGGACCGAGAGTTAGCTGAAATCGGAGGTGTCGGGCCGAGAGTTAGCTGAAATCGGAGGTGTCGGACCGAGAGTTAGCTGAAATCGGAGGTGTCGGGCCGAGAGTTAGCTGAAATCGGAGGTGTCGGACCGAGAGTTAGCTGAAATCGGAGGTGTCGGACCGAGAGTTAGCTGAAATCGGAGGTGTCGGGCCGAGAGTTAGCTGAAATCGGAGGTGTCGGACCGAGAGTTAGCTGAAATCGGAGGTGTCGGACCGAGAGTTAGCTGAAATCGGAGGTGTCGGGCCGAGAGTTAGCTGAAATCGGAGGTGTCGGGCCGAGAATTAGCTGAAATCGGAGGTGTCGGACCGAGAGTTAGCTGAAATCGGAGGTGTCGGACTGAGAGTTAGCTGAAATCGGAGGTGTCCGACCGAGAGTTAGCTGAAATCGGAGGTGTCGGACCGAGAGTTAGCTGAAATCGGAGGTGTCGGGCCGAGAGTTAGCTGAAATCGGAGGTGTCGGACCGAGAGTTAGCTGAAATCGGAGGTGTCGGACCGAGAGTTAGCTGAAATCGGAGGTGTCGGACCGAGAGTTAGCTGAAATCGGAGGTGTTGGACCGAGAGTTAGCTGAAATCGGAGGTGTCGGGCCGAGAGTCGCAAATATCGCAGTCTCGCTGTAAACTACGACACAACGTCACAACGACCTTTTCGGGTCGAACCCCTAAGATGAAGAAGAAGAAGAAGAAGAACTGTTTAGAAATATAACCCATGTAGTGTTGTCCGCCATGTAAAAGTCATGTCATTTTAACCAATCTGCAGTAAAAATCTCATATCGTCCCGTCTCTTGTATGTCGCTGTAATTCCAGAGACAAGATTTCCGAAATCGTACATTGATCGAGAAGGGAGAGGTAGGTGGTACAAAAAGCTGACGTTAGGATCAGAGAAAACATATTGACCCATCTCACATCCACGCCGCGCACCTGGAGACAGGTTTTGTCACAGCCTGGCCAACGAGGTGGGCATCGACACTGTGATGCCAGTAGCAGCGTGTTTGCTCAGAAGCTGTACATTGCATTAAATAAGGAGGATTCAGGTTCGCATTCAATACGAATGACTGGGAACTTGTTACCAGAGACAATTCATGAGGAATAAGGTCTCGAGGTAAGGTGTTTATCACGGGTACCGGAAGTCGCTGGCTCGAATGACGATGGAGACCTGGGTTTTTTCACGTAGATCTTCTGGTTAAAATTCCTAAATCTGTGGGTAGTGAGATCGGACTCCCGTGTTCAGTGTCGAGCACGTTAAAAATCTCTTGGCAGTTATAAATCGAAACGAGTAGGCTTAACGGCCGCTGCCCGGACAAAAATTCAAGTTTAAAATCTACCAACATTATTTGAATCTTCCCGTAGGCCGCAGGTAGTTAAATATACCTATTAGGTATAGCCTTCGGCTACCTGGCAACAGACATTAACACGCCTGTTTGAAAACCAGGTTTCCAAATATTTCAAGAATGACGAAATAAGTATGAGTAGCTTAGAAAACAATACCAGCAGCTAGAAGTGCCTGTGAGGATGCAACTGGAGCGTTTACAACTTTCGTAATACGGTAACGATTAATTTCCATTCCCTTCGTCAGTTGATGAACGAAAATGAGCACCAATTGGTCTGCCTGGAGTGAGTGCACTTGAAGAGAATAACAGTGGAAAGAAGAACATAAAAATAACCGGGTTTTCAGAGAGGGCAATCAATTTGTTATTGCCATTTAAATTAAATAAGAGTTAGGAGATGAGGACTCGTTCGTTTTGTAATCTATTATCTGTTAACACGTGTTTATTCTTGCAAATATAGCCACATTTAATGTATCGATATCAAAAATCTTAAACAGGTTAACAATGTTGTTCGTGGGTGAAGTGATTTCATCTCTGTACTCGTGTTCCTCTTCTTCTTCTTCTTCTTCTTCTTCGTTTGTCCTCAATCTCCCCCTACCAAACCCTGAAAGGGCTTAAGTAGCAGAATGTAGTCCAGAGAACGGAATGCATTGTGTTGTAGTTTACATCTCAGCTGCGATATTTGCACCTTTCGGTCCAACACATCTGACTTCAGCAAACATTTTTTGAGTACCGGGTTAGCATTCCCTCTTCCATCCCTTCTCCTTAGCCAGGCTGCCCTGCTGCAGCCTGTTATCCAGGATCACCGCGTGGAGGTGTAGAAGGGTCTTGACGCTAGCAGTCAGCTATGGGTCGCTGACTACTGCAGCTCATGCGCTACTCAGCATCTTGATCCCGTACTCGGGTTCAATACATCAGTGTTACCTTAAACATATCTACGACTTGGGATTGGAGACTAGCGTCCGGTTAGGCACAACATTCTGATCAGACAATTGTAGTCAGGTCAAGTGAACACACTGACCTGACGTCTGACAGCGTACGAAGAAGAAGAAGAACACACTGACCCAGACCCTTCGTCACTTTCATGCAGTTCTTCATGTAAATAGACTGTTTCATGACAGTATGACTAACGAGCTGATGATCGACCTGGTCCCCGTTGTAATGAGCGAAACGCAGATGAAGTCAGACGTAGCACAACTACATGGAGGACCCTGGTCCACCTTCCTCAGCAACGTCGGGATGTAAGGAAAGCTACTGCAAACCGACCCTTACGCTCTTTTAAAGAATTCACAACATTGTTGGCATTCAACAACAACAACACGAACACTTAACGATTTCTGGAATGTGCTTTGTGTCTTTTAGTTGTTTCCATTTTCATATATTTTATTTGTTTGCCCAAAAACCGAACGCAGGATTGCGTTATCTAATACGGTTTCTGTTTTACTAATCGGAAACATGGCATGTCGCTTAACATGTTGCATTTCAGCCTGCAGGGCTTCATCTAAAAATAGTCTTCGTAGCATATTTCTTGTCCGGTGGTAATATGTGTTATAATATCACATACATCAAACACCAGGACAGCAACCTTTATGGCAGTAGATTAAGGAGAGAAAGTCAGATAAATAACATATATTCAGGAAGTTATCTAGCAATATATCTAACCATATGAACCACATGATTAACGGGGGTGGGTGGGAGAAAAGAACACCTTGCTATGAACAGTAATATACACATGGCATCTACACACGGCATCTTCTAGTCATCTACTCATGTCACATACACACGTCATCTACACACGGCATCTTCTAGTCATCTACTCATGTCACATACACACGCCATCTACACACGGCATCTTCTAGTCATCTACTCATGTCACATACACACGTCATCTACACACGGGATCTTCTAGTCATCTACTCATGTCACATACACACGTCATCTACACACGGCATCTTCTAGTCATCTACTCATGTCACATACACACGTCATCTACACACGCGCCATCCACACGTCTTAGCTCGTGCGTATTATAAGCTCCTGTGAAGTTTTAAGGGGAATACTGAACACGATAATTGCGGTGTTAGTTATCAGATAGAGCTCAATCACGCACGTGCACTGCCTGGTTCCATTAGCTGTCGAAGACGGGCACGAACTTGTGCAGACTCGCGAAAATCGTAGATTTATCAAAGGATGCACTTCAAATAACCTAATCTATGTTTTGAGTTTTTCGAAACGTTACTGGTTAAACATCTTTAATAGCGGTTCTAGGCATATATATATATTCATTAGAGCTCTGTTAGTCTCTGCCTTATTGGAACTGTGCCACTAACCGCCTCGATGAAGTCTTTGCCAATCCCCACCTCATTGGAATCCTGTTACTCTCCGTCTCTTCGAAGTCTTGTCACTCCCCGCTTCCCCTGAACCATATCCTCATCGTGCACTCCCCACCTCGGAGTCCTGTCATTGCCCTTCTCTTTCTGTGCCATGCCACTCACGGCGATGCTCGCCATAGCCCCTAAAATTGGCTCGCTGAGAAAGAGACCTTTAAAAGTAGCTCTTCGATCACACATTGAGAATCGATGTTTTATTGATTGATTGTGTTTTCAGTATAAATCGTGTCATAATTAATAGGTGTACGGTCAAAGTAAGGGTACTTCATTGCTGTCGGGGATTCACATTGATCCATTTCATTGTGCCAGGACACAACTTTTTATAAGATGATGTGCAGTGGTCATCCAGTTGCCTTCCTAGCTGCCGTTCGTTCCAGGTACCCATTTTCAGCGGAATCAACTGATTAAGTAGTGTCTTTAATGTGGATTGAACCCGGTAGCTTTGTTGTAAGAAAAGTGACATGAACCATTCTGTATCTCTGACACTCTATTAGAGTTAAAAGTTGAACGACAACTATATGTCACTTTCAAATAATAATACTGAGTGGTTAGTGCGCCTGCAATACTACCGGGTTTGCTGTCCGGTACCACCACTCTCCAGTCTATCTATTTGTAGACACCAGACTCGATAAGCTAAGGTAACGATGAAAGGAAATGAAATGACCGGGAGATATATATATATATATAGGCGCCATCTATGTCCCTCAGCTAACCACATAACCAAGATGATATTATAACCGCACAGTCCAGTTTTTGCGACATATTTTCTGTGGTACGAGAATCCCTAGAATAATTTTAGGAGATTTTAAACTTGTATTTTGCACGATTTCCAACACGATGTTTAACGTGCGCGGGTGTTTGATCTCACTACTCAGAGATCAGGGGGAATTGTTACCGGATGACACATGGATTACAGTGATTCGTTGCATAAAATTGAGATCACCTATATCTGATCTATCGTAACCTAACTATCCGACACTTAATTTCTGACGGAAGGATGTCTGCTTTGAGGCCACTCTTATATATTGACTGTTACTGTAAGCACTTGCAGATCATTTTAATAATATCAATAACGCTTAGGGTCTCTACAATCATGTTTGGGAATGTAAATAGTTCTGGTACCCGTAAATGTTGCAGTCGCTGACCATCAACAGATTCACGCAGCGTATTATAGTGCGCCTGGGAAATACGCTGTTTTTAAGGACCGCATTGTATTAATCAGTGATCATCAGACTTGCAAGAGTTGGTTATCAGTTGTAGGTCTAGCATTAAGTAACACTGGATATGCCCAGTCTGGAGTGTGTACAATCTGTGAGAAACCTTATCTGTAAGCCATTATTTCGTCATATACTGAAATAAAGTGATCACACACATGTCTGCCCAGATTGCAGTAATCTCGGTGCTGATAACATGTAGAGAACGTAATATATGGTAACCTTCTCCCCCATAATGATACTACGATGGCTGATCAACAAGTAATTAGGCCGAACAAACAACATAACAGAAACAAAGTCCATCTGCTGAAATGAAAAGAACTGCAAAGGATAGGGTTAAATTGAGAGACATACTCAGACAACCTTACAACCAGTCTCAGGAATGATCAACCACAGGATACGGTTAAATTGAGAGACATACTCAGACAACCTTACAACCAGTCTCAGGAATGATCAACCACAGGATACGGTTAAATTGAGAGACATACTCAGACAACCTTACAACCAGTCTCAGGAATGATCAACCACAGGATACGGTTAAATTGAGAGACATACTCAGACAACCTTACAACCAGTCTCAGGAATGATCAACCACAGGATACGGTTAAATTGAGAGACATACTCAGACAACCTTACAACCAGTCTCAGGAATGATCAACCACAGGATACGGTTAAATTGAGAGACATACTCAGACAACCTTACAACCAGTCTCAGGAATGATCAACCACAGGATACGGTTAAATTGAGAGACATACTCAGACAACCTTACAACCAGTCTCAGGAATGATCAACCACAGGATACGGTTAAATTGAGAGACATACTCAGACAACCTTACAACCAGTCTCAGGAATGATCAACCACAGGATAGGGTTAAATTGAGAGACATACTCAGACAACATTACAACCAGTCTCAGGAATGATCAACCACAGGATACGGTTAAATTGAGAGACATACTCAGACAACCTTACAACCAGTCTCAGGAATGATCAACCAGATGATAATGATGCTATTGTTTTACATGAGAACAGTAACAGGCGCTAACAGACATTTTGACCAAATATTTCTTTTTCATTGACTGGGCAAACAAGAACAACACATAACATGTTTACCAAATGTCATTATCAGGAAAGCATGGTATGAACTCATAGTTCAAACTAGGTCAGTAATAAATGAATACGGAAACAAGAAATGCCCGCAGTACAGTTAACGAAAACCGAATATAAGAGTGATTTCGGTCAAACATGATACAAGTATTTGCTGAAATACAAACAAGAGCAGCCACTAGTAAACACATAAATAAAATACGTTAATGTGAAAGGGAAAGTGAGCTACTTGATATATTACAGATGAAGTAAGACACTAAATAGTCCGTACTATCATTAGATAGTTAACAATAACGGCTATAGCTCGACCTGCGTGGCGCGGTTTGCTTGGATCCCTGAAGGTACGATCAACACCAGTTTGAGAATAACTGGTCTAGGTCACACTCGTCCGATGATTTCGGTGTGTTCTCTGTGGATGTCAGCACCAGATATCGGCTCGTATCCGCATTGCCACATGTCGCCATCTGTTGTTGACATTTGAAACATAGACGTCACGCTGACCTGTTCGTGCTCACCCCGAGAACTTTGGTTTGAGGGGGCAGGTAACCTAGATGAGAGAGAATGACCTCTACCATACGCTGGAAAATATGCATCTGCTCTACTATCTACTAGATATCCTTCATGAAATATTGTTTCTACAGCTTTCTTGATGGTTCAAACAAAGAAGGTTAATCACTCCACACTCAGGGCTGTGTTAATGGGGGACTGTGCGGTCCCATGAGTTGGAGAATAGATTATCATAAGGTTTAAACTACACTGTAAACCGTCTCATGCTACGGGCTCTCAGTGTAGCACTGGTCCTAGTCTCGTATATACCGACGAGAGACCTCACATACACAACTCGGACATAAAGAAAGAGTGGGTTATTACTATGTGTGAATGTGAGTATGTCTGTATGTGTGTGGTGAGTGTGTGCATGGTATGTATATATCTATGGTATGTATGTATCTATGTTATGTATGCATAGTATGTATGTATGTATGGTATGTATGTACGCATGGTATGTATGATCTGTACGCATGCATCTTACATTTTATAATACATTCTTTATACTCTTATACTTAGCAATGACTTGCTCTATATTACTGTTATTCCTTGCGCATATTTCCTCCATTTTGTTGATGATTTCAATTGTTTCCTATATTTATATTTATGGGAATTTACTGAGGCAAACAACCAGTATAGGTCAAGCTCTCGCAAATATTGTTATCGCTTTCTTACAAAACTTAATATTTTTTGTTTTTTTGGAGTTGTTCTTAGTCCCTTTGGTTGCAACGTGTTTTGTGTCTGTTTGTTCTCGCGAGTTTTACCTGTGTATGTTGTTATCACCAACGTATTTTGGGTCTCTGTTTATTCTCGTGAGTTTTACATGTGTATGTTGTTATCACCAACGTGTTTTGTGTCTCTGTTTGTGCTCGTGAGTTTTATCTGTGTATGTTGTTATCACCAAGGTGTTTTGTGTCTCTATTTGTTCTCGCCAGTTTTACCTGTGTATGTTGTTATCACCAAGGTGTTTTGTGTCTCTGTTTATTCTCGTGAGTTTTACATGTGTATGTTGTTATCACCAAGGTGTTTTGTGTCTCTGTTTGTTCTCGCGAGTTTTACCTGTGTATGTTGTTATCACCAACGTGTTTTGTGTCTCTGTTTGTTCTCGTGAGTTTTACATGTGTATGTTGTTATCACCAACGTGTTTTGTGTCTCTGTTTGTTCTCGTGAGTTTTACATGTGTATGTTGTTATCACCACCGAATTTGACGGATGTCGTTGCCTATCTTCCGAAACCGGATTTTGGTTCACGAAAACGAGTGTTCTACACATTTTTATTCTCTCGTCTGGACTAACTAGTGTCCAGCGTCTGGGAGTTCAGTTCGCTTCTCTGTATCAAGTGTGAACATATGTAAGATAGCACCAAGGCTCAAACTGAGATTGGGCTTGTAGGAGAAGTGAATGAGAGCTAGTCTTCTAAGCGGTCTGGCTAAGATTTGTTGATATTTCTGGAGGATCGGTCTGATAGTAATTACCATTTCTGAGAGCCACACATTCATGTCCGTCCATACTGGCATTCGACGCTCTCAGATACAGTTTTCTAAATAAAGCCACAAAGTTTTGGTGTGCGTTATAAATTGCCTAGAGACTAGCACATTTTTGGACGTCTTCGTGTTCGTCTTTTTTGTACATTTTCCTGAGCAGTTATCCAGTCAGAAGGGTGGATGGTCAAGCTATTAGGGTAGGATATCGGTATCTTGGCTAAAGGGACACTTGTTTGCAACCTCGGGGAAGCATATGTTTTTCTTCTATTAGGGGTTAAGTAACAGCCAAGAGTGTACACTAAGTGGACTATTAATACCCCATCAATGAAAAAAGAAAGACCTCGACCTCTAGATTTTGATAGACACATATCAAGTTTACTGGAAGGGCAAGTCAGGAAACGCATATCTATTTAAGAAAAATAACTTAACAAGATACGAACTTGTCAACCATTTACTATCGTACATACATTGTCCATTATTTCTCAACATAATTTACTCTATAAGCAAAACGTTCCCTCCTGATGGCATAACCTTGAATTTCGCACTGAAGCAAGCTTTCATGCGGGTTGGTAGTCGTGCACATACGATTTGTCCTTTTTGCACCTAATGACACCTGAAGAAACTACCAACTACGTTTTTCGGCCATGCCATATCAGTATGTGAGCTACTTACTGACTTACTTTCGTAGTAAATAAGCATGCCCAGACCAAGTAATGCGTGGAGCAGTGCTACAGAATGGTCACTCAACTTTACAAATGCATGTCCTAACAGTTTCTACAGTGATGAAAGCATTATAATACCAGACTGTGCGACTGATGACATTCACCACAACTTCGATTTTCAAGGCCTTTTAAACAAATTAAATAAAGCCAATACATCAGATACAACAAAAGAGAATATATTGATAAGGATACTGCTGCAAACATAAATATTACAAACCTGTACAACAGCACAAAGAAACTATCACGTAAATGGTTTTACAAAATATAAAGAAGGACATTTAATTAGCAACACCAATGAGCAAATTCGGAAATGCAGGCACATTGCGAGAGACCAAACACAGAGGTCATACGACTTTTGAAAACGACAAAAAGACCTCCGATGCTGATGGCATCATCTCCGCAGAAGCGATCAAAGCTAACATTGAAACTACAACAATAATATTATACAAATTACTTGGAACAGTTTGGAAGATGGAAGAAATACCGGATGACTGGAAAGTAGACTATGTAATAAAGTTGAAAATGAAGGTAGATTTGCAGCAGTGTACCAATTAGAGAGGAATACTGTTTTGTTTGTACCTGGGAACGTTTCAAAATCATCCTTCTAGAGAGATTTGTAATTTAATAAAGGCTTAGATTAACAGTTGAGGGGTGAGAGAGCAAGCCGGCTTTCAACAAAATAGGTCATGCACAGACCAAATAACTACACTGAAAATAATAATGTGAATTGTATGAAAAAGTGCACAGCACTTCTTATATGTTTCGTGAAGAAGATGGGATTAACGTCTAGCCAGGCAAAACATAATGATAGTCAGGCTCAGGCAAAATATAATGACCAAGACCCCTAGCTTACTGCCACGCAATTCTGCCTATAATGTCTGTTTTATTGCAGTCTGGCTAACAAGATGGGGATAAACGTGATCTCCGTAGTTGTTAGTTGCCCATTTGGGGATAAACGTGATCTCCGTAGTTGTTAGTTGCCCATTTGGGGATAAACGTGATCTCCGTAGTTAGTTGCCCATTTGGGGATAAACGTGATCTCCGTTGTTAGTTGCCCATTTGGGGATAAACGTGATCTCCGTAGTTGTTAGTTGCCCATTTGCGGATAAACGTGATCTCCGTAGTAGTTAGTTGCCCATCGGAAGCGAAGATGGCGACAGCGTCAGACATGTTTATTCAGATGTGACTGTACAATCCGATCTGAGCGGGACAAACTCTACCGCACGTAGGACACACATGCCTAACATTTTTAGTTGGGCAGTCTTGCATTCTTTCTTTTCGTGCAGCTCGCTTTTCCTGCCCCTCCGTGGTGGTCCTCTGCTGAGCGGTTCAAGCACCATGTGTGACGGCAGTGCACCAGGCTGAGCGGTTCGATTCAAGCAGCTCCCAGTCATCAACATCAATGGAGAAACATTTCAAACACTCTTTTAGTATCTTCGTATCGTTTTTTTTGTCCCCCCTGCGAGCGCTGTCCTGTCATCAGCTCACCGTACAACAGTTGTTTAGGGAGGCGCTCATCTGACATGCTAACATGTCCTGTCAATCTTATCTGGGCTCTCTGTAGCAGCGTATGGATGCCAGAGGGTCTAGCCCTGCTGAGGACTTCAGAGTTGGGCACTCTCTCTTGCCAACCGATCCTGAGCAGTCCGCGGAGACAGTTTACATGGAAATGATTACGTTTCCGGACATGCCTGCTATAGACTGTCCTTGTTTCGCTTTCGTACAAAAGGGTGGTTAGCACAACATCACGATACACACTAATCTTTCTGGCAACACTGATTCCCTGCCGGTCCCAAACATTTTCTCGTAGACTTCCGAAAGCAGCACTCACCTTGGAAATCCTGTTGTGGATCTCAGAGTAAATATTTCTTTAGTAGTAGTTAGCGACATGCAGATGTAGCCAAGCATAGCACAACCGCCTGGAGGACACCGTGCTATTTCATCAACACGCTCGGGATGTGAGAAAAACTACCTGCCACTTAAGGCCCATTTCAGGACGCACACAAGAGTAAACTTAATCATTGGTATCATTCAACAACAACAACAACATAGAATTCGTGGACTACGAAAACACCTTTGGTAGCTTGGACAGTGCATCACTATGAAAGTTGTTCAGGCACTATGGAATGCCCCTAAAGTTTTCGAAACAAGTTTCAGATAACATAAGAGGCTATGAGATGTCGAATACTACATGAAGGTCGACTTTCTCAACCATTTGAAATAAGAACTGGAGTTTGGCCGAACTATCACCATTACATTTTCTACACGCACTGGATTATGAAGTCAACAACATCGTCTAGCTACAATGGCATTACAGGGACATTGACAAGACAACTCGACCATCTCGATTTTGCTGATGATTTTGCTATTCTTTCTCATATCCGCAGCCAAATGCAAAATAACATGTGTACTCAAGGAGTGGTCACTACAATGGGATCTGTAAATACAGAGAGAGAAAACACATGTTCTGAAAGTAAATACAACTAAACAACAATATAATTGTGTTCGGAGATAACTTCCTTCAGAATGTGGAATCTCTCTCTCGTTAGCAATACAGATATATTAGGTGGTACAGAAAATGATGTTAAATAGCGAGTGCATAAGGCTAGAGGAGCTGTCATTGCATTAAGGACCTTATGGAAATCAAAATAAATGAAAACTACCACCAAATAAAACATCTGCAACTACAACGTAAAGGTCATTCAATTGAATAGCTCTGTCACAGGGAGGACATCAAAGACACTTGCAAAGACGGTTCATACTTACGTAAATGGTTGCCTACGAAGAATATAACAGTGGAAATGGCACGATACAATCGCAAATGTGGAACTGATGGAACGAACGAGGCAGATACGAGTGGAGCATGACATACGGAAGAGGTGCTGAATAGGTCACACATTACGGAAACCAGTTAACATTACAAAACAGTCACTGTTCTGAAATCCAAAAGGCAGAAGTAAATGCGGACGACCGAGACTCTCGTGGAAGGGGTAGTTGCATGCCGATATCATGGTAGCCGACAAGACGTGGACAGAACTGGTTCGGATGACTCATGATATGAAGACAGAGCGTGTATTTGTTGAAGACTTATGCTCCACAAGGAGTGCTCAGGTTTTGGATTGATTGAAGCAAAGACATAAGGTCATTGTTGTTAACGGAAATTAGGTTCTGTATACAATGGATATTATGTTAAACGACATTCGTGTCATGAAAACATTTGGAGGAAAAATAAAGAAATGTGAAGGTTTATCTCAAATTATTAAGGCCAGAAGTGTCTTACCTATAAATAATTATGCAGTCACATGCCAGCATCTTAACTTAACGTTTTTATACTTGTTTCGAAGACTCTGCAGATTCTTCTTACAACCAGTTTCATTTACATTACCTTGCTCTAAAAGCTATGCACATCCAATGTATTCTTAAATGCTCTAATTGTCCCTGCCTCCACTATCTCCTGTGGCAATGCATTCCACCTGAACTTGCTTACTCACCTTACCTGTATGATCTATTATCACGAGGAAACTTGCTGGCACAAGCTGGGGAGCAGACGAAAGTATACTAAAGAAACTGTACACTAGAAGAGTGAGACCAGTTCTCGAGTATGGCATTGCGGCATGGACAACAGCAGCAAAGGCGAACTTCGATAAAATTAGTAAATTTCAAAACCAAGCCATGAGAGTTATAACAGGAGGCATGAAGTCAACGCCAATTGTAGATCTTGAAAAGATTACACAACTGCAATCCATGATCGACAGAAGAGACTGTGGAGCCCAGCAGCAAGCAGAGAAACTCAGAAGACTGACTGACCATCCAATGCATCAGAGACTAACAAATTTTGGAAATGGGAAACTAAAGCGGAGAAACTTTGCAGAAATAGCCAAAGCAAAGATGCACGAAGACCCTATGAACGCACTAAAAATACCAAAGCCCATCCCTACTGTACGAAAACCTACCTGGAGGCAGCATATATTTCCAGAGGTGGTAGAAAATATACCAGGTATTAGAAACAAAAACAGCCAGACTGAAAAAGAAAGAAGAGATACAGCCCTGAGGTACGTAACGAAAAACTACCCAAGCATGGACTGGACCCATGCATACACCGACGGTTCTGTGACAAACATAACACAGAACGGAGGGGCAGGGGTATTCCTGAGCCTATAAAATGGCAGAAAAATAACACTTTCAGTGGCAACTGGAAAATACACAAGCTATTTCAGAGCGGAGTCAGAGGTACTGAGGGCTGCAGTAGAAGAAATGGTGACAGGTAAAAGGAATCGCCATATAGTCCTGCTTACAGATGCCCTGGCCGTAGTTACAGCACTAAAAATCCAGAAAAATACTGAACTTAATGATTTAAGAACAGTACTCTGTCAACTATGCCAGCAGTGCGCACCAAAAAGAGTAGTGGTACAGTGGATTCCATCCCAGTGTAACATCCAAGGCAACGAGGAGTCAGACAGACTGGCAAAAGAAGGTGCAAGACTACCTCAACCAGATACTAGTGTGACATACGAAGAGTCAAAAAGGCTTATTAGAACTTGATACATGACCAAATGGGAAATAGAACATACTGGCTACACAAAAAATGATGCCTATTACCAGTTGAACAAAAGAGAGCAGGTTGTGGTCTTCCGACTTCGCACTGGCCACAATAGACTGAGGTACCACCTATTCAACAAAGTGAAGATAGGTGGCACCGACGAATGCTCGTGTGGCACCGGGAAAATGAACGCTGAACATTTGCTGCAAAACTGCCCGACATACGAGGATCAGAAAAAACAGATGTGGCCATAACCAGTGCCAACACAAGACAAGCTCTATGGCAGTGTCGACATCCTCAGGATGACCGCTGCTTTTTTTCGAAAAAATACAGCGTACGACGAAGAAGAAGATATCCCCTCTGTGATTAGGACTCCACACCTGTACACAGTACTCCAATCTAGGTCTAAGTAATGCTTTATACAGTTTGACAATCACTTCCTTGCTCCTATGTTTAATTTCTTTTTATCATACCTAACATTGCATTTGCCCTTTTCACTGCTACCTGAACTTGCTTACTCACCTTACCTGTATGATCTATTATAACCCTAGGTCCTGTTCCTTATCTATCTTTCTAATATTCTTCACGCCCATTCTGTAATAATGTTCCAAATTAGATCTACCCATGTGGATGACTATACATGTATCTATGTTAAACTCCATTTGCCAGCTTACATACCATTCTTGAATTTTATCTAAATCCGACCTCAATATATCCACTTCTGCTTTGGATGAGACACCACTGCATAGTTTTGTGTCATCAGCAAATGTTGATCCCATATCAATGTCCAAATCATTTATATATACCAAGAACAAAATTGGTCCCAAACCCGAGCCCTGTGGCACTCCACTTTTCACTTCACACCACTCAGAGTGCTCCTTATTTATGCCCACTTCTGCCTTCTTCCAATTAACCAATTGTCAATCCATTTGGCAACTTCCCCACCTATTCCATGTGCTTTTTAACTTTCGAAATAATCTTTGATGAGGTACTCTATCAAAGGCCTTCGCAAAATAGGGATAAATAACATCCACTGGCTCCCATTTATCATTTTAGTAACCTCCTCCATGAATTCTAATAGATTTGTTAAACACTATCTCCCTCTAGTATACCCATGCTGACTATTTATGATTTGATTAAACCTGTCTAAATGCATTACAATGTTTTCTTTGATTATTGACTCTAACAATTTACAGACCATGCTCGTTAAACTCACCGGTATATAATTTGCTGGATCTAATTTGTTTCCTGCATCTTTCCAATCCCGTGAAACAATCCATTTTGCAAGTGATTGAGAACATAATATAACCAATGGTTTTGCTAGATGTTCCCTAATTTCAAACAGCAAAGTTGGATGAATACCATCTTGACCTGGGCATTTATCCACTTTCAACCTCTCCAATTTAAAAAAAAAAAAACATTTCTTCTGTAATACAGAATGATCTTAATTCCGCTGTATCCATGTCTCTTTGAAAGAAATCTATAGGCTCTGAGATCTTGGAGCAGTTCTCTTTTGTGTAGACTGTGCCAAAGTACTGATTGAGTAGATTAGAAGTCTCCCTCTTCTCACTTATTATTTTCCCTGTACTGTCTATGAGAGGGCCTACTTTCGTTCTTTGTTTATTTCTAACATAAGAAAACTAGCTGTTACTATCAGTCTTGATCCTCTGAGCAAGTTTTTTTTTTTTGTAAGTTTTTTTTCTGTTTTATTTACTTTCTGAGCTATGTTCTGCTTTTCCAAATATTTTAAATGTTTCTTTTGATTTACCTGCCTGTATATGTGCCTGTGAGACAACGACTCTGAAAGCGGGAGCTGGAAACGCCTGGTATCGGGCTAAGGGCGCACCAGAGACCATAGTTGATAAGCGGCCAGAACAACGTCCAGAAAGCAATGGCAAACTACTGGATGTAAAATGCCAAGAAACGTATGACAGTCGAGAGAAACGAAACTCAAAGATCTAATGGTGAGGCCCTCAGGCCAGGCAGATCATCGACGTTAACTGGGGAAGAGGCCGATTTCAGAGTCAGTACAAGTAATAGAGATGGCGGCCTAAATCCTGATTGCATTACAGTGGACAACTCTGAAATGGGACTAAAAACAAAACTAAGAATAGGCACCTGGAACGTCAGGAGCCTATACCAGGGCAAGTTGTTCATGATCGGAAGAGAAATGAAGAGAACCAAGATAGAGATTCTTGGAGTCTCTAAGTACAGATGGCCTGGTCAAGTGCACTGTACCAGCTCATCAGGAGAAACATGTATATACTCTGGGACGGACAAGGGTAGAAAAAGCGGGATCGGCTTTATTCTGTCAAAGAAGATGGTACCTTCACTACTCGGTTACAATCCAGTCAACGACCGAATAATTGTAATCAGACTAAAGAAAAAGACTAGAAATTTAACAATAATTCAAGCGTATGCACCAACATCAGCAGCAGACGATTGTGAAATGGATGATTTCTATAACAGCTTGCAAGAAGCGATGGAAAAAGTTGAAAAAAGAGACATCTTGGTCATCATTGGCGATTTAAATGCGAAAGTCGGAGAGGAAAGAGCCAAAGAGGAGAGAAGTGTTCGAGGACCTTTTGGTTTGGGACACAGAAATGAGCGAGGAAAAAAAACTGGTTGAATTCTGCACGGAAAACAACCTCTCCATTGCCAACACCTTCTTCAAACAACATCCACGAAGACTGTACACGTGGACCTCCCCAAATAGATTACATCCTAGTGCAACAAAGATTAAGATCAAATGTGCTGGCGACAAAAACGCTGCCAGGAGCAGACTGCGATACGGATCATGAATTACTGTTTGCAGTTTTCCAAACAAGACTACGTAGGATCAACAAAGGTTGCCAGCCAATACGCTTCGATGTATCAGCAATACCTACTGAATACAACATCAAAGGAGAAAACAAATTTGAGGTGTTGCTTGCTGTACAGGAAGAGATGACATCTGAGGAGTTGACATCGTACGCAAGTGATATTTTTATCTCGACAGCAAAAGAAATGATTCCCAAGATGTCGCACAAGAAACAGAGCTATATAACAGAGGAAACACAGAAACTCATTGCAGAAAGGCAACAATTAAAACAAATGGGAAGTAAGGGGACCAACACAGCATATAAAAACTGCGCAAGAAAAGTTAGAAGAAAAATAAGGAAAGATACAAGAAGATACATAGTAGAAACGTGTAAGGATATAGAAAACCTACAACAACAAGGCAGAGAAAGAGATGCATTCATAGCAATACGAACACTGAAAAAGGGAATTCCGTCCGGTTCCACATGTCATAAATGATAAATAGGATAACACATTAACAGAAACCAAAGACATACTGAATAGATGGAGAGAGTACTACAGAACCATGTATGGAGATAGCACAAAGCGCTCAGTTACAATCTTACCAAAGGATGAGAAAGAACCTGAACCAACATTGGAAGAAGCACGCTCTGCAATTAAAAGCCCGAAACAGAGAAAGTTCTCGGGATGCGATGATATCCCAGCAGAGCTAATACAAGCAGGAGGAGAGGCATGTACTCGAGTCTATCACAAGCTGTGTAAACAGATATGGCACAGTGCAGAGTGGCCAGAAGCATGGAAGAAATCAATTTATATTCCCCTCCCCCAAAAAGGCAACCTGAAGCTGTGCACGAACTACCGAACTATCGCGCTGATCAGCCACGCTAGCAAGATACTCTTGCGAATCCTATTAAGAAGGATAGAGAAAAGGTTTGAATCTGAAATTCACGTAGTCCAGGCAGGTTTTAGGAAAGACAGAGGGACCTAGGACCACATATTCAATTTAAGGAATATCTATGCAAAATGTAGAGGGTTTAATGTAGACCTGTACACATGATAATTGACTACACCAAGGCCTTCGACAAGGTAAAACATCAAACTCTGTGGAGAATCATGAAGGAAATGGGGTTTCCTTTGCATATAGTCCATCTCATTGAAACCTTATACCAAGATCAACAAGCCGCTGTCCGAGTATCTGGGCAAACATCAGATTTTTTTGCAGTTCAAAAGGGAGTCCGACAGGGATGTATCCTCTCACCTTATCTGTACAACATATATGCGAAATGTATAATGAGAAATGTTCGAGAAGATGAGAACATTGAAAGTTTCGACCCATTTACGATTGGGGGGTACGGGATTTCAGAATTACGATACGCGGATGACACAGTGACACTATCAAGAAGTGCGGAAGGGCTAGAGCAGCTACTTTCAGCCGTTAATGGACAAAGTAAAGATCAAAATCTGTTCATAAACATAAACAAAACAAAGATAATGACCACCGATAAAACACAATGTCAGCATCAATTTACAGTAGGTGATGAGGAAATATATCATGTCACACATTTTGAATATCTGGGCTGCAGAATTGACAAAAATGGTGACTGCTCGAAAGAAATCAGAAGAAGACTAGCTATGGCAATGCAGAGACTGAACAGCCTGAAGAAATTATGGCAGAGCACCAACAAAACGATAAAAGTAAATGTCTTGAGAGCCTGTGTTTTTCCTGTTGCAGCTTATGGCTGTGAAGCATGGACGATTACCAAAACTTCTAGATAAAGAATCGAATCCTTCGAGTCAAAATGTTACAGAAAGATCCTCAGAGAAAAGAACAAATGTAGACATTCGGCAAGAGTTGAGCGTAGAGGAGAACTGGTTTATCAAATCCATTTTGGCTAGAAAATGCAAATACTTTGGTCACATCAAGAGACACAACGGTCCTGAGAGAACGGTAATGGAAGGTATGGTGCCAGGCAAAAGAGGAAGGGGTAGACCAAGAAGACGATGGCACCAAGATATCCAGGAATGCCTGAGTATGACAGTGGCGGAAGCTGGTGTTTTGGCAAGGGAACGAGTTTCCTTCAGACAGACTGTGATGGGAGCGACGTTCTACAAAGGACATGCTACATGATGATGCCTGTATATATTTTGTCCATGCTTTATTTTTAGCTCTTCTATATTTAACTACAAATCTAATTATTCACTTTTTACGCTTGGTGTTTAACTCCCTACATGGAACACATTCCTCTTTTAGCTTTTCTAGAACTGTTTTAAAATTCTCCCACTCTACCATCTATTCCTCCTATAATATCTTTCCAGATTATGACTCGCTGCCTCTTTCATCTTTTTAATATCTGCCTTAGAATAATCTTACTTTTGCTTTCTCGTTCTTTATATCGTGTCATTTATATATTACCTCTCTGTCTTTCTCTGATTTTTTGTTGTTCTAGATCTGGTGTGTTGTATCCTGATTTTTCTAAATACTTTTGCATTTCTGATGTCCAACTCATTGTGGTCATTCAACAACAACAATAATAATAATAACAACAACAACTCATGTGTGCGAAAAATGGCGAGTTGCAGTAGCTTTCTCAACATCATGACCGTGCTGATGAAGGTGAGCAGGTGTCCTCCAGGCGGCTATGCTATGCTTGACTTTATCTGCGTAAATCACACTATTATGGTAATCACGGCGATCTACCAGTTCGTTAGCCAGACTGTCATGCGTTAGCCAGACTGTCATGCGTTAGCCAAACTGTCATGCGTTAGCCAGACTGTCATGCGTTAGCCAGACTGTCATGCATTAGCCAGACTGTCATGCGTTAGCCAGACTGTCATGCGTTAGACAGACTGTCATGCGTTAGCCAGACTGTCATGCATTAGCCAGACTGTCATGCGTTAGCCAGACTGTCATGCGTTAGCCAAACTGTCATGCGTTAGCCAGAATGTCATGCGTTAGCCAGACTGTCATGCGTTAGCCAGAGTAGCAAACATTAGCCAGACTGTCATGTGTTAGCCTGACTGTCATGCGTTAGCCTGACTGTCATGCGTTAGTCAGAGTAGCATACATTAGCCAGACTGTCATGCGTTAGCCAGAGTAGCATACATTAGCCAGACTGTCATGTGTTAGCCTGACTGTTATGCGTTAGCCAGAGTGTCATGACAACATCCCGTGTCCAGGAGACCTCCGTGGAAATGAGGTGGGGATCTTGGCCAGTGAATTTGACCTGACCCTGAGTAACATGTCCGATCAGCATGTGTTGCTTGACCAGACGTTAGTCTTCTCTGCTCTGGCTTAATCATAGTAGGAGTAGAACGTTTTCTATTTACTCTATATTATACATAATTATCGTTATCAACTAAATCCTTAGTCGGCTATGCAGCAAGTAGTTTGAAATATTAGCAATTCTTATAAATCAGCAGCTGTCCAGGTGAATCGCAGTCCGTTGTGTCTAGTTTTATGGTGATAGCTACACCTCCTGATCCTGTTAGCGTAAATAGTTCCCAGACGGCGTCCTTTGCTGTCAGAAGCCATTTAAGTCCTACACAGAAGGAGCATTTAATTGGAGTTGATTAGCGTATCCTCGGTTCCACTGCCCTCAATACTAAAAGCCGCTTGGCACGGTTAAATGAACAAATAAATCAAACAAGAAACGTGAATCTCATTCTGGTAGAACCACCTGTGTGGATTCTGGGAAGCAAACAATATTACCACTGCAGTCATCAATGCACGTCTGAAAGCTAAAAGTGTTTTCGCTTGGGGCAAGCAACCTAGTAATTGTTAAAGCAATTTCAGCAGAATCCACTATTACAAGATTGCACCTATGGGTATTATTCCAGGCTTCCTGTTGAGGTCAGTTACAGGTTTGACACCGTGTTTCTTAATGAGCGGAAATAGGATTAGACGAAAACGTGTAATAAAACAGGGCTATCTGTATTTCCGTCAGATAATATGTTGTGGCCCGCATGCAGCTATCAACAAACGTTAGAACAGCACCGACTTGTACTGAGATATTCTTTATATATATAAAATACAGCAGACTTATTAGGGATTTGGGTAAGTTGAGTATGGGAGAGAGGTGGTGGAGGGATAGACGGCAAGGCTGTGGTTGAAGGGAAAAGTGGGCAGTGACCTGAAATAAGAGCCTTAGACTACTAGACCATACTGACACTAGCTCGTTTAGTAATGCAGTTTCAAAGGGACATTGCATGAATTTTATGATTTTAAATATTTGAATATTTTGGGAATTAGTAAATGAATCATTCTTCGAACATAAAATGTAAGTTTAGTGTTTCTTCAATTCACAATTTTAGACCCAATTTTAGTTACAGTATTTGGGCAGGTTCGTTTCATGGCAAAAGTACGGGATTCAGCTGTCATTACGGCCAGCTCCAGTCGACCCATCTGTAAACAAGTACATGGATTGCTGTTCGGAACGGAAAAGACATAAGTGGTGAACTAGCCACCCCTTCTCATAAAACGACTCACCTTTCTTAGTACATGGATGAAAGGGTAAATTACTCATTTCATAATGCAGTAACAACAAGGGGCACTTGAGTCTTAATTAACCCGAAACAAAGTCCCATGTGTTTCCGTCGCACGTACATGCCAGCTGATGACATTCTATTTGAGGTTAAAGGGAGGACAGGTCGATATCATTTTATTTTAAATAAATCAGTAACGACTTAGATAAATATAGACGTATAGAAAATATACTAATCCTAACATAGTCCTAACCCTAACCTAACCCTAACTCAACCCTAACCCTAACTCAACCCTATAACCTAACCCTAACCTAACCCTAACTCAACCCTATAACCTAACCCTAACCTAACCCTAAATCAATCCTAACCCTAACTCAACCATAACCCTAACCCTAGTAATGCATTGATAAGATGGCATATATACGCAGAAACAGAAGCATACATTCTCGTCTATCCTCGCATAAGGAACGACGAGGCTACCGTCTGGTCAGCCAAAACACACTGATCAGAGAATGTTACCCAGGGTCAGGAGAAATGTACTGGCCAAGACGCTCACCTGACCTCCTCGTTGGTCGTCCTGGAAATGGGCTGTTGTCGAGGACAACAGTCCGGTTAACAAGGTGAGATTCGACGTGATCCCTGTAGTAGTGAGCGACACGCAGATGAAGCTAAGCATAACACAGCCGCCTGGAGAACCGCGAGCCAACTTTCATTAGCGGAATAAGACTTTTCACGCATGACATTCTAAGTCTTGACATTCACACCGACAAAACGCAATCTGAGTATGGGTTTGAAAGGAAACTTGGAATCGAGACTATACACAATACGGGGATGTTTTTTATTTATTTTGTTTTTTTAAGTTACTATTTATATTTCTCCGGGATCAGAAGATAAAAAATACTGTTTTTGTTGTAGTTTTTTTTAAGTCTTATGTTTTGCACCGCCTCACTCAGTTTACCCCTTGTATATGCTTAGCTCCTGTGATTGTCGAGAATAACAACTGACCTATAAAACAACCAGACATTTCAAAACATATGACCTGTTAGCAATAAATTAAGAAATACATTATAACTTGAATATTTTAACAGTACAAATCTAGTCTCAATCTAACCAGTTCTCTTTCCCAATTTTGTTTCTCAAAATCGCCTTGGTTTCACATGAACAGATCGCCTCTCAAGTGTAGCTAGTTTGTCCTTCTCGCTGTTCTCTCTCTCTCTCTCTCTCTCTCTCTCTCTCTCTCTCTCTCCTTTCCCGCCCCCAACCCCACATAATGCAAAAGTAAAAAAAAAAATACATGTTATAAAACACCATGCGAAAAGCAAACGAACCACGTGTAAAAAAGCTACCGTATTCAAATTATATCTTTTAGTCTACATTATTCTGTCAGACTATTTCTTTTATCTGGAATCCGTTGAGTTGTCTGTGGCTTGTCAGTAATGCTCAGTTTTCCAAGTTAGGGTGTGTAGGAGGAAGATGTTGATAGCCTGTTTAAATATGCCCCAGTAATAACTGTTATGCGACCAGCTATTCCTCTTGGCTGCACACACCCCAAACATGAAACCTTTCATATGCCACTTGTTGATGGAATACACTGGTTTCCTTACTTGAAACATTCAGTTTGTGTTACTGTTTTCTCAAACTGACAAGCATCACGACTATTTATCACATCGGAAGCGAGCATCCGCGAAGCACAAGTTGGTGGAGGCACGAAGAATATCTCGTTTCAATTATGTACCGGCTTTTCTTTCTCACTTAGTTTCATACGCTCTTACTTTCTCTGTCTGCTTCACACACAATCCTTTTACAGATAGAACGATATATGTCGCTATGAGATGGGTCACTTTATTGATTTGAATTAGCATTCAATGTGATATATGGAGGCTATAGCGTGGCCTAGGGTTGAAACTCGCTCGGTTTTCACAATCTCAATGCACCGGTTCGATTCTCACCGTGTCCATATTGACAGACACTAGGTTTTTTTTCTCGGACGATTGCTCCTCCAAGTACGGAAAGTAATGGCAACCTATATATATATATATATAACATTATGGTACTTCTGTCCCACTCTTCCTCTCTCTACATATCGTATTTCCGTTTGTTTGAAAGTTCATTTGAAATAATCTACGGCGACTAATGTAATAATCGTGTTGCCTGCCGCTTGGTTCCTGCTAGTATACATCATCTCGTTAAGGACTCCATTGTGAGTTCCGGAGTCGTGTTACATGATTGTTTCCACAAACGTTTTATGTTTATTCTGTTGTGTTAGCAACAGGTCTCAATGTTGTAGCACTATATATTCAATAAACTGAAGATAGGTGACCAATGCACCTGTGGTACAGGGAAAATGACCGCTGAACATCTGCTACAAAATTGCCCGACACACGAGGACCAGAGAAAGCAGTGGCAACACTAGACAAGCTCTATGGCAGTGTTGACAGCCTCAGGATGACAGCTGCTTTCTTCGAACAAATTCAAGTTGACGTCTGACAGCGTACGAAGAAGAAGAAGAAGAAGAAGAAGAAGAAGAAGTAGCACTATAACTTAACTTAACTTAACTTAAGGTCTTTATACTGGTTTAGAAGACCCAGTAGAGTCTGTATACAACCAGTTAAATTTACATCACCTTGCTCTAAAAGCTATGCGCATCCAGTTTATTCTTAAATGCATTAACTGTCCCTGCCTCCACTACCTCCCCTGGCAATGCATTCCAAGCAGACACCACTCTCTGACTAAAAACATTTCCTAATATCTAATCTGGACCTCTCTTTAGTCAGTTTGTAGCTATGCCCTCGTGTTATTGTAGGTGGCTGTATTTTAAAAAAACTTGTTATGGTCACTGTAGGCCGGTTTTTCTGAGTCGTTTCTCATAACTGTAATTCTGGAATCCCACTATCATCTTTGTCGCTCTTTTTTGTATTCTTCCTAGCATGTTTATGTCCCCTCTATGATAAGGACTCCACACCTGTACACAGTACTCCAATCTAGGTCTAACTAAAGCTTTATACAGTTTGACGATCACTTCCTTGCTCCTATGTTTAATATTTCTTTTTATCATACCTAACATTGCATTTGCCTTTTTCACTGCTACCTTAACTTGCTCACTCACCTTTCCTGTATGATCTATTATAACCCCTAGGTCCCTTTCCTTATCTATCTTTCTAATATTGTTTTCTCCCATTCTGTAATTATGTTCCATATTGGATCTACCCATGTGGATGACTGTACATTTATCTACATTAAACTCTATTTGCCAGCTTACAGACCATTCTCGAATTTTATCTAAATCCGACATCAATATATCCACTTCCGCTTTAGATGAGACACTACTGCATAGTTTTGTGTCATCAGCAAATTTTGCAATCATGGATCCCATATCAATGTCCAAATCATTTATATATATCAAGAACAAAATTGGTCCCAAAACCGAGCCCTGTGGCACACCACTTTACACTTCACACCACTCAGAGTACTCCTTATTTATGCCCACTCTCGGCCTTCTTCCCGTTAACCAATTTTCAATCCATTTGGCAACTTCCCCACCTATTCCATGTGATTTTAACTTTCGAAATAATCTTTGATGAGGTACTCTATCAAAGGCCTTTGCAAAGTCTAGATAAATAACATCCACTGGCTCCCCTTTATCTATGATTTTAGTAACCTCCTCCATGAATTCTAATAGATTTGTTAAGCATGATCTCCCTCTAGTAAACCCATGCTAACTATTTCTAATTAGATTAAATTTGTCTAAATGCTTTACAATGTTTTCTTTGATTATTGACTAACAATTTACAGACTATGCTCGTTAAACTCACCGGTCTATAATTTGCTGGATCTGATTTTTTGCCTTTTTTGAATAAGGGGATCACTTCTGCATATTTCCAATCCCTTGGAACAATCCCTTTTGTAAGTGATTGTGAACATAATATAGCCAATGGTTTTGCTAGTTGGTCTCTAATTTCATACAGCAATTTTGGATGAATACCATTTTGACCTGGACTTTTAATTCACTTTCAACCGCTCCAATTTTAAAAAAACTATTTCCTCTGTAATACAGATCGATCTTAATCCCGCTGTATCCATGTCCCTTTGAAAAATATCTATAGGCTCTGGGATCTTGGAGCAGTCCTCTTTTGTGTAGACTGTGCCAAAGTACTGATTGAGCAGATTAGCTGCCTCCCTATTCTCACTTATTATTTTCCCTGTACTGTCTATGAGAGGGCCTACTTTGTCTTTCGTTCTTTGTTTATTTCTAACATAAGAGAAGAAGCTTTTATTGTCAGTCTTGATCCTCTGAGCAAGTTTTTTTTCAAAGTCTATTTTTGCTGTTTTATTCGCTTTCTGAGATATGTTCTGCTTGTCCAAATATTTTACATATGTTTATTTTGATTTACCTGCCTCTATATATTTTTTCCATGCTTTATTTTTTGCTCTTCTACATTTTACTACAAATCTAGTTATCCACCTTTTACGCTTGGGATTTACCTCCCTACATGGAACACATTCCTCTTTTAGCGTTTCTAGAACTGTTTTAAAACTTTCCCACTCCCGTTAAACATCTGTTCCTACGACAATATCTTTCCAGATTATGTGGTTCGCTGCCTCTTTCATCCTCTTAACATCTGCCTTAGAGTAGTAAAGCCTTGATCTACCCGCGAATCCCATTATTTTTCGTCTTTTCCTGGGTAATTGCTTCTTATTGAACCCCCGATAGAAATATATATTTGTAGCACCGATTATCTAAGTTCAGCACCGTATTTAAGTATAGTGACTACACAGATTAATCCACTTTGTAACCGTGGGACATCGTGCTTAAAACGGGATTGACAATAAACCTATATTTAATGATCAACTAGTAAATGACTCCGTCAACTGTGTTGACTACCACAGATGCACATACTCAAAGTCTTGAACGTCCCGTTCTTGGAAAACGGCAAAGGAAAGAAACAAAATGGCACACACATGCATTTGCTTGATTCTTACTTGGTGTCCACTCATCAGAGTAAATTGTTCAACTCTGACCAACTCCATCATTCAAATGGTGGTGTTTTGTGGTCAAATTATTTCAATCTGCCTGCCAGGACATTTCCTTCTGCTCCTTATTTTGCACGACATTGTTCCAGAAGATTGGTCGCCATCTTTTCTACATTTCTATCTAATCAAAGTTTTTACTTTTTTATTTAAAATAAAATTAAATCGACCGTGAACCTCCCGAGAACCCGAAATAGAATGTCCTGCTACGGTCACCAGCTGCCAAATACATACGATGGGAACCCATGGACATCTGTTTTGAGTGAATTAAGGCGCAAGTACCAATTCCTGATACTCGGGGAAAACGAATTATTCTCACTTTCTTAGAAATTAGTAATTATATATGGGGTTTTCCCCGAGTGGTCTGCCGGGGTCTTTGTGTATGACAAGGACAATAATAGCACCACTGCCTCACAGAGGCATGTCGTTAAAGGCGACTAACTGTGTGACATGGCATAACACCGGCTATGGTTAGGTGGTTTGTTTAGAGCAGCATAGATGGCGATTAACAGGCTGCGGGTCTACATTGCTCTAGTGTTTGAGTCTATTAAGATGAACTCGCACATCGGTTAACCACCTAACGCAGTGGAATATTAAGTTGCTCAAGCCTAGCCCGCTAAGCAGGAAATCCATCTCCCGGCTATATCCAGCTCATACCAGAGCTGGGACATGTACAGTGGCATCTGCCCTTGTAGAAGTCGTAGAGGTCGACTAAGAACTAAGATTATTGGGTTTTGGTAGTGCAACTTTTTTTTCTTCAAAACCATAAGACTGTTGGCCATTGTGGATATTTAGGTGTCCACCTCCATTAGTGAAGAGTCATCTATCTTATAGTTGGTTAAATTAGCACTACAGTATGGTTGTGACTATATTCTCGTCTCTCTTACATTTGAAGATCTTTTAGTAACCCGCCTGTTGTTCATATGCTTGCACATCTCAGGCTTACCACGTTTCATAACCACATAAGTTTCTCATATAGCCAGAGAAAAACGTCCGTCAGAAGCAGCTGGATGCTCTGACGTTTGTGGAAAGTATATCATGAACAAACCTCTATACCTCACGGTAGAAGAGGAGCGACTAAGTAAGTAAGTAATATCATGAACATAAACAGAACAGCGAAAAAACTAAAGTAATCAGAACAGAAAATTTATTAAACATTCAGTTCAGAACCACATACACAATGAGACAATTCAGGTTTCTGGGAATCAGTCGTACAGCTTGGGCGAGTTGTTAAGTGACACGGCTCACAATCCGAACGTACTGGGTTCGATCGCCAGCACAGCACCGGTCGTTACCCCGGGGAAGCAAACCCTTAGAAAATGCGAAAATGCAGGAGGAAGCAGACCCTTACATAAAATACATGCTGGTCGGATGCACTGGGCCGACAGGCGCAAAATAAAAATACAGTGCAACATACCCGCCTAATGGAATCGAGAAATAAGGAGAACGAAAAAAATAAAAAATCGTACAGGCAGGCAGAAATAAGAGGATCCACAAAAGCAATGGTGTCAATTAAGCAAAGTCGTGACGTACCAACTATTACAATTACATGGACATCCACATAATCGAGACAAAAGGACGAATGCTGAACGGTATATTCATACGAACCATCTGATGCGAATGCCAAACATACGATCACAACATGTGAAATGAGATGCCTGCTAAAAACAGTCAGGATCGCTAGAAGAGACAGGGTGAGAAAAGAAGAAATCAGAAAGTGGGAATAATACCTACATAGACAAAGAAAGGAACTGTAGCAGTCAGCGAACTAAGGGGGACTGCTAGCATTAGGGCCAGCAACCCAGAGGTGACACGGCTTATCCGCATACACGTTGTGAGCCTCATGGATAAGCAGAAGGGATCGAAGAGAAACGGCTAACCCGGTACCCAAAAATGCTATGCTGAAATCGGATGTGTCGGACCGAAATGTGCAAATATCACAGCCAAGCTGTAAACTGCAACACAACACATTCCGTTCTTCAGACTACATCCTACTACTTGCATATCCCTTTTCAGGGCTTGGCAGAGGGAGTTTGAGAACGAACGTCGCAGAAGAAGACTTGTTTGATCGATAGACAAGAATGTATGACACCTTCCCGTATAGTAAGTCTGTATAAACAGACAGAAGGACTTCAGAAGAAGAGAAAGAGTAAGCAAAAGATAGAATGAAGATGTTCAAGAAATACCTCAGCGAGCGTGGATTGAAAATAGCAGCCACACAGATGACACCCCCCCCCCCCCTTCCCTGCGTCTTCTAACGACATGTGGACAGATGAGATTAAATGAACCACACTTGATCCCAGAAGCCGGCTCATTTTGCTGTTACTGAGAATCATTTCTCTAGACCAAGTATCTGAAGCAGAAGCTGAGATAAGCGCCTTATACGACACACCTGATTACTCAACAATATTGAATATCCGAGCAAGTTTCCAGTGATAAAATTTTTTCAAAACCTACATTAGAAAAGGCCCACTTGGTAGCCTCAGAAACATATGCCAACAGATGTGGAGATATAAGGAGAATTGATATGGATAATTAAGCCTGAACAATTAGTCCAGAACAAGAACGCTGGAAGACCTAGAGCGAAATTGAATAGCACTTGACTTCTTTTTCTTGTCTCTTTTTCTTGTCTCTTTTTCTTGTCTCCTTTTTCTTGTCTCCTTTTCAGCACTGCAGGATGGCCTTTATGAATCCTTCCTCGGCGCCTTTCGTGCGTTTTTGTTGTGGTCATTTCTGTAGTAATTTGTTTGACACGATAAAGCTGCTAATCCAAAACACAACTCTCTTTAGTCGTCTTTTATGTCATACACATAGATTCAGTGAGCCTTTTATTTCCTCCTGAGGAAGAGGCCTTGGTATCCACGTTGAAAGTATAGCCCTCATAATGTTTGTAAAATGACCATTAAAACCATTTTTTTGAGGTGGTAGAAGTGTAGGAGGGAAGAGTATGTTAGCTTCATATAAGTTTCTAAGTAGCAGAGGGATAGAGCAGTTGTCCCTCGTAGCGAAGGATAGCGTGTTCAACACTAGTTATTAATACGCTGCAGTTGACCCAGCTGTAAATGTGTAGTATTCTAGCTGTAACGAACTCTTATCCTATCGTCCCCTATTCCAGACAATGCGTGAGAGCCAAATAGCTTGGCCGTACAGCGAAAATGCACACATTCTCTTGAGGCACCCTGCTTACACTGAGACAGGAGGGTGTCTAGGGGTCACTCGTTACCACTGGAGGTGATAAGACGTCTTGCCTACCTCGGAGTCCTTGTCAGTGAAAGACCCAAACAAACGCACAGAAAGAAACGGGTCAGGAGAGGTGGTAAAAGCAAACATAGGAAGCCAAGAACATGGAAAGTTTTTTTAGATTTGCCCTGCCCTGCCCTGCTCAAGTCAAGCCAGCTAAGCAGGAAATTTGTCACCAGGCTACCACGACAGCAAATGTGCTGAGCGGTGTGGACCGCACAGAACACGGCGAGGCACTTGAGCAGCCGTGGTGGCATTGCACCCGAGTCCATATCCAGTCGTTCTGACTGACTTGTCTTGACACTGGTTAAAGTTCGACTCGGCGAGAGACTGAGGTCAATGAACTGCGCAACCCTTACTCACTTAAATCAAATTCATCGCGCAAGTTATTCTGTTTTCATCCATCCAGTACTAACACAGCCGAGTCCTGTGACGACGGGCGAGCGGCGAAGCGGAGAGCGTAGGTCCGCTGACAAGCTAAACTACAGTGAAACGAAGAAAAAAAATCAGAAACAAAAGGGAAAGATTCTCCCCACTCAATCTCGGTGCTTGGAATGTGCTCACCCTACTTGACATGGACTCTAACATAAACAGACCAGAGAGGCGTACTGCCCTTATTGGAACAGAATTTGACATGTACAACATTGACATAGCAGCACTAAGCGAAACGGTTTTGCGGTCGAGGGTCAACTCTGAGAAAATGGATCAGGCTATAAATTGTACTGGCGTGTGAGAGAAACTGGATAAAAGAGAGAGGCAGGGGTTGGTTTTGCAATTAAAACAGTACTTGAAAATAAATTAGCAGAGCCCCCAAAGAGTATAAATGACAGTCTCATGTCAGGCAGGATTCCCCTACTCCATGGTGGGAAACATGCCACAATCGTCAGCGACCTACACACCGACCACGACGAACCAGGACGATGTCAAGGACAAGTTCTACGAAGACCTGCACGCAGTCATAGCATCAGTTCCAAAATCTGACAAATTCATAATTCTTGGGAACTTCAACGCAAGAGTAGGTGCAGATAGCATATCCTGGAATGGCACTATCTGCAAATATGGCGTGGGTAGCTGCAATAGCAATGGACTCCTCCTCCAGACCTGTGCAGAACATGACCTTCTGGTCACGGACACGATTTTTCTACTTCCTACTCGAAACAGGACCTCTTGGATGCATCCTCGCTCAAAGAACTGGCACCAAACTGACTATGCACTTGTTAGAAAGAAAGACAGGCAAGATTTCCTGGTGACTTAAGTCTATGTGTGGTGCCGAGTGCAGGATAGACCACCGACTGACTCATTGTGTCTTAGCTAAAAATTCGTATTAAGTTATCCAGACGTCCTCATGGAAAAAAGACCAATAAAAGGCTAAATGTTACTAAGCTACAGAACGTGTCGCTCTAACAGTCGTTTGCTGCTACCGTGGAAAACCATCTCCAAACTGTCTTGCTAGACGACAAAAGTGTAGATACCAATTGGTCGGCCCTTAGGGCACAGATCTATAACACATCTACTGAATTCCTTGGTCATGCTATTAGTAAACAAAATGACTGGTTTGATGAGAACTCAGAGAACATAAAAACTACGCTATCTGACAAGCACCGTCTCCACAAAATATATTCCAAAAGACCCAGAGTCAACATCCAAGAAATCAGCTTTCCTAAACGCGTGCAGAACTGTTCAATGCAAACTGCGCCAGCTGCAGGGCTTCTGGCTGAGCAATAAAGTGGATGAAATACAAGGATTTGCTGACAATCATGAGAGAAACTTCTTTCATGCGCTCAGGGCGGTCTATGGCCCATCTTTCTCAGGTTCACTCCATGGAGACGGGAAAACACTAATTACAGATATGGAAAGAATTATCACAAGCTAGGCAGAGCACTTTGGTGATATCTTGAACCAGCCGTCATCTGTTAGCAGCGAAACCATTGACCGCCTGCCCCAGTATCCTCTAAACAAGGCTCTGGATGATATACCGACTGTAGAGAAAACCCAAAAAAGCGGTCAGTCAACTCTCCAGCTGCAAAATGCCTGGCTCCGATGGAATTCCTGTGGACGTCTACAAAAATGGCGGTATAGCACTAATTGTAAAACTCCACTTGTTCTTCAAACAGATGTGGCACCATACCGCAAGATCTGAAGGATGCCTCAATAATACATCTAGTAAAACGGAAAGATAACCGCCAATCAAGCGATAACTACCTCGGCATTTCCTTACTGCCCATCGCAGGGAAGATATTCGCCAGAATCCTTCTCAATCGCCTCACAGCTCATCCTGATCACGGTCTTCTACCTGAAAGTCAGTGTGGATTCCTGAAAGAGCGTGGGACCGCAGATATGGTGTTTGCTGCCAGACAGCTACAAGAGAAATGCCAGGAATAGCACTATGACCTGTACGTAACCTTCATCGATCTGACAGAGGTGTTTGATAAGTCAACAGAGAAGGCCTATGGGAAATCATGACAAAGTACGGCTGTCCAATGAACTTGTCAACATAGTACGGCAACTGTATGATGGAATGTAGGTTTGAGTTCAGGAAAATGGTGCTATATCGAAGTCCTTACCAGTAACAACCGGCGTTAAACAGGGGTGTGTGCTTGCACCAACCTTGTTCAGCATGCTGTTCTCTGCAATGCTGACTGATGCTTTCAGAGACTGGGACATATGAATCGACATAAGATATCATATAGATGGTCAGCTGTTTAACCTAAGACGGCTTCAAGCAAAAACTAAGGTCAAGACACACACCATCAGAGATCTTCTGTTTGCTGACGATTGTGCCCTGCACGCTGCCACGTAGGCTGATCTGCAGAAAAGCGTGGATAATTTCCCCTTAGCGTGTTTCAATTTTGGATCAACACAGAGAAATCTGAAATAATGTACCAACCAGCTCCTGGCAAAATGTATACTGGGCCAATCATCAAGATCAATGGTGAAGAACTGACAGTTGTATATAAATTCACATACCTCGATAGTACACTGTCTCAGAATGTAGTCATGGATGATGAGATGAACGTTAGAATCGCCGAAGCCAGCGCCACTTTTGGCAACCTACACTCAAACGTCTGGTGTCGTAATTGCATCAGCCTCCAAACGAAGCTGAAAGTGTACAGAGCAGTGGGGGTCCCTCTTGCTATTTGCAAGTGAAACATGGACTGTATACAGGCGGCATGCAAAGACGCTGAATCACTTTCACACACTTTGTCTCAGGAGGGTGATGAATGTCAAATGGCAAGACAGGATCCTGGACACTGCTGGTCTTGAGAGAGCTGGTATCTCTAGCATTGATACCATCAGGATGCAATCACAGATTCGCTGGGCGGGTCATGTAGTTTGCATACCAGACTATCGATTGCCAAAAATAATCTTCCGTGAAATATCAGTCTCGCGAAGCGAACTTTCCTTTCCCTCACTGTCTGCGAGTATGCAGATCCCAAATCGGACTTGTCAGCCATCTCCGCACCGAACCACGACCCGGAAGTACAGAATACTCGACTGGAAGAACTGGCTAAAATGACAAAGGAAAGGTCCCCATCACATGTGATGGACGTACAACAGCACAACACCGCAGCGTTGTACCACCGCCAGGGTTGTACTGACACCCACGTGACTGCTCGCTGACACACATGGGCGTGCTGACGGAAGTTTGGAAGTCACTGTTGCACATGTACAACAGAGCCCATTGCTGAATTCCAGCGTATAAATGTTTAGGTTTAATCCGTATCTAACCACTTTCCTACACAGCAGCGGCGCCCCCCCCCCTCCCACACACACACAAAATATATATTTTTTTAAAAGGTATATATATTTTTAAAAAAGGATCAGTTCCATTTTCACCTCGCGCTTGCTGATCTAATATGGCAACAATATGCCAACAATTGTGTAAATCAATCCTAAGAATCGGAGGAAAACATTTCATCATTTTTTTTTTTTTGCGTTCGCCTTATTTCTCTAATCCCCAAGACGGCGTGCGTTGCACTGTGGTTTTTATTTTGCGCCTGTCGACTCAGTGCATCTGACTTCTGCATGCATTTTATGTAAGGGCCTGCTTCCTCCTACATTTTCTAAGGGTTTGCTTCCCCGGGGTAATGGTCGATGCTGTGATGGGGGATCGAACCAAGCACCTTCGGATTGTGAGCCGTATCACTTAACCACTAGCCCATGCCGTCCCCTACAGTGCAGCATGAGAATGTCAAGAGTCAAGGCCTAAGGGAATCAGTCCCCGCTAGAGTGCCAGCAATGAAGGCGTGGAAACACTTGCTCGACTGTTTATGTCAGATCGACTCATGTTGTCACGATCTGATTCACTGTTCTCTTATTATTATTATTATTATTATGCTAACATCTCAGCACTACCAATATCATTATATTTTATTAAAATAATGTGTCCACTCGCGTTTATTCCCTTTGCTTTAGTGTCCACCAGGATGATGTATAGATCTCACATGGCTGAGAATAGAAGACTGCTTGCCATCGTACACACAGTGTGCAGACTAGGATTGCATTTTACCTCCTATAGAGAAATACAATTATCTATACCTGACCAAAGTTGTGAACCTGTGCAGTTTTGGTATCATTTGCAAAGCGTGTGCTATCCTAACCACCTGACCAACCACTCATCATTACCACCACCATCGATAAAGTTAGAGACGAAAAAGAAAACATAACTATTCACCCTGTTTGCGTTTCTCAAAGACAACAGTGACCTTAAGAAGCACACACATCAACGGCATGTACCCCTTAATTGGCCTCTTTTGGAGTGACAGCATTTGAGGGTAACATTTGTGGGCAACATTTGTGGGCTCAAATTGGGGAGTCTGTCTACCACTCTTCCTGTCGTCCAGCCCGTTGTTCCCCGCCTCCTTCCAACTTACATTGTTGAGAGTATCCGGTCCCCGTCAGCTGCTTCTCGCTTTCGGCTGTCTTGTTTCCGTCTGCTTAATCTCCGGCTAACAGGCGTACTTAGAGATACTGACGGCAATGTTAGTGTCGGTCGTCCAGCCTTTGCTCTACGGCATATTGATCAGCGAGTGACCTTCAAGAAATATGGTAACGGTAGTCACATATCAGACTCTGGTGTTAGGGATGAAGTGTTAGAGACTTCATTGTACCAGGCCTTAGCATATTATGAGGTCGGGTAGCCAGTTTCCTTCCTTGCTTTCTTCCCAACCCCAACAGTAAGCGAGAAAGCTATTCACATTTTGGTCGACTTGCATTAACTGGGATCGAACCGTGAACCGTTGTGAGAAACGAGCGCTCTTACTGTACAGTTTGAGCGCTCTTCGCGATGGTGCATCACCAGTCCCCAACCTTTGCCCAGATCGCCAACCACAACGATCAAATTGCCGCAATCCTTCTTCTTCCTATCATACCGTATGCAGTTAAAAACCTGCTCACTTGAACGTAGAATACATTTTAAATCTAGATTTTATTTTGCGTATATCCACATGCCTGTTTGCGTGCCCTCAGGGTTGTACTGACCCCAACGGTATTTGTCGCGGCCCCTAGCTGTGGGCTGACCCACGTTTGGGAGTCACTGCAATACGTGTCTACAAGAGTTTCATCTGTAAGCCTGATCCGCCACATGTCCATCATGCTGTGTGCTAAACATGGGAAGATGGTCTTCCTAACAAATCTTTACAAATTACATTTAACAAAATTAAATGGAAGGTGAGCACCTAACTGTCAGTCACAATTGTTGTTGTCGTGATAATGTTAGCGTGGACGTCTTTGTCACATATTGTGTATATGTGTATGTGTGTATCTGCAATATTTCACGAGCTTGTCAGAGAACAGCGATGAAAGAAATACTCCCAAGCACGATTCAACCTAACAGGTACTTGCGGATTATCTGTGTTTATCCCATGAAACCCAGGTAATATCAACTGGATATATTGATTCCAGAAATAGAAAGAGCTGCAAATAATGTCCTAGAAGTAAGTCGTCAGGTATGGACGCCATAACTACTGAGACTATCCTGACGAGTGGGAGAACAAGGCTAAAGGGGCTAGATGTTTATTACATTAACGTGACAAGAAAGAAAAGTATCCGACGATTATCAACTAGTTACAATAGTACCTATCTGAATGAAGAAAGGTAATAACAGAAACGATGATACATGTATATGCTACCGCACCATACTGAAAAATGTGTGCAAAAATCCTTGTGAACACAGAATAAGACCAATTATCGAACCTCAACATAGGAATACTGAATTCGGGTTTCGTAAGGATTTGGACTGCAATGATTCCTTATTCGCTATTAGGGAATTAGGCGAAAGAACAGAAGAATATAACACGAATTGATGAAACATTGTGTTTAATGATCAAGAGAAAGTATTTCATCGAGTAAATATGGACAAACTTTGGACGATTTTTAGAGGACAACGGAAAACAAGGCCATCTTCTTGATGAATAAACATAAGAACTATTGATGGAACCACATACGGGTTTAACAAGGTGTACGACAAGGGTCTGTGCTCTCACCACTGCTGTTCAACACTTTGGTGGACAAAATAACAGAAAACAGCCAGACTACAACAACATTCATGGATTCTCATTCAATACGTGAACTAAGGTCGTATGTACGATGATAATAAATGTCTGAACAATCATAAGATCGCTCCTGTCACAACCAGTGAAAGATATAATATGAAAATGAACGCATCAAAGACAATATCTTGTGGGATCAGAAGACCACCATGTCCACGTGTAAACAATGTGGAACTCAGCGCTCTCGGGAGTGTTTTCTCAGAAGATGGAAGGCTTGATAGAGACATAGAAACATAATGTTAGAAAACCTCCGTTGTGGCTTATCAATTGTCAGCACTTTTTAAAGCCTCGAACATCAGCTTGACAACTAAACAACTGATAAACCGTGTTATTTACACCAACTCTGTGATATCCGTGTCAGATAGGACACTTATCCAGGGCCCACGCTAGTATAATAGCAACTTCTGAAATGAAATGTCATCGGTGACATTAGGAGAGATAGATTAAGAAATGAAATTAGAAATATGGTGGGAATTTTCCACTAATGTTGAACACATTTCAAGATAGAACATACTTTTGTTCGGTCATCTCACCAAAATGCACCTGAATCGATTCGCACTGCATGCTTATACCACACGCAGTCCTGGCTTCAGTGCACGAGGCTCACCTTTGGGGTCATGGACATATGGAATAAGAACTGTTCTTCAACGACCGAGGCAACTCTAATGGTCCAAGAACGACAACTGAAACTCCACACGCCTCTCACCGGCGCAAGTGGATGGATAACAACTGAACAGCTGTCTTGGCTTATGTGCGTGTTTTTGTATATGTTTATGTGTGTATATGTTTGCATTTGTATAGATGTTTATGTGCATTTTATATATGGATTTGTTTATGTGTGTCTGCGTAGATATAGATGCACGAACTTGTGTGTGTGTGTAATATATATATATATATATATATATATATATATATATATATATATATATATATATATATATATATATATGTATGTACACACACACACACACACAAGTATATACAATTATATATTAGTAGCAGTAGTAGTAGTAGTCCCTTTTCAGTCATATCTGACTTAACTAGGATGAAGAGACCTTAGTGTAGCTTACTCTGAGTTTTGGTTTTTCTTTTTCTTGTCCCTTTCTCTCCCCACTTCTCCGTTTTCCAAGAGCTTCTTTTCTACCATTCTGAGGTTGCTCACCAGGTTACATCTTCATTTGGATCTGCAGCTATGTCCTCCCAAGATGTCAGATCCGAATGAATTGCTTTCATATCCTACACAGTGTAACGCACACCGCCTTTAGGATTGGAGAAATAAGGCAAAACAAACATAAAAATCCTACTTACACGCGCCTTTGAACCCCAGCTGTGGTCGACTAACTGTTCTTTTACCACTAGCTGTCCATAGTGAATATTATTGGAGATGGGACCGTCTTCCGTGTAACGAACATGGCCAAGCCGACAGTCTTCGATGCCTATGAAAAGCATACATGCTTGTAGACGGGATCGAGAAGGTACCTTTGCGTGTGAAATGAAACCAAAACCGAGGTAGACAAATAGAAAGAAAAATAACAGAGCTCAGAACAGGGTATGGGGATATTGATGACATGCCACTGAAGGTCATCCCATGCGATAGATCAGTCTATTTACCAGTTAAAACCCTTGTCGTTCATCCGAGGAGGGGGGGGGGAAGATGGAGAAAGGTTTATGTTAGAGTTACATGTTACGGTTTGTGTAGAACTTTGTTTGACGTGATGTGACTGGTAATCCTCTTCATACTTCTACATATCTGTCTTTTGCGACATGTCGAGTAGTATATAGTGGTCCTATTCTTTCCTCCTAAAACACGCACACGTACGCACGCGCACACACAGAGACACACACCAAAAAAATAGCAAACCAGGTCATATAGACATTCCTTCTGTACATTTGTATTCCCCATTGGCAGGCTCTGTTGCTAGATACACACTACTCTTGAAAACGCAACAATAACAAGTCTCTTTGTTTGTCCTCTATTGACAGTGAGACGCATCGCACCAAAATTCACTAGAGTTACTGAAGATCAGAAGATCCTGCCCAGCAGTGACGTCAACCTGACATGTGTGGCCGTTGGGTCGCCCATGCCTTTTGTGAAGTGGAGGGAGGGCGCGCAGGACCTGACCGGAGACGACAACATCCCCATCGGTAAAAACACCCTAATGTTGACTAGTGTTCAGATGTCCAAGAACTACACCTGCGAAGCATCATCTGACCTTGGCAATATCGAGCATCACGTGCAGGTGATTGTAGAAGGTGAGTAGACACATATACCGTAGATCCTGTTTCTCACAACTGCCTGTAGGACGCCACCTCACTCGAGATTGTTTAGTCACTTATCAATGTCACAGCTGCTGTTGGTGTTCACCTCTTGATCAAACAATACTTTCTGCCACACTCATTGTCTTGTGTCTTCAAAATTTTTAGCTTCCAGAGTCTAGAATGCTATTTGGAACCTCAAAGCACAGCTACAATAATGGACAGTCTATTTATTCATATATGTATTGCTATATGTTTAGCTCACTTAGAAATACATAATTTCTCAGATACCGCTTATTTTACAATGCTAATTGTCATCTTAGCTAATCTTCTTACTTTTTATATGACCAATATGGTATCTGAAGCAATTTTATTGAAATTAGATTTTCAGTAATGGTCGCTGACTAGTGTTTTTTTTTTCTCCAATAATATAAAGGTTAAAGAATATGTAAAGATAATTGTTCCATAGCGATTACTATCGCACGACATGGCGTGTTACACTGATTTCAGGATAATGAAAGAGCTGACATCTTGGCTTCACAAGCTCCCGTCATGGGCACATTAGTCATGGATAGAAGTGACATTTTGAATTCAATCAATGACCGCCTGCTGGATGAGGACACCACAATAGATGAAGCAGCAATCCACAGACTGCAAAGTTTTGACATTAAACGAGATTCGAGCGGAGTGGGGCGCATGAGAGGACGGCGCAGGAAAGTCTACAACCAGCGAGCTACAGGGACAATCAGCATTCACACCTTACACCATTTGATGAGAGAGACTGAGCACCTATTGGTTTGCTCAGAGTGCAGTGACGTCGATTCTTAGAAACAGAAACTGATGTAGAACTGACCCGGTGACAATTTGCCTTGCTGATTTGTCTTACCCAACACTAAAATAGACATGGACCCATTTAAGTGGACTGGATTGACCCTGACTAGGAAAGGTAGATTGTTAATTGTGCCGTGAAAATGAAATGATCTAACATTTCTACCAGATGGAGGCTTAGTCTAGTGGACACAATCGTAAACATTAGAGAACAGAAATGTGGGCCTGATTGTGTCTAGGTCTGCACGGTAATTGCTTGGAAATTATCAGTACAACAACAACCAAATGGATTATTATATCTGCAGTTGGAAACAACGTGAATCGTCTCGGAAAGATGTCATCCTATTTAAACAATGAACGGAAACAGCAGAGAAACAATGCACCATATATAAAACTGGAATCAAGAGTCCACAAAAGTAAAACCATCAACGATGACCCATATATGAAACTGGAATCAAGAGTCCACAAAAGTAAAACCATCAACGATGACCCATATATGAAACTTGAATGAAGAATCCACGAAAATAAACACTAGAAACAATTTCCCATTTGTGAAATTTGAATAAAATAATGAATAACTCGTTGTCCTCCTGAAGAGACAGTATCAGTATCCTCTTTCAGTCATGACTAACTAAAGAATGATAAGGCTTGAAGTGATAAACATCAAAAGATATACTTAGCTTTTGTTATTTGTTTTCTCCATGCATAGTTGTTGTTTCACTTCTCTTGAAGAGATAGCAGGAACTATATGTTTCTCTTCCATGTATAACTGTATTCATTGAGGTAAATTATTCTCAACGAAGATCAGATGCATAATTTGGGTCAGGTTTGCAGTTTTACTAAATAACGTCTAGCAAATGTGTTAAGCCAAGAATAGTAAGACGATCAAATGAAAATGTTCAATCTATTCCAAAGTCAACTGCTTACTTCCTCGTTCAGAAAAACAACAATTTGTTTGTACAATTTGTGAAGGATCAAAGGCTTCCTTGTTTCGTTTTATCCTAAAATCGCTTTAAAACAAATATCATGCAGGACTATTATGTCATTAACCTTTCTCTTGGTGTTAATGCTGCAACATTTCTTTCATGGCACATGTTTGCTCAACGTTTTTCCCCTGTACTAGATCTTTTTCTTCATGGCATTTGCTAACCTGTGTTTTTTTGTTTATTTGTAGTACAATATAACTACGCCACTGCCATTTAAACAAACATGTTTTTCATATTTTACTTCATAGTTCCATGCTGTAAAACGACGCTACACTGAAAGTGTAAATATAAGGTACATGTAGTCGCATAGCGGTCATTGCTGTCGGGTATGAAGTGTTATACGACTTCATTTTCAACAAGGAATCATATGGAAATTGAGGATAATAACTCAACACACATGGGGGATCAAGATGCTGAGCAGCGCATGAGCTGCAGTGGTCAGCGACCCATAGCTGACTGCTAGCGTCAGGGCCTGCGAACCAAAGCTGCCAAGACCCTTCTACATCTCCACGCGGTGATCCTGGATAACAGGCTGCAGCAGGGCAGACTGGCTAAGGAGAAGGGATCGAAGAGGGAATGCTAACCTAGTACTCAAAAAATGCTTGCTGAAGTCGTATGTGTTGGACCGAAAGGTGCAAATATCGCAGCCAAGCTGTAAACTACGACACAACGCATTCCGTTCTCTGGACTACATTCTGCTACTGAAGCCCTTTCAGGGTTTGGTAGTGGGAGATTGAAAACGAACGAAGAAGAAGAAGGCAACACACACGGAACAATAGTCACAAAGGCAAGTGTATTATATGCACTCTGGAAACATACACATAAGTTACCATTCAAGAAAATGAAGAAATAGACAATCTGAATTCGAACCATGGACCTCCAGACGACGTATCCGCCATGTTGCAAAGAAAGACATGAGTCAGGTGTTTCAGGTTGTCTATGTAGCATCATCCCTTATACTATGTTTTTCTTGTCAGCAAAGCAGATCTATCACCTGGAGGTCCCTGGTTCGAGTCTGGATTACCTATTACTTGACCATGGTTTCCGTTGTCTAGTGAACATGTTATCCTAATGCCTCAAGTATACTTGTCTTTGTTATTGTTGTCGCTAATTTGTTTATATTTCCGTGTACCGGATCCCAGCCTCTTGTCGAGGTCTGATGTCCAGATCACCTCCTTTTACCGGCTTTTAGCCTGTTCTTGAAATGTGATGACCAGAGGAAGGGAACTGACCATTCCATCTCACGCAATGCTGGTGTATATCAAGCAGCTTGATTACCCCAACACTTGATCCCAGACGGGTGCCTCATATGCGACTCCATTTTGTTTTTAGAAAGAAAACACCCCAGTCTTGCTTACAATTTTGGTTCTGATATTCCAAGACATCATGGTCACAGGTCACATTCATTGTAAGCGAGTTGTTTGTTATGTCATCCCAAAAAATATTTCAGAAACATTCTTTAGAAGGTTTTGACTTCGATCTTGTCCTAGATATAGAAGCATTTGAGATATCATCAGTCGCTGTGTGTGTTTTATCACCTTGCTATATCATGCACATGTTAGCTTAGTCTCATCATACAAAGGTGAGTAAAGTGGGATAACTTGTTCCAGTTACTTCCTCTGTGTGTTATCTGTTGTAATATGTTTTCCACATATTTGTCCATCCAACTTTAGGTTTTATCAAATCTTCACACGCTTTGCTGTTATCACACGCTTGCCATTTTGTACTACCAACAGAAGTTACATAATTGTTAACTACATTTATTTTATCCATCCGTGCCGCAAAGGCCCGAAAGCGGAAAAAAGAATAATAACGCTGTAACCCACCATACATGGAGTAAGACGCGAACAATGGCAGTTGGACATTTGGCAAGATGCCTCGTCCTGTAGACAAAATAAACCGCAAGAAAACGAAAAGACCAAAGGGGTAGAATAAGAGCGAATACGATGTCTATGTTGTTCTAGAAGTAGGTTTGGGGCCACTATGCAGCAGTGCATGAGCTGGCATCAGCCAGAGACTCATTACTGGCTACTTGCATTAAGGTCAGCGAACCATAGCTGACCGACACCATATTCTGCCTTCAAGCGACGGCCCCGGAAACAGGCTGCACAAGTACTCTTATAGTCTGGCCAATGGATAGGGATCTCAGTGGAAAGGCAGACGCTGTACACACACCAAGAAAAAACACAGTTGAAATATGATGTATCGGGCCGAAAGGTCCAGATGTCGCAGACACGCTGCAAACTACGACACAAAGTACATTTTCAGAAGGAACGAAGAAGAAGAATTAGGTTTGCTCGTTTTCGGTAGCCATCTACATAAACCGTCTCTTACATGGACGGACTTTGTCATTGATAAGTTGCGATGTCAGGTTTGAGGATATAGATTAACCAACTATCCTGCCTTTCTGAATGAGAATTTCTCGTTCAACTTGAACAGATATGAACAATTTTGTCCTTATGTGGTGTCCAATAAATAATATGCAGAATATATGAGATAGCTTCTCGTTATCCGTCGTTAATTATATTTTTTAATGCATCGAATAACGAAACAATGGATAATGAAAGATGTGCGTGTTATCATGCCAATCCGTTCCTCTGAGGTAATGTACTTGAGCACTAAATTAGTTTTGTCGTATTGGTGTACACTAAATCATGATTGTTGAAGAAATACTGGCCCATGTTAATAGTGATCTCTATAGTTTCATCAAAACTATAGTACGTGATTCTCAAACACGTAAATGTATGAGGTACTGCTAATTTTACTACAACTTTGTTGTTTTTATCTACTACAATAATTTTTTCCTTTCATTTTTCTTCACGTCCGATGTTTGCTGACTGTTTTGCTAGATACATATTCAGAAATGATTTTTGTTATTAACGAAATATAATAAATTAAAGCTTGCCAAAGCGATGACTATTTTTGACCTGTAATATTCTCATATTACTTCGCAGATTTTGACACGGAGTTTGTTATAAAAACTGAAGTCACTAACATGTAATTGGAAGATAGCTTTCACAAGAACTGTTGCTTGTAGACAGAGCGCGGTGTGTTGGTCGACAGAGTTTACGTTACAGCTAGAAATTTATTATTGACTAGGTCAAACGTTCTTTTCCGTTCGGTGTCTAGCAGAAACTATGATGGGGATGTTATCAAAGCTACGGAAATGTACTTTTTATTGACGCGCCCTGACAAGGTCATCCACCGTTTCCTGGAACTTGAGATGTAAAATAACGGATATACAAACACCTACTGCAGATAACTAAACAGTTGGGTTCAATCACGGACGACGGATAAGTGAAATAACGGATAACGAGAACCAACTGCACCAGAAAGATCAGAGGTGAGATCATTTAAGAAATACATAACATTACCCTGTTTGGAGATAACATAGGCACATTACGGGAAGACAAGCAGATCAGAGGTGAGATAACTAAAGAAATACTGAACTACTCTTTTTGTATGTGGAGATAACACAGATCCCTGGCGGGGAGATAAGCAGATCAGAGACGAGATATCTGAAGAAATGCATAACTTTAGCCTTTTTGGAGGTAACATAAGCAAAGGATGGGGAGAAAAGCAGATTTGTCTTGAACTCACTCCGCCCAGTATTGAATTGTGTAGCTTTCTCCCGACACAATTAGATTAAATGTAAATGATGGCCTTCTCTATATATCGAAGGGACAAGCATGAGGTTAAGAATATCACGTCTAGACAAGAGATGAGCAAGTGTCAAATGTTCACACTGCGAACTGGCAACATGCCGGACTTAGATTGAACGCACACAGACATGTGGTGGTCGTGTGTGGAGGATACACAAACCGTTGGACATCTTTTTCTTGTCTGTTGGCTACAGAAGCAGTGACAGAATAGCGCTCGCATTTTTAATTGCTTGATAATGGGTATGACGACTAGGTCCTTTTGGTAAATATATGTGATTAGCAAAAGACGACCGAGAAGAAGTCATATCTAATATTCTGTCCGATGATAATAGAATCTGACTACTGAAAGACACATTGGACATATATGACGATACACTGCACTGCTGAAAACAGTAGTGGGGGTAAAGGGTAGTTGGGGGGGGGGGGGGAGCGTTGCGGCAAGAGGAAGACGGTTCTATTAGAGAGCACCATCAACAGATTGACTAATCACAGCCCAGTAACAGTAACTAAATGACTAGTTATATTATCATCTGTCACTGCGTAATATATAAGACACTGACCTGACAACGAAAATGTTATGGTTTCAATCCCAAAGTTTGTCAGGTGGAAAACGACAATAAACGAAAACCAACAACAGGTGGATAGCACATAGAAGACATGATCCAGATGAGCAAATGGATTAGAATCATTTCACGACTGGAGACTACTTCTGACGATCGAATTCCTTCCAGTTGGGTTACCCTGCATAGTTTTATGTTAAGGGCAACGAATCACGAACGAGGGTGACGATACTTTTGGTGGTTGTGGTGAGACCTTCTAACTGCACTGGCAATCCTGGTAGATGTAATCCCAGTGAGCGTTAGCAGCGCCTTATCCGGTAGATGAACGTTGACACATAGATTGTGGAGGCACATTTGCTTCATATCTTATTCTAAGAGACCCTCACGTCACATCGGGCACTCTCCCCGTCATGTCATCTCACCTTCTATACTTTCACCAGGTTGTACAAACAAGGCAGACCACTTTCTTGTAATGTATGTCTTCTTCTTCTTCTTTGTCTTCTTCGTCTTCTTCTTCTTCTTCTGATGTCCGGACAGAAAACGAGCTACGCACATCCATAATGATATTATGCAATCACCAGGCTTTTGACGCGAAAGGCGTGATGGGTGGGTTGAAGAGTCTTTATTCCAGACATAGTCGACCCTTTTTCTCTGCTAGTCGAACGGCATGATGTCAGTGTGGCTGTGATCTTCTCTTATCTGTGGGACATAACCCCCCCCCCCCCCTCTATCTCTCTCTCTCTCCGCCCCCCTCCCCCTCTCATTTGTCCATCGTGTAAATTCTCTATTCAGATGATCAGCACATGCATAGTTTGTGCTTTAGAACGTGATTTCTGGTAGATAAATATATTTATATTCTCCGCTATCGTTATGTATTGTTATTTCTGTTCTTTGTCCCAGATGAAGATTTTCTTGTCATAATTGAGATCTTTCATATTGTGCGCGTGCCCACGCAGTTACTGGACAATACTTGTTTATTTGATTATCGACGTTTCATTTTCCTTTCCGTTGCAGCCACTATGATTTTTGGTCTTGCGGTGTTTCGACTATTATTGCCGTTGTATGAAACAACACTATTGCTAGCCAAGGTTGTGTTGATGGCAAGTGACAGCTTATACATAAGTTCAATTCGAAACAAACAGAGAAGCCAAGTGAAGACTCCAGCAACTTATAATATGTTACTTCTTTAGAGGACCATATTTACTGTTCTTCTAGTGGTGTACTATTTTGCTGTGTTTTGGTAAAACTGCACTATATATTTTACTCTTAGGCCAGTTTGTCGGAAATTAAAGTGAACATTTTGATTGTAGTGAACGTATTTACAAACACGCCCCCTCCCCGCACACACACACACATACACATACATATACTCTCTCTCTCACACACACCCACACAGATACTCTCTCTCTCTCACACACACACACATACAGATACTCTCTCTCCCTCACACACACACACATATATACTCTCTCTCACACACACACATACATATACTCTCTATCTCTCTCACACACCCATACACACACAGATACTCTCTCTCTCTCTCTCTCACACACACACACACACATATACTCTCTCTCTCTCACACACACACACACACAGATACTCTCTCTCTCTCTCTCTCACACACACACACTAATTTTCTAAAAACGCACCAACAGTCAATCAGAAAATGATTCATATGATTTCGGTGCGTCTGAAAAGTGCACGCCTGGAGTGAATACACCTTATTAGTACTGTCACTGTCTGGACCCAGCCAGACCTTATAGTTTCTTTTCCTGGACTTAATTCTACCCTTAGGGTTATTCTTAACACAGAAGTATCACAATTAATATCGTGTAGTGATTTCTGTTCAGTTTCAACGCCGGCTTTTCCAGGTACTGGGGAGCTGTGGCCAGGTTGTGACGCACGCTTCGTCTCATGCATCGGCTATGGCACATCATATTCATTCCATCATAATCTCACTAATGTCTTTTGACACGACGCGGAAGTGTCAGCTTCTATCACCCGAGTGACCGTTTTCATAAAGCCCTGTCCATGTAGTGTTCGATTTACACTGGCAATCCATATTTTGTTGGTCTTTTTCCTGTCTGATGTTATATGCTCCTGAAACGAGTTTGCTAGTAAATCTTATTGTAATTCTTTAATCCAATGTATTTCATTCCCGTCTGTCTTTAAATGGCATTCGCGGCGTTCGCAGTTTTTGTTGGATTTCATCACTTCACTTTGTCAGATTTTATCACTTCACTTTGTCAGATTTCATCACTTCACTTTGTCAGATTTCATCACTTCACTTTGTCAGATTTTATCACTTCACTTTGTCAGATTTCATCACTTCACTTTGTCAGATTTTATCACTTCACTTTGTCAGATTTCATCACTTCACTTTGTCAGATTTCATCACTTCACTTTGTCAGATTTTATCACTTCACTTTGTCAGATTTCATCACTTCACTTTGTCAGATTTCATCAATTCACTTTGTCAGATTTCATCACTTCACTTTGTCAGAATTCATCACTTTGTCAGAATTCATCACTTCACTTTGTCAGATTTCGTCACTTCACTTTGTCATATTTCATCACTTCACTTTGTCAGAATTCATCACTTAACTTAATCAGATTTCATCACTTCACTTTGTCGGATTTCATAGTTTCTCACTTCAGTTGCCAGATCTCGTCATTTCTGTTTTTGTAGGATTTAATATTTTCGATCTTTTTACCGGATTTAATCATTTCTACATTTTCGTCGGATTTCGACATTTCTAACCTTTTGTGGGATTTAACTATTTTCTCACTATTGTTAATTTATCAGTTTAGTCAGGTTTGGTAATTTATCAATTTGGTCGGTTTTTGTAATTTATAAATTTAGTCGGTTTTCGTAATTTATCAATGTAGTCGGTTTTCACCATTTCTCACTTCTGTCGGTTTTCGTAATTGATCAATGTAGTCGGTTTTCACCATTTCTCACTTCTGTCGGTTTTCCCAATTTCTCACGTCATCTCTTCTATTTTACAAACATCAAATTTCACATATAATGATTTTTCGTCCTTGTGTCTGAGTCTGTGTCCCTATATGACACTGATGGCAGATAGTGGATAGGATTACACTAGTTTGCTTTCTTGTCTACATGGGAATGTTTGTACGCCTAAACAATGGTGATGTTTGCTATGTAAATAATAACATACGTACATACTTGTGGCTGAGCTACCTCGCCGGGACAGACACAAAACGAAACCCGCGATAAGGCCAAACTGTAACTGAGACAGAACGTTTTATTCTATCATCGACTTTTGACCTTCAGTACCGCCGCAGCCTTAGTTTATTTGCGATTTGATATCTAAATTAGGTCTGAAACAATATGCAAGAACAAGAGCAAAGAAACACATTGAGGACACAGCAGAACATGCTGGCTGCGGAACAACCGCAGTGGAATGTAGGATAGTCGATGTACAGCTAAATGCCATCTTTCATCACTACCTCCAAGTTGCTGTCATGGATAATCAAAACATAAAGGGATGTGGATTCAATCCACCAGTTTGGCAGTGGGAAAAAACATGAAGAAAATATTTTTTAAAATACCGCAAACATGGGCATGTTACTTAGAGGTTATGATTGGACAATAATTATCACCTAATGCCAGTTGACACGGCCAGCGGGGATCACAACTGTAGACACGAATTATCACATACACCAGTTGTTGTTGTTCGCAAATGCCCACAATGAGTAGGTTACTTTTTTGTGCGCGCTGAAAAGGACGTTAAGTGACGGGCTGCAGTAGCTTTTCTCACATCCTGAACGTGCTGATGAAGGTAGACCGGGGTCCTCCAGGCGGTTGTGCTATGTTTGGCTTCATCTGTGTGCCACTTACTACTGTGAAGATCACGTCGATCCCTCACCACCTTTTCCAGGCTGCCATGAAAACAGCACGTTTCCAGGGAGGGCTACTAGGAAGTCAAGGTGATGGTCTTGGCCAATATGTTTTGCCTAACCCTAACTAACATGTCTGATCAATATATTTTACCTGATCAGACGTTAGTCTTCCTCCCCACCTGCACCATTCGACGGGTTACCCTGATGGCCAGCTCTCATGATATATCCCGCCACATGCAGTCAGAGTTTGAACTGGAAAAAGCGCTAAATTACCCAACTAAGACACTTTCTCGAATAGTGGCCACTGCAAACATGCCATCAGTTTAGGTCGTGTAGACACTACTTTTGGAGACTTCATTGTACTTTGTCATCATTTTTTCAAGTGGTGCAGCTTTGTGTCCCTCCCAAACTATAAGTCAGATACGTATTTACAGCTGGGTATACTGAACTGTGTAAAGACGAAGGATTGAACACAATTTCCATTAACCGCCACTTGTGTAATTTCTATTTCATCAAATGTTAGAAAGGTTTGTCTGCTATCCTGCCAAGCACGAATACACTACATGCACCATTATAGCACATCCCTTGACACCCATACCCAAGATTCTTGATGCGCTCCGAGCCACAGACAAATTCAATATAGACAAGCATGTCTTCTTTCTAATGTTACCGAGTCGTAGAAGAGCTTCATCTTTGAACATGTAATAGCATCTCCTCCTTCTTCCTTCCTTCCTTCCTTCCTTCCTTCCTTCCTTCCTTCCTTCCTTCCTTCCTTCCTTCCTCCCTCTTTCTTTCTTTCTTTCTTTCTTCCTCCCTCCCTCCCTCCCTTCCTTTCTTCTTCCTTCTTCTTTCTTCTTCTTTATTCTTCTTTCTTCTTTCTTCTTCTTCTTCCTTCTTCTTTCTTCTTCCTTCTTCTTTCTTCTTTCTTCTTTCTTTCTTCCTTCTTCTTCTTCTTCTTCTTCTGAGTGGCAAGGCCAGTTGCTTCTCACGAGAAAAGGGGCTTCTTATTCTTCTTCTTCTTCTTCTTCTCACAGAAAAAAAGGGAAAAGGGGGCTGGATTGCACCTATCTCGATACGATTCAGTTGTTACAGCTGTAAATATATTTATAATTATCTGTTTAGGGAGAAAGTGAGGGGCATATATTTGTTATTCTCAAGATTTCTGAACATCTCTGCTTGAAATGACACACAACTTTCGTTATAAAGACTACTTAATCAAGTATACACAATCTCTCTCTCTCTCTCTCTCTCTCTCTCTCTCTCTCTCTGTCATTCTCTCTTCCCCTTTCCAACATGTTTTTGTTTATTATAGTTGATGTAACTGTGAAGTAGTAATAATCGTGGTAGTGGTAATAGTAATAGTAGTAGTTGTATTAGTAGTAGTAGAAGCAGCAGTAAAAGTAGTAGTAGTAGTAGGTAGTAGTAGTAGTAATGGTGACAGTATTAGTAGTAGTAATGAATCTGATGACTAACAGCATGAATAATAATGCTTTCAATAATAAAGTGACAGAGGAATGTTCGCGAGAATTAAAATAGCTATCTTTCTATCGACTACGGCAATATGAACCTCCAGTCGACCAGTCACCGCCATTCTTCATCACGTGCACGTCAGTTTCAATTTAAAGACTGCTACTCCCTGACCTATACCCGACCCAAACTATCTCTCCCCTACGTTCCATCTCTCCCTTGCTCGTTGTATGGTAGCACATGCGCGAGATCTCTAGGGTTAAAGCTACAGGTCAAGTGGAATGAGCATAGATTGCAGCCAACTTTTTACCTCTTCTTTTTCTTTATCTTCTTTTTCTTCATCTTCTTCTCCTTCTTCTTCCACCTCACTCATCTTGATGTTGCAGTTGTTCCAAATCTCCTTATTCTTCTTCTGATCCTCGGTAAAAATGTTCTATTTTCTTTTGTTATCATAGTTATGAAGTATCGTTTCTAAGGTATTCTCTGGAATACGAAGAGTACCACCTGTTCATGAAGCTTTTTAACAAAAATGAATAAAGGGGTATGCAATGTCATTAGTTGTAGACGCTTCTGCCCCATAAGGTTTAGTAGCTACTTTGTGTGTAATAGTAGCTACTTTGTGTGTAATCATATCACCCCTTACTTGTAACTTTTGGTGTCTAGAATTTGTGTGTTATATGTAATTAATCTGTCATTGGAGCGTCTTAGGAGCAGAGTAGTTACTGCGCCAGCCTCTCAATATAACGACATCTTGTTCACAACACGCTCCAATCTATACTACCAGCTGTAAATGAGTGCCTGGTCTACAAGAAGAATGGGAGCTGGGGACATCACTTCATCAAACGGCAAGACATGCTGGTACTATAAAGTCTATCACTTCATTCACGATAAGACTATGTGGTAATCAAACCGAAGTACTCCAGACATTATTTTCACACTCAGGAAACTGAATGAAAAAGCTCTCGAGTATGATGATGAGATGCGCCTCTGTTTTGTTGCATTTGGAAAATACATTCCATAAGGTTCTCTGAAGCAGACTGGAACTGCTTGAAACGAAAGATCATCCCAATACCCTTGATCTGTGTTCTGTATATTGTATTTGTTTTATAAGACCTGCAGAAACTACGTTAGGACAGGAAACCACACGTCAGAGGGATTTAATACCATCAGTGGCGGAAGAGAAGACGACAATATATTATCACACCGCTTCATACTTCTCATGGATGCTGTCACCAAATTCTGTAATAGAGGACCAACACTTACTCAGTGGGGTACTGAAAGATAAGAACAGTCTATATATAGGATATGGCGTCTGCCAGTGATGCGACCCTGATTACTAAATCAGACACATCTCCAGGTCATTCTTCAAATCTGGAAAGATGAGCTGAAGAAGGGAGGCACGACCATTATCACTTCACAAACAAAATTATGATGTAACATGTCAAACAGGTCAAACATCATGGAGCTGTAATTAACCAGAATTGAGGTATTAAAGAACTACGAAAAAGACAGCAAAAGGTCAACTCTTTCATGGCATAAATAGAGGATTCCTCAGAAAAAGAAAGACAAGTAACAGAACAAGATGACCGTATAGTAAAGTAAAGTAACCCATAGCATTACTGCCGTAGGGGTGTGAGGTGTTAGCGATCTCACATTTCAAAGGCTCGGCGATATGAGGGCGGTAGCCATCTCCTCTCCCTCGCCGCTTTTACTTCCCTGACTGAACCAGTACCCATTTAAGGCTGGGTCGACCCGGGAGTCATTGCGGTCTGAAAAAAAAACACTACCGCCTCAACTGGGGAATGGACCCAGGACCACTCAGATGCGAAGCCATCGCACTAACCACTACGCTACGCGGCAGTATACATCTCGACACATGTACCAGTTCTAACTCTGGGTGTGAGTCGTGGCAGCCACAACTATAGAGAAAGACCTGCTTCAAGCGTCAGAAATGTGTACCAGTTCTAACTCTGGATGTGAGTAATGGCAATGAAAACAACAGCGAAAGACCGGCTTAAAGCGTCAGAAATCAGATATCCAAGTAAGGTGGTCCAAGTAACAAGCAGAAATTAGGTTCACAATGAGACAATACAAGAAAATCTCGAAGCCCATCCCCTACAGACTCGAGTGGATCAATCTCAACCTAGCTGGTTTGGTCATGTCTGCAGATTGACATAAGATCTGCTACCACGGCAGCCATTGGAAACAAAGCGTCAAGGATACAGACCCAGAGGACTACATAAGACAGTCTGTAGGAGACTGTACTAGACTGGAACCAGATCAAGAAGAAGACAGCGAATGGAATGGTCTGGTGCTCTTTTTGACAAACCTCTACACCCGAGATTAGAGGAGGAGCAACCAAGTAAGATATATATATATATATATAAAACACGGTTGGGGAAGTAGAGAGGATCATATACCCAGAGAGCACAATATAGACAAGACAGGTGATGCAGATCAAGATGTAAAAGTCAGGATACGGACGACAAGAGTAGTATGTCGTGTTGAAAACCATATCGAACTCTACAATGATGAGAATGTCTACCAAACTAAGGATCTTCAACTTCAATGGGAGGTAGGTTATAGGCCGCAGAAATATGCCGGATGACCAGCTTTAATATTAAGATATTGCTGGTCTGAATCAATAATTCCACGAGAAAGATTCTGGGTCTGGGATGTTCAGCAAAGTTACAAACGAGATGTTATTGGAGAGAACAGGACAAATACAGATGAAACGTGAAATATTGTGAAGAAGTTGACGCTCGATAGGCCGCACTGCGAAATACTCCAGCCAGAATCAACAAGCAATCTACATGAAACATACAGGGAAAAAGAGGCAAAGACCACAGATCACAGGGAGAATTAACCTAGAAACAGATAGACATGGAGAATTAACATAGAAACAGATAGACAGGGAGAATTAATCTAGAAACAGATAGACAGGGAGAATTAACCTAGAAACAGATAGACAGGGAGAATTAACCTAGAAACAGATAGACAGGGAGAATTAACCTAGAAACAGATAGACAGGGATACTTAACCTAGAAACAGATAGACAGGGAGAATTAACCTAGAAACAGATAGACAGGGAGAATTAACCTAGAAACAGATAGACAGGGAGAATTAACCTAGAAACAGATAGACAGGGAGAATTAACATAGAAACAGATAGACAGGGAGAATTAACCTAGAAACAGATAGACAGGGAGAATTAACCTAGAAACAGATATACAGGGATACTTAACCTAGAAACAGATAGACAGGGAGAATTAACATAGAAACAGATAGACAGGGAGAATTAACCTAGAAACAGATAGACATGGAGAATTAACCTAGAAACAGATAGACAGGGAGAATTAACCTAGAAACAGATAGACAGGGAGAATTAACCTAGAAACAGATAGACAGGGAGAATTAACCTAGAAACATATAGACAGGGATAATTAACATAGAAACAGATAGACATGGAGAATTAACATAGAAACAGATAGACAGAGAGAATTAACCTAGAAACAGATAGACATGGAGAATTAACCTAGAAACAGATAGACATGGAGAATTAACCTAGAAACAGATAGACAGGGAGAATAATAGGGAGAAGACGGAAAAAACTGGGGGAATAGTACACGGCCCATCTACTTGGAGAGTGTTGGTTGATGGCATGTGCACCCAAGGTGATAAAGGAGAAGGAACATAATATATACACACTCTCTCTCTCTCTCTCTCTCTTTCTCATTCTAGTTATTCAACATTAAAAGGGTTGGTTTTAATATTATAGCATCCAATTGCCATGCGAGAGAGAGAGAGAGAGAGAGTGCTTCTAGATTCTCATTTCTATCCAATAGAATATTGTAGTGCCAAGATAATTCTGGCTGACGATGGTGACCACTCTCCCATGTCGTACACGAACTGAGAGTCCCACCCCAGACAGGCATCTGTAGCTGTCAGAAAGAAAAATTCTGGAATAGGGCTGGGTGGCTAAAACGGAGTTGTCATAATAAGAACATGATTTCTGTCTTGTTATTCCTTACTCATTTCAGTGTGCCTTCTCGCGCACTCTTTCACTAACATACTGCGAATGTAGTGGTAACCTCTCTCTCTTCGCCCTTCTCTCACTTATTAGAAGCCGAGTGTTTATATTTTGATTCTACGTCCTATTATTATGTCCCAGTACGTTATCCTCCACTCATAGTTCTCTTCAAATACTCTATCTTTCTATCTGTCACACCTTCTATCTGTGTCATTGCCCCATCTCTCTTTCACTCTCCCTATCTCTGTCACCCCCACCCATCTCGCTGTCAATCCCCGTGTATCTGTCACTCCCTCTCTCTCTGTCACTCTCTTTCTTTGTCACTCCTCTCTGTCACTCCCCCTTTCTGTGCCAACCTCTCTCGCTGTCAATCCCCGTATATCTCTGTCACTCTATCTCTCTCTCTGCTCCTCCCTCTTTTTCTGTAACTTATCCATCTCTGTCAGTCTCTCCCTATCTCTGTCACTCCCCCTCTCTCTCTGTCACTCCCTCTCTCTCTGTCACTCCCTCTTTTTATGTCACTCCCTCTCTTTCTGTCACTCCCTCTCTCTTCTCTCTGCCACTCCATCTCTCTGTCACTCCCTCTCTCTCTGTGACTCCCACTCTCTCTCTCTCTCTGTAGCCCTTCCCTTTCTGTCACTTTTCCATACCTCTGTCACTTCCTCCCTCTCTCTCCCCCTTCCCTCTCTCTCTCTCTCTCTGTGTCGCCACTCCCTTTCTGTCTCTTTTCCATCTCTTTTCCATCTCTCTCTCATTCAGATACCAGAACACGTGTTGTTATTTCAAACAACTTCTATCAGCCATTCCGCTCACACTCCTGCTACCTGCACACTACACATTCTCTAGCCACCTCTACCTAAGCCCTCTATATCTATATTTCTTTCTTTCCCCTCTACCACTCTCTGTCTGGCTGTCTCTCTCTCTCTCTCTCTCTCTCTCTATCTTTCTCTCTCTCTCTCTCTCTCTACAATCCAACACACTCTGTTTGCTTTAACTATAATTCAGCCCCACTCAAAACATGTTGGAGAATCTAGTCACTTCCTTCTATCCGAAGGTCAGTGCATGTCTGTATATGTTTTTGAAGTCGCATCAAGTCACACGTCTCTAAAGCAGACATATTGCTAGCGAATTCAGTGTATCCACAATAACGTTTTCCCTCCTCTCATTCTCTCTTATTTCCCTCTTTCTCTCTTAGTTGATCTTTCTTTTTTATTCCCACTATCTCTTCTCATTTCCGCTCTTTTTCTCTTTCGGAATTTCTATCTTTCACTTTCAATACATTCCCTTTCTCTTCACTTTCTTTGTATCCCTCTCGCTATCTATCTCTCATTCGACCCGAAGACATCATACTCTGCTGATGAAATAGTGCGGTAAGTGGAATCCAGTAACACCGTCTAATGAAGATAATATGGATGAAGAAAGATTGCTTAAAGAATAGAATCACTAGTAATAATTAGTCACCTTTAACTATTGCTAGTCAGAATGTTAGAATTATGGCCATGGCTTCTGAAACATGCTCTCCTGGGAACAAAGGACTGTCCGAAAACCTTTCAGGGGCTCCATGAGCACACATTGAGATTCGATGATACATTGTAAGTTAAATTCATATTGATGAATTAGTGTTCTCTCAAAAATGCGTACTGTCATTGTGGCGTTGATTCTCATTCCAGAGGTCCACCGGCAGAATTTACGGAGATGATGAATGAAAGTAACTTGTTTAATAAGTAACTACGCAGTGCACAGGCCTTTTTTAAAATCCATAATTAAAAAACAAAACATGCTTTACCTAACTATTGTACGGCTTGAAGGTCAACACTGCTCTTCCTCCAACCGCTCGACCATATACTCCTCAGTGCTACAATTAATATCCCCCAACGTATCTAAGTTTGACATTCTTCTAGTGTAAACCAGGTATGTACAATTTCCTAAAGAGAGCACATCGGGTATCTATTTTTTGTTAATGTATTGGCTTGCGTGCATACTAAATGATATCGATAAAGATATTGCTATTTTTCTTTGACAATAAATCTTTGTTTTAATATATATATATATATATTACACACACACACACACATATATATATATATAAAATCATGTCATTAGAATACACATGTGTACTAATAAATTAACAGTAAAACTTAGAGCTCTATTCAGCTAATTATAATTTTTTTTTAAAGGAATATAATCTTTTTCAAGTTCGCTGAAGAAATCAAATTAAGTTAGCTTAAGACAGATCAGATGCATTCAATATGATATATTGGACGATATTACTTTCACAATATGATCAATGTTCGAGGAAATAACTGAAGTTATAACACTCGAGAGTTCTCTAGATCATCAATAGATCTGAATCAGCTTCATTCTAGAAACAACTTACTCGCAGGTGTTAGCTTCTCTAAATGGCATTATTCTCTTCTCAACAAAAGTTGTAAGTTTCGGATGGATTATTTCTTTTAAAAAAAGCATTGATTGTTGTCCTTAGATCTGAGTTATCTTGTATTTCAATTCGTTTCTTTCATTTCCAAAGAGGCGGGAGCTTGCTCCTCGTCGATATCAAATGATAAGATACGATTTTAACATATGCTTCTTGTGCTCGGAACCTTCATTCAAGAACTTCATTTTGTCCGCAACAAAATGACAATCAAAATCATTGTTGTGGTTCGCACGTGTGGGAAAATGACAATCATTGCTTATCCTTAGTTGACTTTCCAAATAGTCGCGGTTTATTTTGAAATGGCTTAGTGTGTCCGTGCAGCTCATGAACCAACTGTCCTTGAGTTTGTAACTTAGAATTGAGTTCATTTCGATGAGTTATAACGTCTACGTTACCAACTATTTTCCAATATCTGCAGACGTTTTCCTTTCATACTCATGAAACAGATACCCATCTTTGAAATTATAAATGCCTTCAGCTTATTCCCCTAACTTGGTCCACGTACTATGCAGTAAAATGTGAGATTTCTATTCTCAGCTCTAACGTCTTCCATAAATTGTGAAATCTGGTCGTGGTCATGGTTGATTGGTTATTGACACAGCGGCATGTAGGCTCCTGCCCTTTGGCCCAGTATAATATAGTGGTATCTGCAAATGATTGTGAGCTATTATTTAGTTCTATCCAAAGTGTTCCATTTATCTGGCCTCGGAGAATGAAGCTCTTTCCTAACACTGACAAGCACATGATATTCAAAAAGATGGTGTTCAACAGTTTCATATGATGATGTTCGTTCATCACATGTGATGAAGCCTTTTTAACCATGTCGGCAGTCTTTTCTTTTGCTCTGTCAGCTGAAATAGGTGACTGACTCGGTGATTTTCATTAAAGTGAGCAAGATACATCTCCTTTTGTCAACGTCACTTTCTCGTCTTGAGCTACCTTTGGCCAGAGGCAAAACATTATCCAGACAACTGGAGATAGCACAGGATGCAGATATTTCCTCATTGTTTACTCCCTAGGCCTTTCTCGTAAACGGGCATCACGAAAGGCAGCGGTGAGGTATGACATATATCGGTGGGTGTTTTGCTTTTCCCATAAACGCAAGAGGTCGTCAGGACATCAGTAAGCGTGTGAGTGATGTTTTGTGCATCTATCAAGGGCGACGTGTTCTAGTTCAGAATAGTCACGTGTCTAAATTTCATAGTCACACCAAAACCGACGCTGTCTGCAGCTTGGGCGAAGGGCGCCAATCTCGTGAAGTTCAGCCGTATGCACTAGACCGTGAAAATACAACACATGTTTAAACATAGTACTAATTCATATAGTGGATGTCCAGGCCAAGATAATCGAAGGGAAGAAAAAAACAAAAAAATGAACGAATTAGATAGTCCAAATAGAAAACGAAACTTGTCAGTGAACACGACTTACACAGTCATCGAAGTGTGAATTCCAAGCAAATCCATGGCTTGGCTGCATCCACAATGAACACGGTTTCATATGGATGTGCAAACAACCAGCACGCTGGAGTATGTTCTGATTTGGATTATGTTCAAGTGACTGTTAAGTTTCACGTGTTGAGTGGGAAACCGAAAAATGGAGCTTTGATATCTCATTTTCAGGATATTGATGTGGTCTTTTGTATTTCGTAAGGCCTTATGTTTGTAGATTTCTCTCCCACTATTCGCTATTGTCCATCATTTCAGGCTAACCTCTTTGTTCGCAGTCTTCAGTTGTTGTTTGACTGCATGATTGTTGGTGTGTATTGTTGTTTTTGGCTGATACCTTCTTATCCAGTTTGTGTGCCTTGTCATTGCCAGGAGTATTTGAGTGACCAGAGATCCATTGCATAACTATTCTTGTCCTGAGATATGATAAGTTGGTTGGCATCTTGGGATATTTGGGTAAGTTCAGGCTTATAGTGACCACCAACTTTCAGAGCTTGAAGGTCAGATAATGAGTCTGTAAAGATTACGATGCTTTGGGCGTTTGATGGAAAGGCAGGAAATACAATCTTTAAGTGGTACACAGCTACTTCCAATGCTGTTATTTCTGTCTGATAATTTGAACATATCTCATCGCAGGCATCAAACAGCTCATCAGAAGTTCAGTCTGGATACTCTATGTAGACTCCATATAATATTTTAATGGTTGCCTTAAAAATATACCCATTAGTTCCATCCTGCTAGTTAGGTGTCAATCGTTCTCTGTGATTCTCTCATAAGACTTACTGGAACAGCACTTCGTTTGGTATTTTCAGTTAGTTTTATTAGAATTTCTGGCATTTCATGTATGTGGTGCTAAATGTTTTCTTACTGTCTGTGTTTCTGTCATTTGTCATGTAGGCGATATGTCTTTAATCTGGCTGACATGGTGGGGGACTGACGTTTGTTTCATTCTCTGCTTTTGTTTCCATTTTTTTTACAAGATCTCTATTGCGGTAGTCTTTGGTCATTCATAAGCTTCCGTAGCGGCTACCTCATTTCACATCTCAAGGGATTCCACATTTACGTGAATTTCACGTGCAACAGTGGTGGTGACTTCATTGCTCTACAAAAAAGGCGCAGGGCATTTTTCTGCACTTGTCCAGGCAGTCTACATTAGTCCGTGAGCAATTTATCTTGAGGCTGAGCTGTCGGTCATGAGTGACTCCAAGACACGTTGACTCTTTCTCTCTGGGCAATTTCTGTTTATGCCTCTGTCATGGCATGGGGAATTTGATTTATTTTGTTGGTCTAAAACGCAGTGAAGCACACCCTAATCGTCTATATCGTCTATCAGATCTGGTTTTATTAACAACGACTAAGTTTGGCCTAATCATTGTTGGATCCCGATCGGTTTGATATCCAGTCTTCTACCACTCAAGGTATGGGGACCAGATACGTGGCATTTTGAAAAGACCTCACTGGTCGACTACACATCAGATCGGAGGCCGGATACAGCACCCGACCGTACGTTGCACATGCCTAATGTAATAGTATTGACAGCAACAGCATCCAATATGTCACCATATACAAGGCTAACTTCTCGCATCACCAACAATGGTGCCTTAATTATTCAGCATATGTTGTCAACAATGAAGAAGAATAAACATATCTTCCCAGCAACATATACTCAATTCGAAAAATAAAAATACATATGCAAAAGTCTAAATAAAGAAATAATGCATACATTTTTCATAAGACTATAATTATTACAATTCCACACGGGGAAGCTGAGTTGCTAGTCCAGTCAGGTACATCATACTGACCAGGACGTCGCGTCAGGGTCAGGCACAATACACTGACTTAGACCGCAATCTCCCTTCCATATAGCGATCCCTGGAAACAGGCTGTTTTCAAGGCAGCCTGGATGACGAGATATTGATCGATTTGATCCCCGTTTTAGTGAACGCCACGCAGATGAAGCAAGGCATAACACAACCACCTGGAGGACCGTGTTTCATCTTCATCAGCATGTTCGGGATGTGAGGAAAGCTACTACGATCCGCCACGAAACGTCTTTTTCAGGGCACACAAAAGAGTAAACTTACTAATTCTGGGCATTAAACAACAACATTCCACACGAGTGCTATGGCATCTATTAATAATAATAATAATAGTAAACCATCAAACAAACGTGAAACACGTTTTCAGTTATTTTCTTTACACATTTTGAAAACAAAAATCCCTAGACCTAACAACTAATATGTGGAAAACTGTGCCTTCAAATCTTAATACTGTGCTCCTGTGAAGTTTGACAGTCTCTGAGATATGCGCATTAGGCGGCTGCTTCAGTGTAGTCCAAGCTCAGTTCAAGTGCACAACGAAGGATCTCCGTCTCTTATCTAATCCGTCCAAATTTCCCTATCCATCTTCGTAATTATACTATCCTCGCGCTTAAATCGTTGTTTACCTTTGTGCCCCACATTGCTGTCCAGCATTGCTTTCAACAACATGTTATGTTTGCTAATGTCACCCACATATTTTAACTGTTTGACTGATTTCTTTTATCAATTATCTTTGCACTTTCATTTCTTGGATAGTGAGTTCCGACATTATGCCTTTTGAACAGTTGCTCTTTGTAAATATTCTACATTGAAAGGGGAAGTTCACATTCTTGTCACACTCCTCGATTTACATCTATACATGGTGAGTAAAGCCTGCTCGAAGTTTCTTTGGTAGTGTTGTAAAGATTGATGTAATCAGGTCGCGCTCTATAAATCTGTATTGTAGATGTCAGTACATAAATCATAGATTTTATCTACACCGAGTTCCTCAGAGCCTCTATCAATTGAGTATATATTGCGTCCATGCATATTGCTTTCCTCTTGTTCATATCTTGTCATGATTTCTCTATGTCTGACCCGAAAATGCCGAGACCGGTAAAATACATTTGTTATTATTTTATATTTTTTTAACCACTGTTGTCTTTGCACAGTTCACTTATATATTCAGTCCGTCTGTTTTAAATATTGTTCTCATTAAACAATGTGTCTCCGTGTGTGTTCTCAATGTCAGTCTTGTTATTTTTGAAAGCTGCTTTATTTCTTCATGTACTCTCATACTGTGCTTCTTTCCAATGTCTTCTATTATATTGCACTTCTGCACCCATTGTTTGGAGTGCCTATTGCTCTTTTTCTTTCTTTCATTTTGCTTCAAATGTCGTCCGTCGTGCATAATTGATTTAAAAAAAAAAATGTATCCCATTTATCGGTAACGTTTTATTTGCTGCGTGTATTCTTGTTTTGAGACAGTTCTTCTTTGTACTTATATTTTCTTCTGGGCTTTCTGTTTTCTATTGCTCTTTGTTCTCTGATAGTAGTTCACAATTTTTGTTTCTGTTTACCACAAGGTATATGTATCCGTGATGTCTTATTGCTTTATATACACTTTCCTTCCTATATCTTCATTCAATATTTTTAAATTTATATATATATATATGTTTGTTTTCAGACTGATTGCTATTCTGGTCACTAAAGTATTGTGATAGACATTTATGTGTGCACATGGATAAGGTTTTGCCATTGTGATATCATATTTGAACCCATCTGTTAAAATAAGAGCCAACCTGATCTACTGGGCGTTTCTGCAGGTAGTCTTCAGTCTTGTCGGAGAGGTGTGTAATATGTAACAATTTTATTTTTCTTCACAAAAATGTAGTAGCCTGTCGCTGCTGTCGTTTATTTATTTATTTTTTTTTCAATTCCGAGAATCACTACGACATCCCTATATTTTCCTTTTCCTATTTTGAAGTTCATGTGTAGCATTACTAAAAGAAGATCTGTAATAATAATAATAATAATAATAGTATTAATATGTAATCCTTGTATTCAGTCAGGATGAGACGTGTTGTCTAGACAAATGTTTTTTAAACGCATTTCAGTCCTTAGCCGTGAAGTACCATATTGGACGGACCATGGTCCTTAGTCATGCCCTCTATCCATGTCATAGGTTGACGTTCAAATGGACGATTAACTTTGTAGAGCCACCACGACGTCACTTTTCATGCTCATCTGTTAGGCGTGCGCACCATAACTTCGACATATCTGCATTATCTTAACATCACAGTATCACCGACCTCATTGGGGGGGGGGGGGGGGGGGGAATGTTTGGGGTTGTCAATTCGGACCCGCAAGGAGACTGCCAATGTTCTTAGCTCCATTACCTTTTGATCAGCTCGATGCTTATTCTTTTCAAATGTACCATATCTCGCAGCCACATACCGTATCTGGAATAACAATGCAACTGGAGATGTGAGCTCTTGCCAGGTCGTTTCGTATCTATTGAAGTGTACGTTTGATGTGATTATACGTTTGATGTGATTGTACGTTTGATGTGATTGTACGTTTGATGTGATTGTACGTTTAATGTGATGTACATTTGATGTGATTGTACATTTTATGTGATTGTACATTTGATGTGATTGTACGTTTGATGTGATTGTACGTTTGATGTGATTGAAACTGAGCCATCCTGCTGCTTTCCTTAATGAAATTTCACGATTTATTTTTGAGGAAATTCGTGATTTCTTGACCCACATAAATGCCTTCCAGGCGGGATGATTTCTTAGCCGCGGTTCCACTTGTGGGCAGAAAGTGTTCAGTATGTACAGGGTTTTCTTTCTAATAATGTTTAGACCAACTGCTTCGCATGATCCGTGGAGCTCATTTAGGCAGTACATAGCTGTAACTGACGATGACTGTATCACCAAAAACCTTATAATAATGGACATTTCTCCGTCTATGTTTATGCCTTTATCTTCCCAATTTAGTTTTCTTAAAAGCCGCGGAAAGGGCCGCTCTGATTAGTTTTTGGAATATCGTATCGCCCTGTATTGTATTGTATTGGTATATTAACGCCCCGATAAATATAAGGTGGTATCAGTTGAGCAGACCACAGTTATCCCTTTTATCAGCTGAGCATAACTTCCCTCAGTACCTTGATTTACCAGACATTCAGCACTGTAGTTATTTCTTCTTCTTCTTCGTACGCAGTCAGACAGTAACCATTATTTTTTCGAAAAAAAGCGGCGGTCATCCTGAGGCTGTCGCCGCTGCCATAGAGCTTGTCTTGCAGTTCCACTGGTGATGGCCACATCTGCTCTCTCTGATCCTCGTATGTCGGGCAGTTCTGCAGCAGATGTTCAGCGGTCATTTTACCGGTACCGCACGGGCATTCGTCGGTACCACCTATCTTCAATTTGTTGAATAGGTGGTACCTCAGTCTATTGTGGCCAGTGCGAAGTCTGAAGACAACGACCTGCTCTCTTCGGTTCAACTGGTAATAGGCATCGTTTTTGGTGTAACCAGAATGTTCGGTTTCCCATTTGGTCATGCATCTGGCTTTGATAAGCCGTTTTGACTCTTCGTACGTCATACTAGTATCTGTTTGTGGTAGTCTTGCACCTTCTTTTGCCAGTCTGCCTGCCTCCTCGTTGCCTTGGATGTTGCAGTGTGATGGGACCCACTGTACCACTACCCTTTTTGGTGCGGACTGCTGGCACAGTTTGCAGAGTGCTGCTCTTAAGTCATTGAGCTCAGTGTTTTTCTGGCTTTTTAGTGCTGTGACTACGGCGAGAGCATCTGTAAGCAGGACTATATGGCTTTCATTTTCTTTGTGTGTCACCATTTCTTCCACTGCCGCCCTCAGTGCCTCTGCCTCCGCTCTGAAATTGCTTGTGTACTTACCAGTAGCGAATGACAGTGTTATTTGTCTGCCATTTGGCAGGTTCAGCAATGCTCCTGCCCCTCCGTTCTGTGTAGTGTTTGTTACAGAACCGTCGGTGTATGCATGGGTCCAGTCCATGCTTGGGTATCTTTTCGATATATAGCTTAGGGTAGTATCTCTCCTTTCTTTTTCAGTCTGGCAGTTTTTGTTTCCAATACCTGGTATATTTTCTACCACCTCTGGGAATATATCCTGCCTCCAGGTAGGTTTTCGTACAGTAGTTATGTAGTTATTTCAATCCTCTGGAAGGCCTTTTCATAGTTCACAAATGTAGAGCACAACACGCAGAGCACAACATGAGATATAATTCCATGCCCTCTCTATTAACTGGTAGATTGTATGAAGATTGTCGATGGTACAGTAGCCTATTCCGAAACCTGCCTGCTCTCGTTGTTGATTATCATTAAGTTACTTCTCTAGCCTATACACAATCAGTTTTGTGAAAGGTTGTACATATCCAGATCAGAGGCAAGTTGACCACTTTGCTGGGCCTCCTTTTTTGTGAATCAAAATAGTTTTGACGTTTTCCATTAGCCAAAGATTCTACCGTCAGTTAGGCAATTGTAGAATAAGTTAGCCCAACTGCTGTGCTAGTGTTTGCTCCCCTCCCTGAATTACTTCAGTAGTGAGAACGTCCAGTTTCCTAAATTACGGTCTTTGGTTACTTGTAACATCTAATGTGTTTCGATCTTTGGTGGCGGCACTTGTTTCGTGTTATATGCTACTTTAGGAGCCGCAATAACAGAGACGTAAGATGCTGTTCTGTCAAGAAATCAACGAAAGCACGAAACGGCGGAGTTTCGAAACACGTGAGTTGCAAGCGATTTCTAGTCTCAAGGAAGTTGAGATTCATCGCCTAGTTCTATCTGAGACATGCAATAATCTAAGAGGCTCCTTGTACAAGCTATGCACGTAACAGAACCCTTGGAAGTTGACAATCGAAAAGAGCAGGCCGATGGCTGTTGTTATGGCAAGAAATGCGATATAAAAGTTGAAATACATAACTAATACGCCACCTATCTTTCCCAGGACCAGTCAAGCTGCAGGTGCTAAAATTGCTAAAAAGAACGTACTACGAACAGTTTTCGACTACCTGTCAGTAGACGTGCACCTACTGTTTGAATGCCCACTTTTCAAGTGGCTGTTTGGTAATTACTGCCTTTGATGTGAGGACATTAGTGTAAACTTCTGACATTCGTCTACTATTTCCGTTCAATCTGTCATAAGACATTTAAACTGATGATCTTTTCTGTATTTGATTACACGTCGTCTGGTCTCAGTTGTTGTGATCAGCTTGTGTAATATATGCTGTTCAGAGTTTGCTTTCAGTCTGCGCCTTCTCCTTCTTCCCCTTCGGTGTTCATCCTGAAAAGAATGTTTGCGAAGTTATGTCGTAGTTCACAGCGATACTGCTGAATATGTGCCTTTCGACTTAGCACCTCCTATTTCAGCACGTTTTGGGAATCGGTTTGTTTTCCCTCTTCGATCCCCAATGTCTTTGCCAAGCTGCGTGGTTGCAGTCTGTTCCAGGGTAGCCACGTGGAGACAAAATAGGGTCTTAGTCAGCCAGCAGTTAATAGCTCGCTGCTGTCAGCTCATTCACTGCTGCATCTTCGAGCATGAGTCTGCGCCTGATCTATTTGTTCAGCTCACAAAGCTCCAGCGTATTAAGCAGCTCCATATTGTTGAGTCATCTCATTGCTAGAAATGTTAAGGTATCACCATTGATCAGATTACATTATGTTGCGGCAAGGTATTGTTGCCACGGTAATGCAATCATTTAACTTTCCCATCAACTATCTCAGGTGATAGATAGGAGATCATGTGCATTGCCGAATTTGTTCTGTCAGCAAGTATTGTGGTGACCTGAAATCGCCTTTTGTGAGAGCGTCTTCATATTCATTAGTATTGCTCAGAAGATCAGTAGAGGCTATTGGAGGCTGTTGCAGTTTTAATAATATTCTTATAGGAGGTTTAGTGGTCTAAGTGTTGTGAGCTTGTTACATAGTCCCGACGTTCGAAGTTCAAATCGCGTCGTGTTTAGTTTGACAGACCGAGTATGTCGTGGTTGTTTTCATGGTATAACAGCTTCTTCCAGTCTACACAACTTTTAAAATGTACTTGTCGTAGTCATAGGCAAGTTTAAACGTCGCCTTGTGAACTACAGAGTTCGTGCTCTGTCGTCAGTATTTTAGGTTCTGTTCCAAGAAGAAACACGGAAGAACATTCTTACATTTCTTCATCGCGGTGTTCGTGAGTTGGTGCAAATGTTTAAAAAATGGCAATATAGAAGGATTTAGCCCTCAACTTGGTCATCATCATGTGATCATTATGTGTCCAATAACTGCACACATTTTTAGAACTTGTTTAAACGCATGTTCCTATTAATTCATGATTTACTTTTCCTGAATGTATAAATGTATACTGCTCTTGTCTCACTTATTCTACACTTGTTAGCCACGCCTCTGGCACGCCCAATATATCAAGGCACATATCACTCGTCTCTGAGATTAAATTGTCTAGCTTTCGTAATCCGTTTACTATCATGACTTTGGAGGTTCCAATTTGTAGGCTTCTCCCTTCTAGTTTGTAGGTGGTCTTTCCCAGAAAGCTTGCTTTCCACACAATTTGGGAAGTGTTCGACATTATGGGCCTCTGTAATGTGCTAGAGCACTTGTCTCTTCCTGTCAATATGTACATCAGATTTTCCCCCAGGGACTAGGAACTATCTGCACAACAACATTTATTTATTTGAACTTCCCTTGTCTTCTACAGTGTGCCCACTCTCGTCCATTGTTGCCACTCGCTATCTTCTCTCGTATTCCGATATGGCTCTAGTGGGCCACACACTGTTCTGTTCCGCTTTGGAAGTCAACAAACGAGAACTCTCAACTCAGCAGGTTGCTACAAACTCTGAAAGATACTCCAAACAGAAGGATATTCTAAACTCAGATGGCGACTGTAATAGTCAGCGTGCTACTCCAAACTCATGGGGCTACTCTAAACTCATGGGGCTACTCTAAACTCATGGGGCAACTCTAAACTCATGGGGCTACTCTAAACTCATGAGACTACTCCAAACTCATGGGGCTACTTTAAACTCATGGGACTACTCTACTCATGTGACTACTCTAAACTCATGGGGCTACTCCAAACTCATGGGGCTACTCCAAACTCATGGGGCTACTCCAAACTCATGGGACTACTCTAAACTCATGGGGCTACTCCAAACTCATGGGGCTACTCTAAACTCATGGGGCTACTCTAAACTCATGGGGCTACTTCAAACTCGTGGGGCTACTCTAAACTCATGGGGCGACTCCAAACTCATGTCACTACTGTAAACTCATGGGGCTACTGTAAACTCAGGGGGCTACTCTAAACTCAGCAGGTTACTCTATACTCAGCAAGCATTTGATTCGCCTCGAACGGCAAGGTGTGAGATGTCGTGATCTGGATTATCTTTTACTCTAGAGAGACATTTATTTCTCTTTGCAAGTGACAGTAAACTCACGATTTATTGCTCAACTTCACTGACATTTAGTTGTGTCGTTTTCGGTAACCTATTGAAAGTGATGCCGATGTCACCACCGAACAGGAAAACAATATTACGCTACAAGTAATCAAATATTTCTAGGTAACAAACAGTTGCGGATGCTGATAGTAAATATAAGTATACAATCTTTGTAAACCCCGAGAAGTGTTATCACAGTACACGAACAACGTTCTTTATCTTCATCATGTGCCAGTCTGACTGGAGTGTACGACTTTGTCTCAGTGCATCTTCCAATCCCTGGCCACCAACATCATCCATCTTTGGACCTTACTACAAGAGTAGGCATTCAGTTGACCTACGTACAATAGGCCTACGTCAAGGCACTTACGTATTGCTACATATGTGGTTTGTGTGGCAACTTGACTTACACAATGACACTGACATATTATAGACAATCTTCTCAGTCGCCTTTTGCGACTTGCATAGTGGGATGGTCGTACTCTTTGATCCACATGAGTTAGTAATTGATCCATACATGATCCACTCTAGAGGCATTTATACATTTTGTGGCTGACATTAGTGAAGAAGATGTTAAGCTGTCCCATACACACACACACACACACACCACACACACACCCCCCCCCCCCCCCTTCTTTGTGGCTGTCGGTTTGTTTCCGGCAACTTTGCCGCCACTCCCTGATACAGGACAGATTCAGTGTGTAGAGCCAGCTTCCGTGACGTGAGCATCCTTTATCAGTTCTGTTAGGCTGCACGGCATATCTGAACATTCTCAGCTACCGTCCAGATATAGCGTGCTTTTATTCCGCCCCGTGTTCCGTATACCTTGCTAGAAATGCCCAGGCTTTCCTCATGCTATAGTCTAGTTGACTGGCTTCTCAATCTAATCCTCTCGCCTTGTAGATCATGAGCAGCTAGACAAGAACGAGGATACCAACGTCTGCGGTTATCAAGTGACGACATCAACAGATAAGCTTGCCCACATTTCGCCAGTCTTCTAGCCTGGAAGGTTCAACTTGATATTATCCTTGCTGCGGGAAGGTGGGAGGATGAGGAGGAAAACGGGGAGGAAAAATCCTGACAGGTTACCTCTGAGTTTTCGCGATAGTACGTTTTGCTAGATCTGTATTAAGATATCGTAGAAATGTAAGTCAACAGGCACCACCTCAAAAGTCTCTTGGCAGAAATAAAGAGTTACTTACACAGCCCCCATTCTATGAAAGTGCCTCTCTGGTAGCCTTTTTTGACAGGAATAAGGCCACTGCAACATTTGACGCATGTTGTAATGGGCGAATACGGCAAGTTCTTGCTGTTGACACTGCCATTACAGGTGCTCGGATACATACCTCCTAAAAAACAAAACAATAATAACAAACAAAAACAACGGAAGCTGTGACCGATGCTTTACTTGAAACGTTAATGCGAATCATCACCATCATTCTATTAACTGATATAAAAAGAATTGTCTTCTGTATCACTCCATTTCATATCCTATCACCCCAGAATATTTCCCAACGGCTGCCCTTGATCAGTCGGAGTAGCTATATTTCAACCATTTTACACAACGAATAACCACCAATTAAATATCAATCGGTATAAAATGCTTGAATCGGTGATATCTGATTCCACACAGCTGCTTTATATTGACATGTTCAGCACTATTTGTCGTTCACATTCTTACTAGTATTATTGTCGCTTCAGGGTCAGTACACTGACCAAGACCACAATCTCTCGTCCATGGAGCGTTCCCTGGAAACAGGCTATTTTCTAGGCAGCATGGCTGACGAGATGTGGTTCAATGTGATCCCCTTAGTAGTGAGCGCCACGAAGATGAAGCCAAGCATGGCACAATCGCCTGGAGGACCCCGGTCCACCTTCATCAGCACGATCGGGATGTGAGGAAGGAACTCGACACTTAACGTCCTTTTCAGGGCGCACAAAAGAGTAAACTTACTCATTATGGGCATTAAACAACAACAACAAGCTCCTTTCAATAGATATGTATATACTATCGTATTTAGCACTGTTGTGTGAGTAAAATGGGTATGAGAGAGAGATAGAGATAGATAGATAGATAGATAGATAGATAGATAGATAGACAGACAGACAGACAGACAGGTGGTGGTGGTAGAAGAGAGTTCATAACGTCTTAATAGAACAGGACAAAGTCATGATATTGTGTATCTTAACTTCAGGTAGCAAATATCACCACATTAACGCGGGACATTCTTTGTGAATTGTGTTAATGTAAAGCCACATTGTTAATGCCAATCAAAACATTGATTATTCGGCTGAATTGGTTTAACCTCCCAGCAAACCTGGCACTCGCTTTTCATCGTTTTTACCTTGCGATTATTCGTCTAGGATGCGGTCGGTCTATTCGTGTAACCAGCGCAAGTCTGCGACTAAACTTACTGGGGGTGTGAGCTCCATCGAGAGGTTTGCCTGCAGCTCGCGTGTGTGGGTGGCTGTGGGGGTATGTGTGTGTGTGCTGAAGCGTGAGACGTAGTAGCGTACTCTATGAACACAAGCTCTTCACCGCTCCACACAAACACACGGTGCCACTCCTCGGCACCTACCTCGCAACTGTTTCTTCAAGAATATGCACACGCCATCAGTTCCTCATTTCCATCAGGCTTATCAACATGTTTTCATTTGTTTCGTGCGAGTACGCTTATAGACGTCGTTATAATACTATAACAGTCGTGCAATAGTGTATGTAGCCGGATAATATTTGCGGTATCTTTTGTGAGCTTTATATAATGTAGATATATTCTGTGAATGTAAGTAGGCACCGAAATGTAAGTTTGTATTGACTATTGTTGACGGACCTCCTCGTAGTTAGCACATCACTCTATATGAACAAAGTTTGTGTTCAAATAAAATAAGCTACATATAACTTTTAGAATAGTAGTAAGTAACCTGTGCTACTACATACAATCACAATTCCAATATGTGTCATTATACAGTTTTCCCATTTTCTGTCTTTTTACCTGCTTTTAGCTAGGTACGTGCAGTATGCCAGACGGGATGGGAATTAGATAAATCTAGTGAACATGCTAGAACAGATTTTTTTTTGTATCAGTTCGTGTGTTGGCAATATTATATTCAATATCTATTTTTTTGGTATGTGAGGTCTGTCGAGATGATTAATTATGTGATATATTTTCGAGGTTTGTCCAGTTGATGTTCTTAATATATGCATTTTATTACCTTGATTTGGTCGATCTATTTATATTTGTATAATGTGGGTTTTTGAGCGAGCGAGTTAGCTATTTTGTACTTGGTGTACGATAATTTGTCTTGCCCTCTCACTAAACAAATTATGTAAAGTTTTCGCGTACTTCTTACAACCTTTTCGGTGTCTGAAAACGCATGGAATTCATGCTTCATAATAGTGTTATACTTCCAAGTCCTATAAAAGCGTGAAGATAAACAGACAGTACAACACATAGTTAGCTTGCAGGAAGATGTGTATGTGTGTGTATACACATATTACACTGGCAAATTCACGAACTTTACCCTTTTTGATTCTTTGGGGTCACATATGCTGAATCTAGTTATCTTTTTCTAGTATCACCAGCGAGGGTTATACAAATACTCTGTAGCTATAGCACGCATTCATCTCGCACTTTTGAGCCTTTGATGTTGTGGCTTGTGCTAGGCACTTTGCAAATACTCCTCACATATCCTTTATGTAGATGTTGTTTTTAATGGAATCACTCAGTGATGTAATAACTAACTATGCCATACATTTCTAAGTTTAAACATGTACATTAAGCTAATCACATTTGTTTCTGAACATTCACAGAGACTTGTAGAGTTTAACTGTACAAGTGATTAATTAATGTTTCAGTTATTAATCCGATTCAGAGCCAGTGTTGTCAATGGATAAATGCTCACATATTGACTTGACGGCATTTTATCTAAGCACAGATGTGATTCTTTAGTTTGGTTTGACCGAATATGTGATTATCTGCAGTCAAACTCAATACGCTAAAAGAGGAATGTGTTCCATGTAGGGAGGTAAACCCCAAGCTTAAAAAGTGGATAACTAGATTTGTAGTGAAATGTAGAAGAGCGAAAAATAAAGCATGGAAAAAATATATAGAGGCAGGTAAATCAAAAGAAACATATGTAAAATATTTGGACAAGCAGAACATATCTCAGAAAGCGAATAAAACAGCAAAAATAGACTTCGAAAAAAAACTTGCTCAGAGGATCAAGACTGACAGTAAAAACTTCTTCTCTTATGTTAGAAATAAACAAAGAACGAAAGACAAAGTAGGCCCTCTCATAGACAGTACAGGGAAAATAATAAGTGAGAATAGGGAGGCAGCTAATCTGCTCAATCAGTACTTTGGCACAGTCTACACAAAAGAGGACTGATCCCAGAGCCTATAGATATTTTTCAAAGAGACATGAATACAGCGGGATTAAGATCAATCTGAATTACAGAGGAAATGGTTTTTAAAAAATTGGAGTGGCTGAAAGTGAATAAATGTCCATGTCAAGATGGTATTCATCCAAAATTGATGTATGAAATTAGAGACCAACTAGCAAAACCATTGGCTAAATTATGTTCTCAATCACTTACAAAAGGGATTGTTACACGGGATTGGACAGATGCAGGAGTAATCCCCTTATTCAAAAAAGGCAAAAAATCAGATCCAGCAAATTATTGACCAGTGAGTTTAACGAGCATGGTCTGTAAATTGTTAGTCAATAATAAAAGAAAACATTGTAATGCATTTAGACAAATTTAATCTAATTAGAAATAGTCAGCATGGGTTTACCAGAGGGAGATCATGCTTAACAAATCTATTAGAATTCATGGAGGAGGTTACTAAAATCATAGATAAAGGGGAGCCAGTGGACGTTATTTATCTAGACTTTGCAAAGGCCTTTGATAGAGTACCTCATCAAAGATTATTTCGAAAGTTAAAATCACATGGAATAGGTGGCGAAGTTGCCAAATGGATTGAAAATTGGTTAACGGGAAGAAGGCAGAGGGTGGGCATAAATAAGGAGTACTCTGAGTGATGTGAAGTGAAAAGTGGTGTGCCACAGGGCTCGGTTTTGGGACCAATTTTGTTCTTGATATATATAAATGATTTGTACATTGATATGGGATCCATGATTGCAAAATTTGTTGATGACACAAAACTATGCAGTAGTGTCCCATCTAAAGCGGAAGTGGATATATTGATGTCGGATTTAGATAAAATTGGTGAATGGTCTGTAAACTGGCAAATGGAGTTTAATGTAGATAAATGTACAGTCATCCACATTGGTAGATCCAATATGGATCATAATTACAGAATGGGAGAAAACAATATTAGAAAGATAGATAAGGAAAGGGACCTAGGGGTTAAAATAGATCATACAGGAAAGGTGAGTGAGCAAGTTAAAGTAGCAGTGAAAAAGGCAAATGCAATGTTAGGTATGATAAAAAGAAATATTAAACATAGGAGCAAGGAAGTGATCGTCAAACTGTATAAAGCTTTAGTTAGACCTAGATTGGAGTACTGTGTACAGGTGTGGAGTCCTTATCATAGAGGGGACATAAACATGCTAGAAAGAATACAAAAAAGAGCGACAAAGATGATAATAGGATTCTAGAATTATAGTTAAGAGGAACGACTCAGAAAACCGGCCTACAGTGTCTCGAAGACAGAAGAATTCGTGGTGACTTAATACAGGTTTATAAGATGATCAGAGGAATGGATAAATGAGACTATAACAAGTTTTTTTTAAAATACAGCCACCCGCAATAACACGAGGGCATAGCTACAAGCTGACTAAAGAGAGGTCCAGGTTAGATATTAGGAAATATTTTTTTAGTCAGAGAGTGATGTCTGCTTGGAATGCATTGCCAGGGGAGGTAGTGGAGGCAGGGACAGTTAATGCATTTAAGAATAAACTGGATGCGCATAGCTTTTAGAGCAAGGTGATGTAAATGTAACTGGTTGTATACAGACTCTGCAGGGTCTTCTAAACCAGTATAAAGACGTTAAGTTAAGTTAATACCAAATGTTGGCTGAAATACAGGCAAGGTTAAAAAGCAAGTTTACATGAGAAATGTCTCGACGCTCAACTTAAGTAGATGCTTATCAATGGTCCGTCAAATAAAAGCATTGTTCAAATTGAAACGGCAAACTAAGTCAAATAAATGTCGCTAGTCAATATGGATTAAATAACTCATAACATTCAACTAATTCCTGTCGGTAACACAACTGTTTCCTTCATAACATGTCTTAAGAGTTGTTTAAAGAAGATTGTGCACGGCGCTGGCAATCTTATCATATAAAAACCATTGTTTGAAACTACATTGTAAATGATTGGAATCAAGCTTTCCTAAAAGCTGACTAGTGTAAACCAAATGTGGTGTTGGACCCACCTATGCTTCAACATATTGTCTGGAATCATACCTCAATAAAAGCTGACTAGTGTAACCCAAATGTGGTGTTGGACCCACCTATGCTTCAACATATTGTCTGGAATCATACCTCAATAAAAGCTGACTCAGTAACGTGTATTAACAGATTTGAACGAATAATTATGTTCTTTTAGCCGCCATTGCGGTTTTTGTTTTCAAATAAAAACTATATTTTTTAACTTTGCTCGTATTTCGGCCATTGTTTGATTCTATAAGATGTGGAGGAAGATAATGATTTATTAAGACATATTGCAGGACAGTGAATGTATAATTAGCCAAACAACAGTGACAGCCTGTGTTCATTAATCGTGCTAATCTATTAGTGCAAGCGAGTGTTTGAGCTAACATGACTATATTGTGAAGTGTCGTTAAATTAGTAGAAATACTATCTTAGCATGAAATGACTTGCTGTTGTGATACTGGCAGCGCCCACTTCATTCTAGGAAGAGGAATGACATAAGACACGAGACTCATTGTGCTAGTATCTTTAATCAGTTACTATAATAACTTCATGTGTTTTGTTTAAGTGTCAGCTGTTCCTTCAAATATGGCGTACTTGAGTACCCCTGGAAACAAAGCTGGTGTACCTACATGTCTCAACCATGTCTCACCCCTTCTATTTTTTCTACCCCTTTCCCTACTCCCTTTTCTACTCGCCCCGTGCCTGTCCTCAGTCCTCCCTCAGCCCCCTACGGGCCTGACCATGACAGATACCACGGCCTCCTCAGTCATACTTCGCTGGGATTTGGACACGAGCTCATTGGAGCCAGTTCGCTCATACATCATTGTGTACCAGCTGCGGGCGCCGAATTCAAACACTCGGATCAAAGAGGAGACTGGCATAACGAGAACTACTCACACCGTTGGAAATCTGAAGCCGTATACCAACTACACATTTTATGTAGTAGCTGTCAACAGTGCTGGCCGTAGTAGGCCCAGCCGGCCCATCGAAGTGACCACTGGAGAACTAGGTCAGTACCTGTACTTTAGTTTCCTTTCTTTATGCATGACGCGTGCTGCACATATAGGGTGAGTCGCTCACAACACTGCACTGGTTGCTTGCTTCAGATGTACTAGGATATAAGAAGTCATTTAGAGCTGGGGTCTCAAACTCAGAGGGCTGCTTCCCGACAAATTCCACATCCAAATGCTCCATGACTCGAGGATAGAGCCAACAATAACAATAGACAAATGTCCTTAACAAATCCTTTTTTTATAGCGGGGATTTGAGAACGTCAGAACTTCTTTCTTCTTCTTCTTCGTACGCAGTCAGACAGTAACCATTATTTTTTCGAAAAAAGCGGCGGTCATCCTGAGGCTGTCGCCGCTGCCATAGAGCTTGTCTTGCAGCTCCACTGGTGATGGCCACATCTGCTCTCTCTGATCCTCGTATGTCGGGCAGTTCTGCAGCAGATGTTCAGCGGTCATTTTACCGGTACCGCACGGGCATTCGTCGGTACCACCTATCTTCAATTTTTGAATAGGTGGTACCTCAGTCTATTGTGGCCAGTGCAAAGTCTGAAGACAACGACCTGCTCTCTTCGGTTCAACTGGTAATAGGCATCGTTTTTGGTGTAACCAGTATGTTCGGTTTCCCATTTGGTCATGTATCTGGCTTTGATAAGCCGTTTTGACTCTTCGTACGTCATACTAGTATCTGTTTGTGGTAGTCTTGCACCTTCTTTTGCCAGTCTGTCTGCCTCCTCGTTGCCTTGGATGTTGCAGTGCGATGGGACCCACTGTACCACTACCCTTTTTTGTGCGGACTGCTGGCACAGTTTGCAGAGTGCTGCTCTTAAGTCATTAAGCTCAGTGTTTTTCTGGCTTTTTAGCGCTGTGACTACGGCGAGAGCATCTGTAAGCAGGACTATATGGCTTTCATTTTTACTGTGTTTCACCATTTCTTCCACTGCCGCCCTCAGTGCCTCTGCCTCCGCTCTGAAATTGCTTGTGTACTTACCAGAAGCGAATGACAGTGTTATTTGTCTGCCATTTGGTAGGTTCAGGAATGCTCCTGCCCCTAGTGTTTGTTACAGAACCGTCGGTGTATGCATGGGTCCAGTCCATGCTTGGGTAGCTTTTCGAAATAAAAGAACGTCAGAAAGAACGGCGAGGAAGAAGAAGTATTCAGAAATTTTCTTCTTTACTGACGCGGCAATGATTAGGGATATGGGAAGGGATGGGGGAGGCGGCGGCTAGATGCCTTTTCAGCATTTGCAGTACTTCTTGTCCAACCTTTATTATCACTTACCATGCGGCGTGACGCCACGTATGTTGCAGGGCACAAGATATAAGGTTAGGTGGGCCACATTTTACCCTCGGGCCCTGAGTTTGACACCCCTGTTCTAGATCTATGCCTTTTACAATGCAATATAAAAACCCTGTATTATTATCACTATTAGGGTCGAATTAAAATTCGCCAGCTATTTCTCAGTTGGACCTTACCGTTTATGAAATACCAAAGCTTATTGTTTTTATGTTTGCAATTTTCGTTTTATGGCATTGTATACTTACAGGCAAGTGTGTTCACAAAATACGATTGGCCGACTTTGTAGCGCGCTAATTGGTTTCCTTACGAAGGATAACGAAAAGATTAGTAGCTAACATGTGCATGATATAATTACGATTATTTCCTTATAAGTTCTACACGTAAACACTCATTTAGTTCTTGTAATAAAACACCCCAAAAACATGTTTTTAAAGGGCAAATCTCCAACTGCTCCCTTGTAAGCAAATCTCTATTAACTTGTACTCAAACACTTAAAACTACCAGGTACTACGCAATTGTCAACCTTTCTATTATTTGTGTATACATTGTTGTAGAATGCATTACATGTTGATTCTCATTTACTAGTTTCATGATACGAAATTACTGTTATATTTCTTAACAAAAGTATGACTAGCATTCACATTTTCTTTCTTTCTTGAACTCCCTGACTTTAGCGCCGAGTTTATTATGAAACTAACACTTGATCTCGCAGACTTTAGCGCTGAGTTTATTACGAAACTAACACTTGATTTCGTAAACATTCGAGTTGAATTGATTACGAAACTAACATAATCAGAACAGACACTTGTATAGCACTTTTACTAAGGGTGTTACTTTAGGCAGCCCTTGTTTATCGCTAGGAAATGATGTTTGTGTTGATAATTAAATGAAGCAGTACTGTCCGTCAGGCATTCTTGTTTAGATGCAAAGTTATAAAAATACCAGAAATGCACATTTTGCCGAAACAGTTTTCACAGCTGTTCCCGTCTGTGCGAACACGAAACTAGGTATACAATGACAGATATGCGAGCCCGGATATCGAAATAGTGGTGTTACATAGTGGACCATGGATATTAAAACGATGGATAGCGAAAACAACAGATAGTAAAAGCCTACTGCACAGTACAGTCGATCGTTGATATCCTTAGTTGATTTGTCCCCTAAAAGTCTAACCACTAAGGAGTCGACACTTATGGTACATTGCCACACGTAATAACGTTATATTACATAGAAGTTGTATCATTGAGCACTGAACAAACTGGGTTTAAAACAAAAACCAATAAGCACACATAAGAGCTAGTTTGATAATGCTTACCTTGCTTTATGACAAAAAAGAATGTCCATTTCATGAAGCCGGCCATGTTAAGGAGATGCCAGCCATGTTGATGCCCCACGGAGACATTATTCGTAAGGTGTCATCTACATCGCTTGCTCCTCAGCCCTGTTCTGGGGTCATGCTACTTGCACGACGGAAAAGAGGGCCCCGCCCACGGAGACAGAAAAGTATGTGACTGATATGACACACGACGACAGATACATACATGGTTGGGTATCGTGAGATTACAGTAAAGTATCTCAAGGGCCTACAGTATATCGAGGGCCTACATACCTACATTATAACTAGGGCCTACAGTGTATCGAGGACCTACAGACCTACATTATAACGAGGGCCTACATAACTACAGTATATCGAGGGTCTACAGACCAATAGTGTACCAAGGGCCTACAGACCTACAGTATATCGGGGGCCTATAGTATCTCGAGGGCCTACATACCTACAGTGTATCGAGGACCTACAGTGTGTCGAGGGCCTACAGATTTACAGTGTACCGAGGGCCTACAGACCTTCAGTGTATCGGGGGCCTATAGTATCTCGAGGGCCTACATACCTACAGTGTATCGAGGGCCTACAGTGAATCGAGGGCCTACAGTATCTCGAGGGCCTATAGACCTACAGTGTATCGAGGGCCTACAGTGTATCGGGGGCCTATAGTATCTCGATCGCCTATAGAACTACAGTGTATCGAGGGCCTACATTATCTCGAGGGCCTATAGACCTACAGTCTATCGAGGGCCTACAGTGTATCGGGGGCCTATAGTATCTCGAGGGCCTACATACCTACAGTGTATCGATGACCTAGTGTATCGAGGGCCTACAGTGTATCGAGGGCCTACAGTGTATCGAGGGCCTACAGTATCTCGAGGGCCTATAGACCTACAGTGTCTCGATGGCCTACAGACCTACAGTGGATCGAGGGCCTACATACCTACAGTGTATCGAGGGCCTACAGACTTACATTGTATCGAGGGCCTACAGACCTACAGTATATTGGTGGCCTACAGAGCTACAGTGTATCGAGGGTCTACAGACCTACAGTGTATCGAGGGTCTACAGACCTACAGTTTATCGAGGGCCTATAGTATCTCGAGGGCCTACATACCTACAGTGTATCGAGGGCCTACAGTATCTCGAGGGCCTATGGACCTACAATGTCTCGAGGGCCTACAGACCTACAGTGTATCGAGGGCCTACATACCTACAGTGAATCGAGGCCTACATACTTATAGCGAATCGAGGGCCTACAGACCTACAGTGTATCGATAACCTACAGTGTATCGAGGGCCTACATACCTACAGCGTATCGGGGGCCTACAGACCTACAGTGTATCGATAACTTGCAGTATATATGTGAGTGTCGAGAATGTCAAGTATATCTACATCCGCCTGCTTTTATACTGGGGATTTACTTATTATGAGTTTTCAAATGACAGAATAGTCATAAAGGAAACTGTGCTTGGGAGGTTGCAGTGGCTCTAATGATGTTAATCTGGGTATAATTCGGGTACTACATGTATGCGCGCATTGTGTACTCGCGCGTGCGAGCGCGCAAACACACACGGAATGAAGCACATTGCATCTCGCATGTGAATTCTGCAGAGTGGTGTACTTCAGTGTTGTCATAATGACATATCATTTAGCATATAATTGTAGGTTAGATGCTGGAATATGAACAGGACAGCCATTTTGCGAGAGAGGAGATAGTTACAGCGAACGATTCCAAATAAAGAATATATCGAAGCTATGGCCCTAGTGAATGTCAAAAGTCGATAAAAACATAAATAGGTAAGGCTCAGTTGCCGTACCGGGACAGGAACAAAAGGAAACCCTCGTTACAACCTCGACGTCATTCAAAGAGACAAAGAACAGATGAAACCGCTAAAGAAACACAGAACAAAACCTCCTGCTGAATCTCAACAGGAAGGAACATTGATATGGACACCACAACGGATACAATACGGAGTAAGATTCCATGTTTTGAAAAGACGGTGGCCAGGAATATGTGAATCACGGTATGCCAATTAAGACCGAGTAGGCATATTCAGAAAATATCAATATGGTACACATAGTTCCACAAATTCGTTGAAAAATGAAAAAGCACGCTTATTCATACATATACACAAATACAGGTATGTGTAATACATCGAGCAAACAATGAATATATTCGCTAATATAGTTCGTCGGTACCTTTTGTACTCTAATTATTGATCTCTTGACAGTTTGTAACTGAACCTGAGAAAAAGCTTGGTTGATTTGCCTGTCCCGACAAGCGCACACGTATGCACGTATTCATGCGCTAACTGCTCCCTTACTTTTACTTCACGAATCTGGAATCCATAGCCAGCCGGAGCTATTTTTAAAATCGCTCAATCGTTCAATGCCACGTGCAGCTAGTTCCGATCTGTCAGATACAGAACAGACCTGGTTTGACTTATCAGATAAAACAGATTTGAAGTAAGTAACTGCGCTTGCGTCTGAAGCAGCAGCGGTACTTCAATATTTTTGAGAGGTGTGCTGCTATGGAAATAGACCAAATGTTACACTGCTACTGCTTGTCTATGACCATTAGGGATCATAATGATGCTCTGCACTTTTAGCTTAAAAACATGACATTTATTTGTAATACCCCTTTCACATACTTCAGTTGTCGTTTTATATGACATTTTAGAATGTTCAATAATGGTCACACCATCATATAATTTACGTCAATTATAGTATACCCTCTGTACCATTCTTCCTCACACCCCTTAATTTTTTGTCATGTTACATAATTGCCGTTGTCGTAGGCGAATATATCTTTGCTATAAACTATAGTTTGCTCCACCCCCCCCCCCCCTTGTCTCTCTTTCTCTCTCTTCTCTATTACTGCGTCCATTCCAATTGATTAAAGAGGGATATTTGTATGGCCGAGGAATAACGATCTTTTACCCTTTGGTTAGGAGACCGACAACATATCCCGCACTACCACCTGTTCCTCCTCTATGTATATACTTCATCGTTGATATTCGTGTCTGCTTATGATATCATTTGAAGCATAGGGCTACAGCTATAGCTGGTCGATTCCCTTCCTTCTAGGAGCCCTCAACAAAAACCGTTACCTGCGCTCGTGTAGTCCTTATTTCTGTAGAAAAACGTTTTGAATGCTAAGGCTACTTCCCCTTGAATACACTCCCTTGTTTCCCGCCTGATGTGACGAAGATTTGCTTCCTCTCCGCGCGCACCTCGTGCATATATATTACTGGATACAAGATTGAAAACTTTACAAAAGCAATTCTGCCTGTTCGCATTTTTTGTTGTTTCACGGTGTCCTCATTACATAACCCCCGCGTAAGATGCGAGTCTACTGCAGACAGTAAATCAGAGATTGGTGAAGAGAGAGAGACCAGTGTGTCACGAGCAAAACAAAAAACACATTGCTGTATTATTTAACGTGTTGAGGGAAGAGAACAGTTAGAGCACTTTATGACAACAGGCAAATGTACGGTTAAAGGATATACAGAATGTGAATGAGTAACGTCAGAACAGACCGTCTCATCGTACCTTCTTGTTATTGTTCACTCCAGCTGGAACAAATGCCCACCACTACATCACTCCTTTGTGAGGGTATGGGGTACAACACTAGACGTGCTCTTCGCGCGCTGATTTATCTGGTAATTTGTTTTGCACCATGGGGTTGCCATCCCCATGCACACCACTCTTTATTAGCCTTTTTACCACAATCATGGAGGTGCAGTAGGCATTTTATTTCCATCCCAATAATGGGTCTCGGTATCCACATGAGACGGGATAGAGCGATCGAGAGGAAGGATTTGGATAAAAGACATGGATGCTATGAGAAAATTCTAAACCAATTACTACATTACTATGGATGTATGTTCGTCCATCATGTGTGATGAGAACCTTTCCTTTTTCATTTTAGCCAGTCCTTCCAGTCGAGTATTCTGTACTTCCAGGTTGTGGATGGGTGATGGGTGCGGAGATGGCTGACAAATCCGATTTGGGATCTGCATACTCGCAGACAGTGAGGGAACATAAAGTTCGCTTCGCGAGACTGCTATTTCACGGGCTTTTCTGGCCTTTCTCCGTTGTTCTGCTGCAGTCTTTTTAGAAGCCTCGCATGACACTGCTCCTCTGCGGAGAGCTGTACGCCAGGCTGTACGGTCTTTTGCAGCATCTTCCCATGTTTCGAGGTTTATGCTGAAGGCTTGTAAAGACGTTTTTAGTGTGTCTTTAAAGCGCTTTTTTGGCCTTCTTGGGAGCGTTCGCCATTCTGCATCTCGCCATGAAATGGATATGAATGCAGTAGCTTGCCGAATCGCCAAAGCCAGTCTGCACGGTACCTAATAAAGAATAAAAGGGATAGTCAAGCATAGTTGAGTTTACTCTTGCGGTTTACTGATGAAATAGTTCACGTTGTACAAATGTTTGAGACTTCATTACACGATACCTTTATATCCTATCTGAATCCAGCACAACGTGCTATATAAACGGTAGGTATTTAACCCGTCACCTTTGCTGAGAGAAGGATGTCTTCTATCACTCTGCTGCTTAATACTTCAGTACTTACTTGACAAAGCGGTTGTTTCACTCTCGTCAGTGTAGTGACAATTCTCCTTTTTCTTCAGCTTTAGCAACCATTAACATTTGTTATGTACATTTGATAGTTTCGAAGTTCATTGCACTTTCAATATATATTTGTTATGCTGTCCGTTTGAACCTTGTATTTGTTCTAATCCAATTAATTATTAACATCGGTTCCTGATTGTTGTTGTTGGAATTTGGACATGGTATTGTTAGCTCGAAAACATAAATCCCAGCCTGATAGACTTTAATGTTCTCCCCAGCCTGATAGATTGTAATGTTCTCCTTGAGTTTACTCCCCTTCCTATGTTATCATGTCACTGAGGCACGCGAGAGCCATAAAACTGCTAATGATGAAACTGGGTTTCTTGTTCCCCAGCACCAGAGCTAATCCAAAAGTCGCTCGGGGAGGGTGGTGGAGAGAAGAGATCGCCTCCCAGTCCTAACTTATTTGCCCCGTGTCCTCAAGGGTCTAGCAGTTAAATGTAAGCCACCAACAAGGATGTATCAATGCTTCACATTTATGTTGCAATGATAAGCCAAGTGCTTTCTGATGCTACATTGAAAACTTATGTTTATTCATGTCTATAGGGAGCGAATCATGTTTTCACACATATCAATTATCTTCATTGTCTGCTTTACGATGTGTTTCTTCTGTGAGCAGGTCATTTTTCATTCGCCTTTCTTTTAGGTAATTCATTCGACGTCTTCATTGTCGGTGCTATGTTACGATTTTATTTCAGAAAGAAGATATTTTCTTTCTCATTTTTCTGCCACTAACGTTGTTAACTTTGTCGTTTTTTGTAGAGCAATATCTGTCATCGGCGCAGGAGATCTGGCTTCTTTTTTATACAGAATTCTAGTTTTTTAGCATTTTCTGTAATGATATTTGTCTTGTTTATTTCTCTTGGTTCTTTACTGAAGCTTATCCGTAATCTTCGTGTCTTCTTTTCGCTCATTTGAAGCATAAACGCACTGCAGCTTGCCATTTGACACGTTAGACATGCATACGACATGCAAATATCGTCCAGCAGTGATAGTTTATGTAGCTTTGTGTCTTTCATAATGAGGCTGCACGTTTCATACACAACCCTATCTAATCGCCTTTACTTGCCGACATAACGATTGTATGGTAGTCTGAATGGTAGAATGTCGGTAGCCATTGTATAGAACAACACATGTGTTTAAATACAAATCCTATTAATTATAAGGGTAACAAAGGTTTGAATCTGTCACTCAAATGTCAGCATATGGCTGTTGATCTGTTCAGTCACACATGTGGGATTATGGTGCTCTTAATGTGACAGATCTGTCTACATAGTATCGCCCTCGCCACTCTTGACAGTGGACAGTTATTACGGACCTGTTATCGTTGACATGTGACTGTCAGCTTATACTCCACTGTTAAACTTGCCCACATTAGCAATTATAGTACTGGCTGTATAGTATCTGCTTTCACAGCGCTAAGTATTCACTAGCCATATTTTAGTTGTACTCTATGTACGAACCTCGCTTCTTCTCTATTAATTTGGTTATTTCTCAATCAGAGCCGGCCGCCACCCCCACCTCAAAAAATATAATAAATAACTGCAACAATCAACGGGCAGTTTCAGGACAACAGAACACACACATGATGATGACCTGGTTAGATTTGGTATGAGGTCGCAAGGTTACTTGAAAAACGAGTAAATTAAATACTGAAATACTCAATCAAGAGATGATTATTCATATTTTTCGATACTACCCGTGCTCACCTTCACTTTTCACGATGTTTCTTTGGTGGTTTGTTACAGTGGTTGTTCTTATATCTTGAGGCGATACTGAAAAAAACGTACTGGTCCATCTTAGCTGTAATCCAATGCGAACGAGCTTCTCAGCAGGTTCGCCGCTAAGGGGACCATAGTATCGATTCCCACCGCGTTGACCATGATGCTGCAACATAACCTTTTTCGAGGAGCACGACGATGACGTTGGGTTGGTATATGGGCAGTATGTTTCATCTGACCGTGGTACTAGTATGCCTTCTGTTCATGTAATGGACCATAAGCACCATTGAGTGTGACACATTAGCAATGCTACTTTGGAAAAGCTAGTTGCTTTTCAAGCTATTAAAGATAAGTTGAAAAAGTGGTAACTGAATGCATCACATACACTGTGTTAGCTAATGTTTTGTGATAATGTACTGACTGCATATAAAATGAGTGTCAATATCTCATAACGTTCAGTCTAACCCTAACAAAGTACATCACTTACAGCGACTAAAGAAAATACCTGGTCAAACCTGTCCAGAAAACGTGAAGACCTCGTACAAGGAAATACTTCCCCCTCGACGACTTAGTCCGCCATGGGGCTAACTTTACTTTATTTTAACCATCGAGATGTTGGCACCTAAGTAGCAACCTGTGAGCCTTCTTCGCGGGTAGACCATCAGCTTTTAGAAAGTCAATTAATCCGCCCAGGTAACCATGACCCATGTCGCTGACCGTCCATGGCCACGGGTAATAGCAGAGTCACAGACAGCATATAGAGCAGAGAGAGTGGAGGCGATGTGTTCCAACCAGGTGTTGCGTGGGCAGTCCCGGGGACCACTTCATTGGGCATGAGGAAAGGGGGGGGGGGTCTTTTCCCGTTCCAGATTTCCAGGGACAGGTGTAGGAGCTGTCCTAAGAGAGGCGGGCTACATGACCGAAGAAAATGAGGCGCCGCCGATCCAGCGTTAATGAAATGATATCGAGCTGCATCAGCCGAGAGACATCGGTGTTATCGACTAACCATAGGACGTTCACTGACTTCACTTGTTGCGCTTGTGGACAATTTCGATCCATTTCCGATCTACCCATAAAGAGCGTCCAGATTTCGGAGTCATACAATACGATTGAAATAACACAGGTTATGTGTAGGCGCAGCTTGGTTTCCAAGTTTGAGCTTTTGCTGGGAGCAGACTATGTGCAAACAGTTCATGGATAATGCCGCAAGGTGCTGCGCACATCAGCAGCCAGCCTGTTGCCCGATAGACGAAGTCCTCGGTGTGGTTAGTGTAATTATCGTTGATAGTGATTCCTGCCGCAAGCGGTCCATTGGCAAGACTTTTGAATCTTGGTCTTCGTCTAGGAAATGAGTAGTCCTAAATGTGAAATTGGCTGTTCTAAGTTCTATAGGGAACCTAATAAGACCGGAGTCTGAACTTCGAATGAGGACACATCACAGGCGGAAGTCAGACGATATTGAGAATGCGTCAGTTAGATCCTAGCCAAAGCGATCTCTTATGCTGTAAACCTTATTAAGGTGTACTATACCTTTGGTAGAGTCACGGGATGTTGTCCGTGCATACATTCTGATAAATTTATTTTAAGAAAATTATTGATTGGATACTAAAATAGTAGCTACATAGTTTGTTGACGAGGCCATACACTATAACTAGGTAAATGTAGGTAAACCAGGTACCAATTTATAGCTGGATAAGCACGAGAAGCCAGCGCTTTGACACTATGCTACACACTGTAACTAATATATATGTTAAAACCTATTCGTGTAAGCCAGACATCAGTTGTTCAGGACAAAAATACGTCACATGTTCTTCATGATGTAATAATATATGTCCATCGTGGTCGATGAGGACCGCCGACATCATCCTTGTCACAGATTTCCATGTTGTGTGTGGGTGCGGATTTGTGGCTGAACATGTCAATGCAGGCAAGAAAACATCTGCCGGGCACACAAGATCAGTAGAAGGTGATTTACGGGTCTCCCGTCTGCTCTGGACTTTCACAACACAATGTTCTTCGCTGCTAGGAATACCTGCTTTGACTGTGCTTCTCCAGTCAGATCTGTTTTGCACGAGCCATTTCCAGGTGGTGATCTCTATCTGGCAACTTTTCAGTGAGTCCCTCAGACAGACTTAAAACAGTTTTTTTGGTCGGCCTTTCTCGCGCCATAAGTTCTCAGCTCGCCGTAGAGGATCTTCTTTGGGAGGCTTTCATCTGACATACGAAAGAGGTATCCTAGTTGTGCTTGTTATAGCAGTGCATGTCAGTCCTCGAGAGAACTTCGTCTTGTCAGTGACACGATCTTGCCATCGCCTCAGGTAACCTATGTGTACGTGGTTTAACCTTCTTGCAAGACCAGATTATACAATCCAGCTTTCGCGGGCTTGGAATGTTGGTGGCACGGTAGACTTTGAGGTTGGTCTTGACGCTGATACCACGCCTTTGCCACACCATGGAGCGCATTCTACCAAAGGTATATGTAGGAAGTGCCATATAGACGATAACATGTAACCAACATGTTCATACTTGTCATTACTTCAATATATCATCGTCATCATTATTACGAGTGGTTCGCATTGGGACATAGGGCCACAACAGATGCTCTGTTCGTGTCGTTCCGTCGAGTTCTACACACGTAGCCTCGACTGAACTGATGTTCTCTTCCACCGCGTTTCTCGTCCTGGTTCTTGGTATTCCCACTCGTCTCTTTCCCTGTGGGTTCCAGACAAGCGCATGTCTGGTTGTACTTCTGTCTGAAAGTCTCTTTCTCTCCTGAATGTATGGCTGTGTTGGTTGCTGCTGTGGTGTTTTCTACAGATCTGTGTCTTCTGAGAAAATAAGCTGAGAGAATGATAAACACAAGTCTGTATTGATTGCTTTGGGAGTCTAATGTCTTATGTCAGAAGCAAGCAGGGTTTATAATCGGCAGCTGCACAGAAGACTAGCTTTTTAGGCTAACCTACAGAATAAAGAATGATTTCCAGAACAGTAATCATCTAGTGTCAATCTTTGCAAAACGCATTGATCAGACAATGTTAGCCAGGGTCAGTAGAAATATACTGATCATGACCCTCACCTGACCTCCTCGTTGGTCGTCCTGGAAACGGGCTGTCGTCGAAGACAACATTCTGGCTAACAAGGTGAGGTTCGACGTGATCCCCGTAGTAGTGAGTGGGACGCAGATGAAGGCAATCATTGCACAGCCGCCTGGAGGACCCCGGTCCACATCATACAGCACGCTCGGGATGTCAGGAAAGCTACTGCAATCTGCCACAAGTCCCTCCTTTTCAGGGCGCATAAAAGGGTTACCAACCCATTGTGGGCATTAGTAACCAACCACCTACCTGACGTCATAAATGTGTTATTCCTTGTTGAATACAAGGATTGTATATACCATATATAAAATTACAAGAAAACAGCGAAGTAAAACTAATAAATGTATAACATATATCAGCAATCTTGAATGTAATGCTACACTTTGTGCAATGCTATGCTGTGTGTAATGCTGTACTTTGTGTTAGTAATGTAACTATGCGTTCTCGCTCCTATTAGTCAATGGATACTATAGACGGTTTGATTTGGAAAAATACACCATGTAGAACAGAAACGGGAAAAGCAAATATATACACACATACATATATAGACACATACATAAATTAAACAAAAACTTCACTCAGACGAAGGTGTTAAAGATATTTCAACACTATGGTTTACGTATTGTGCATTCTCAGTGTCATTTTGTCTGTGTGTGTGTGTGAGAGAAAGATGGACATATATATATAGAGAGAGAGAATGCGTTTGGTGGTGGATTATTGCAGATAGTCTAGGTCAGCTATGCAGCCATTAATTATAACTACGTTGACTGCAATATTCCTCATCTGTGGAGAGTTCTCACTTGATTAAACGAATAGTTCTACCAGCATGCTGTATCGATAACCGTGATTTTAGTGATTGTTTGCGTCGGCAGGCTTTAGCTCTTTGTTCTTGTATTGATTTCTCTTTCTTTCTCTCTCTCTCTCTCGCTCTCTCTCTCTCTCTCTCTCTCTCTCTCCTGTACGTGCGTGTGTTGTTGTTGTCGTTAGAAATCATTTAGCTAAACTTTTCGATCAGTCTGGCGGAATGTATGAAGGTAAACGGTTTCCCATCGCAATGCCGGAAATATAGTGTTAAAATATTTCATTGTACTACGCCTCTGGGCATCTAATATTTTTGTTACGTAGCGTGACCATTTCCATTTCCAGCCATCTTCCCTTCCCTAACTGTAAGCAAGCTACCAATTTACAGCTGAATCTACTGAAGCGTGCTGATATCAGAGATAGAACCAGGTACAGTTGCCGTAAAATGTGCGCGATCTACTAATCATCATCACAGGCGTCCCAGTCTCTTTAGACCATGCGCGTGGCGTCCTGTCAGTTTTGTCCAGCTGTCTCCTGTATTTCCACATTGTCTGCTATGGCTGTTTATGCGCTCCCTGCCACAGATCGTACAACCATACTGAGGAGGCTGGCTTGCCTGACTGTTCCTTTATCTCTTCAATCTTTCTTTTTTCTCTGCGGCCAGAAGACCTCTACGAGCGTCAGCAGCCATCTGCTACGCTAACCAGATGAGAATGCATATACATCTACAGAAAACTGAATACTGCAGTTGTTGTTAGCTTGCTTGTTTCCACTGTGACCATCAATGAGCCTGTCAATTGCTCACTTCTATTATATTATAATCTCTCTCTCTCTCTCTCTCTCTCTCTCTCTCTCTCTCTCTCTCTCTCTCTCAATCAATCACTCTTTTCACTAACACTTAACCTTTCTCTCTCTAGGCCGTGTTCTTTTTTACGAATGTACCACATCCTCAGTAAGATTATTGTTTGTGTGTTTTCTTTCCACTCTCTCGCTCTCTCCCTCTCTGTAATTCTCTCTCTCTCTCTCACTTTCCCTTTCTCTTATATCTCTCTCTCCGTTCTCCCCCAGAAAGATGAGGTACGAATTGCCCACATCAATGATATTTGTGACTGCCTCTCTCTCTCTCTCTCTCTCTCTCTCCTCCCTTTCTCTTCTGTGTCTCTCTCTCCCCGTTCTCCCCCAGAAAGATGAGGTACGAATTGCCCACATCAATGATATTTGTGACTGCCTCTCTCTCTCTCTCTCTCTCTCTCCCCTTTCTCTTCCGTGTCTCTCTATCCCCGTTCTTCCTCCAGAAAGTCGAGGTACGTATTGCACACATCAATGATATTTGTGACTGCCTCTCTCATGACATGTAGAGTATTCATATATCCCACACTCATCAAAAACGGTGTACCCATTACTCCATCTCTCTGTCTCCCACTTGCCTTGATATATATATATATATCCTTGTATATTTCTGTCTCTACCATTATTCCAACCCCGTCCCCGTACATAAATACATTTTTCTACAAAGAAAAGGTACTGTCTTTCTGTAGATCATGAAAGACGATGCGCTTGAAGTTTTCCTAGACATTGAGTATGTGCATGAGAAATGCCTAGCTATGCTGATCTTTACTCAGTCGTCGGCAAGGATGTGCTCCCCCCCCCCCCCCCCTTTTCACATTTGTTATTGAGCTAAAGATATAGCTGCGTGCTCGTAAGCGATTAGAATCGTTTCACGTGACCAAGTAGATCTGAGACGTCAGATCGAACTAGGATAATATGAAAGAGAGGTCTTTGAATGATGTCTTGTCGGCTGTCCTTAACCGCGTTTTCGTACTTGAATGACTACTATATCTCCTTCGCTGATCATTAGCAAAGCGACCAGTGATAGCACGCGTGGTTGCACCTTTAAGTACAGCAATAAGCTCCCTCCACTTCAGTCGGTCTGAGATTATCCTTAGTGTTGTTCCACAACTTAGACATTTAGGTTTCGTAGGCGGGCGGCTACGCGTGCTATCGTAGTTGTATGAACATCAGAAAAATACCCTTCTCGTCCATCGATGGTCAATCACGGGGACCACATGGCCGGCCATTCTATACTTTTGCATTGGCGCATATTGGACAACATCCGGAAACTGTTGGTCGCGGATGTCTGTATTTTATATATTGTCTCTTTGGGAGATAGGTATGCCACTTCGCTCAATTGCTCTGTCGGTATATCCAACTACTCCTGCTCCTATTCCATCAAAATCTGTTTAGCTCCCCATGGAACATAGGTCTTAACACACAAATTCATCAGATGCTCGTCTACTCATAGCTGTTGAAGTTTTCGTGGCTTAACATGTATACAAGATGGAGTAGCCAGTGGCATGCTCAATCCTCCGTAATCGTTTTTTACGATATGCCTGACATGTTACAGTGCTGCTATAATTTACTAACCTTTCGGACCCCAGCAACATTCGGACCTATGACTTATTTATGATGAAGAATGTTGACTGTCTTCTATGCTATAATGTTAAACTGTCAATGAACGTCTCTTTTGCTGGTTCTGTCATGTTATTTACGAGATTGCCCATAACAACATTGTGCTATATTTCACCTCTTCAACCACATGGCCATCACTCTCAATCATGTCTCTCCAGCGTTACTGAAGATCGATATTGAATAAACAGATTAAGTCGTTTAAACAAACAAAACAAGAACCATATGTGAAATGTATATCAGTGCTCAATTAATTGCCTGTACTTTCAATTCATGCTGTTTAAGTCTATGATATTTGACTAGATTCAACTGATTCATATTTCCCTACATGTTTATGTAGAACTCAATCAAATCAATCAAACCTACACAGTCAAGTGTTAGTAGAACGATTATTAATGGCCATGCTAAACGTAGCGTCTATGTCCAATCATTTGTATTCAGGAGTTACCATGACACATGGGAAGGATTTCAAGGTACTCCCAAGTGAAACAAAGTTGTGAATGGATTTTCTAGTGCAACATGTCGTACCGCCTCATACTTGCAGTAACCTTGACAAAAACCAGACGTGCAGTTTGGCAACCTCAGTAGCCAAGGCTATCTGGAAATAACACAGCCAGAACTAATCGGTAGCTGGATGCCTTAATGTTCACCATTACTCCAAGCAGTTCCACACTAATACATTATGTTGGAATAGTCTAACTGATTATTTCATTTAAATATGAAATACATAACGTGCTATACATTTTCAATCGGTCCATACATATTATATTCTTTTCCAAATTTCAGTACAGGTATCGTATAAACTAAAATCAACCAAACTCATTGACTAATCGAAGCTTTGTGTTTGTAACGTTTAATTGCTGCTACTACTACTGCTGATACTACTGCTGCTACTGTTACTACTACTACTACTACTGCTGCTGCTCATACTACTGTTGCTACTGTTACTACTACTACTACTACTACTACTACTGCTGATACTACTGCTGCTACTGTTACTACTACTACTACTACTGCTGCTACTACTACTATTGCTGCTACTGTTGCTACTACTACTACTACTGCTGCTGCTGATACTACTGCTGCTACTGTTGCTACTACTACTACTACTGCTGATACTACTGCTGCTACTACTACTACTACTACTACTACTGCTGCTACTGTTACTACTACTACTACTACTACTGCTGCTGCTGATACTACTGTTGCTACTGTTGCTACTACTACTACTACTACTACTGCTGATACTACTGCTGCTACTGTTACTACTACTACTACTACTACTACTGCTACTGTTGCTACTACTACTACTACTGCTGCTATTGCTGCTGCTGCTACTGTTGCTACTACTACTACTACTGCTGCTGCTACTGTTGCTACTACTACTACTACTACTACTGCTGCTGCTACTACTGCTGCTGCTGCTACTACTACTACTACTACTACTACTGTTGCTACTACTACTACTGCTGCTGCTGATACTACTGCTGCTACTGCTGCTACTACTACTACTACTACTACTACTACTGCTACTGTTGCTACTACTACTACTACTGCTGCTACTGCTGCTGCTGCTACTGTTGCTACTACTACTACTACTACTGCTGCTGCTACTACTGCTGCTGCTACTACTACTACTACTACTACTACTACTACTACTGTTGCTACTACTACTACTACTACTGCTGATACTACTGCTGCTGCTACTGTTGCTACTACTACTACTGCTGCTGCTGATACTACTGCTGCTACTGTTGCTACTTCTGCTGATACTACTACTACTACTACTACTACTACTACTGCTGATACTACTACTGCTGCTACTGTTGCTACTACTACTACTACTGCTGCTGCTGATACTACTGCTGCTACTACTGCTGCTGCTGCTACTACTACTGCTGCTACTACTACTGCTACTACAACTACTACTACTACTGCTACTACAACTACTATTGCTGCTACTGCTGCTGCTGCTACTGTTGCTACTACTACTACTGCTGATACTACTGCTACTGTTGCTACTACTACTACTGCTACTACTACTGCTGCTACTATTGCTGCTACTGTTGCTACTACTACTACTACTACTGCTGCTGCTGATACTACTGCTGCTACTGCTGCTGCTGCTACTGTTGCTACTACTACTACTACTACTACTGCTGCTACTGCTACTACAACTACTGCTGCTGCTGCTACTGTTGCTGCTGCTACTACTACTGCTGCTACTACTACTGCTGCTGCTACTACTACTGCTGCTACTGCTACTACAACTACTACTATTACTGCTGTTGCTACTACTACTACTACCCACCACTACTACCACTAAATCCATTACCACTACTACCACCACTACTGCTAGAAACAGTTTAAATAGTAACACGCACACAATGATGTTGATATTATGTAATGCCATCGAGTAACATACAGTCATTCCCAACCACGTGTGGCCCGAACCACGTGTCAGCCCGAACCATGTACCAGTCCGAACTATGTATCATCCCGAACCATGTATCAGCCCGAACCATGTGTCAGCTCGAATCATGTATCAGCTTGAACCATGTATCAGCCCGAACCAAGTGACAGCTCGAATCATGTACCAGCTTGAACCATGTACCAGCGTGAACCATATACCAGCTTGAGCCACGTGCCAGCATAAACCATGTTCCATTCCTAACCATGTACCAGCCCTAACCATGTGTCAGCCCGAACCAAGTGCCAACTTATTCACTCCAGACATGAAATAACTGTGTGCTTAGCATTAACACATGTCAAGCTTTGGTGACGATCATTTCTAGCTAGTCAGCTGCTTTGTAGCATATACGCCATTATTCGAAGCTATCTAATCATGCTGCCCTCTTGGCGATATGCCTTTGAGCGCGGGTATCAGCGGCTCTTCTTATATCTAGAGTAGTAATTTGGCTGTAGTGCAATGCGGACTCGCTGCAGTAGAGAACCACAATATATATCTTTACCTCGTTGACCAGTCTGAGAGAGAGACTTGAGAGAAGCTTATAGGGCTGAGGAATAAAAGTCCGTTGCAGATAGTAAGGCTTTATTTGTAATAATCCCTCCTCTTCTCTCCCCACCCTTCTCGCGCTTTCAATAGATCATGCAAACATCCCTAGGCCCTGCACGAGGCTCATGAAATGCCTCTAGCTAACCTTTATGCAAAGGCCAAATTAGACGATACGCGTTACATAATTCTACCCAATGAAGTAGCCTCTCGGTGGCAGGGTACATACGCGTCTTGCTTCTCACTGCTATGGTACTCGGTTTGAATCGACAGTCTCGACACCCTCATATCCTCCTTAAAAGTGGAACTCACTTCGTCTCACAAAAGTGCAATGAAGTCACTAACACTATATCACTAACGGCAGTATACGCTTACGGAACACCTTTACAGGTTTACCCGATGGAGGAAGTACTGGCAGTTTATTGGTGATCCAAACAAGCACTGCTCTCTGATGACATGTCCCGCGCATTAAGACTGCCTGGACAACATTGTGTAACTGATACATAGTTTGTTGTAATGTACTCTTGCGAAATAACGCTTTGCAGTCCTGTCAAACAAATTAGATTCGTGTCTTAACCTTTTACAGTCCAACCTAATTCATAAATTCCATTTCTTAAGAAACAAATACAATCAATTGGGCTTGACTGTAATTAGTTAGAAACCAGTCCCCCGTGTGTCTTCTACTCATCTCCGGGTGTTACTGATATTTATATATCACACATGCGGTTTGCTTTCTAAAACATTCAAAATCAGAAGGATGGTCTTAACTGAGACGCCTTCTCTCATTCTCTTTGTCGTCCTCTTATCGAAGGTTGACTAGAATAGATTTCCAGCGTATTCTGATTATTGCATTGAAATAATACGCCGACATACAGTTATTAGTCCATTTCCTTTGTCTTCCTCTTGTCCGCCTGTCATCAAAGGTTTTGCCAGAGATTATGTATTCTCTAAAGAGTGAAGCAATATTTGAAAGTTGACCTATCTAGTTTTCCCATTTCTTCTTTCCGGCTACTTTTGTCTGCGCCCCCCTCCCCCGGACCACACAAACAAACAAGTAAAACAACTAAAGCGAGACATCTGAACCCAATGATTCCATGAAATGTCTCCATCCACGTATTGTACGACAGATCGTGATTGAATGTAACAGAACGTTGAACGATAAATACAACACATAGGTAACAATTTGCTGGCAGTGTGTATGTATGTGCCTGTGTGTGATATGTCTTCGGGAGAGGTGGAGGGAAATGAAAAGGTGTCTTATAATTCATGAAACAATACACCCGTGGTCCTCAAACGATAGGGGATTTCTTCATTCCCCCCCCCCCATATTTATGGGGGGGGGGGGGGGAACTATGCTTCCGTTTAGTCTGCTAAGTACATAGTCATTAATATTTAGGAAAAAACATACTTTTATTGAAGTTCTAAAATCAGTTAACATTTTCTGTTGCTATTATATTTGTAAAATGCAAATAATAATACACGTAAATGTATATGTACTAATATAGAAAACAATTAAATATATTCAATTTTATTTCCAATATAAAGTGGTATGCACCTTTAGAGTCTGGCAATCATAGAACGGAGGTAATGCCATTCTGATATTCAATGATACAGGTCCATGTAGCAAAACATGGTGAAGACCCCTCTCTTCTACAAAACAAGTTTGCTGATAAAACAATTTCTCTTCTGTCTGTCCTTGACGCCAAGGTAAGCGCGCGTGTTAACTCACTCACACGCCCAAGATATTATCAACACACAAACGTCTCGCTGTTCAAATGTTTTGCTATACTTCCACGAAACAGATGTTTTAGACAGTGTTATTAGTGTTATTAGTGGTGGTAGGTCTGTAATGTTTCAGCCTCGAGTCTTTGTTCACGCTGCCACTTGCCTCCTGACTAATCTATACATTGGCGCACCCTCGTCTTGTCTGGCAAACATTGCGCGCATTTTGACTAGCCAAGCTACACTTCACACACATAATTGCCTTTTTTTTTTTTAAAGTATACATTTTACTTCTCTCTTCCTTCCTTAAAGCAACGATATATACGTACATGAAACGCTTATGTGATGTTCTCTTGAAGGAAATGCTAGGCTCTTGATCCCACCGCCAAGATAGCTGAAAATAAAACTAATAGTTTTTTATATGAATAAGTTCACGCCAGAGATAGGAATAAAGAAGCATCTTATATCTGTGGGGGTTCTCAACTTGATGTACCATAAGGTTGCCACGGCTTTACCTTGGGTATGTGAAATGCAACCACATTGATGCATGCTATTCTTGGAACTGTCACAGGAAGCTGATAAGATCGGTAACAGTCGACATTTCTATTACCTTAGGTGCCTCTGTGCTGCTCAAAACAACGGTTGTCGACCACTTAGGGGCGCTTTTGTTAAGCTGTTCCACTTTGCCTTGTCGGAACATCGGCCGTTGTTATTTATCAGTCTATAAGCTTGGGGGTTGGGTCAAATGATAATCCTGTAGCAGACGCTGCTATCATTGATGACGTATTAGAGATTGATTTCTTTTCCGTTTGTCCAGATATGGTGACAAGTTCACTTTCTCGGCACCTTTTCTTTGCAAACAGAAAATTGTGAACCCATTTACATCTGGTATACCCGAGCGTGTTGGTTCGGAAAAGTGAACCCAGTACATTTGATCTTAGAAGATATCACCACTCATCATTGTATACGTGTTGTCCATGGTATTCATCTACTCTCTCGCTCGCTCTCCCTCTCTCTTTCTCCTCTCGCTCTTCCTCTTCTCTCTCTCGCTCTCATTCTCTCTCGCTCTCACTATCTCTTCCTCCTCTCTTTCCTCATCCTCTCTCTCTTACTCCTCTCTCACTCTCCCTCGCCCTCCTTCTTTCTCTCTCTGGCTCTCACTTTCTCTCGCTCTTCCTTTTCTCTTCCTGCTCCTCTTTCTGTTCCTCCTCTTTCTCTTCCTCCTTTTTCTCGATATTTCTCTTCATTCTCTCTCTCTTCCTTTTCTCTCTTCCTTCTCTCTGTCTCTCGTCCTGTGTCTTTCTCCTCCTCTCTCTCGCTCTCATCCTCTCTCGTTTTCTCTTACTGCTCTCTCTCTCTATTCCTCTTCTCTCTCTCTTCCTATCTCTTTCTCTTCCTCCTCTCTCTCGCTCTCATCCTCTCTCGTTTTCTCTTATCTCTTACTGCTCTCTCTCTCTCTATTCCTCTTCTCTCTCTTCCTCCGCACTCTCTCCTCTCTGTCTCTCCCGCTACTCTCTCTTCCCCCTCTCTCTCCTCTCTCTCTAGCTCGTCTATCTCTCTAGTTCGCTCTGTCTAGCTCGCTGTCTCTCTAGCCCGATCTCACTGTCGCTCCGTCTCTCTCTATCGCTCCGTCTCTCTCCTCTCTCACTCCATCTCTCTCTCTCTCTTTCTCTCACACACACATCCGCCATTGTAATGTGTACCATCATACATTTTTACCCACAATGTCGAAATGCACATAATCACCATTCTTATTATGGATAGAGTGCTGGGACACCCCTGGAAGTTGGTTAACAAACACTACCACTATTTAGTTCACAAACACTACCACTATTTGGTTCACACACTACCACTATTTGGTTCAAACACTACCACTATTTGGTTCACACACTACCACTATTTGGTTCACACACGCTACCACTATTTGGTTCACACACACTACCACTATTTGGTTCACACACACTACCACTATTTGGTTTACACACACTACCACTAGTTGGTTCACACACTACCACTATCTGGTTCACACACTACCACTATCTGGTTCACACACTACCACTATTTGGTTCACACACTACCACTATCTGGTTCACACGCTACCACTATTTGGTTCACACGCTACCACTATTTGGTTCACACACTACCACTATCTGGTTCACACACTACCACTATTTGGTTCACACACTACCACTATTTGGTTCACACACTACCACTATCTGGTTCACACACTACCACTATTTGGTTCACACACGCTACCACTATTTGGTTCACACGCTACCACTATTTGATTCACACACTACCACTATTTGGTTCACACACTACCACTATTTGGTTCACACACGCTACCACTATTTGGTTCACACACTACCACTATTTGGTTCACACGCTACCACTATTTGGTTCACTCACTACCACTATTTGGTTCACACATTACCACTATTTGGTTCACACACTACCGCTATTTGGTTTACACACTACCACCATTTGGTTCACACACGCTACCACTATTTGGTTCACACACTACCACTAATTGGTTCACACACTACCACTATTTGGTTCACACACTACCACTATTTGGTTCACACACTACCACTATTTGGTTCACACACACTACCACTACTTGGTTCACACACACTACCACTATTTGGTTCACACACTACCGCTACTTTGTTCAGGTACCTCTGTTTTAGTGTCTGGATATCCCCAGTTAAGAACTTCTGTTCTAGATGTTAACTAAAACAAAACTATATCAGTACAGCGTTCACACATTGTTGTAGTCTACCCGGATGGTTTATAGTGTTGAGGAACAAACGCTGCTTGCTCCTGCAATCGTCAGTCAGTATACATCTATGTTTTCATTGCACTTATATTAGAAAAGAAAACCATTTTTTCTCAGGTAAAGAAAGCTTGCCCCCATGGTCAGGAGATGAGAGTTTAGAACGCCTGCCACCATGGTCAGGAAATGAGAGTTTAGAACGCCTGCCCCCATGGTCAGGAGATGAGAGTTTAGAACGCCTGCCCCCATGGTCAGGATATGAGAGTTTAGAACACGTGTCCCCATGGTCAGGAGATGAGAGTTTAGAAAGCCTGCCCCCATGGTCAGGATATGAGAGTTTAGAACACGTGTCCCCATGGTCAGGATATGAGAGTTTAGAACACGTGTCCCCATGGCCAGGATATGAGAGATTAGAACACGTGTCCCCGTGGCCAGGAGATGGGAGTTTAGAACACGTGTCCCCATGGTCAGGAGATGAGAGTTTAGAACACGTGTCCCCATGGTCAGGAGATGAGAGTTTAGAACACGTGTCCCCATGTCCAGGAGATGAGAGTTTAGAACACGTGTCCCCATGGTCAGGAGATGAGAGTTTAGAACACGTGTCCCCATGGTCAGGATATGAGAGTTTAGAACACGTGTCCCCATGGCCAGGATATGAGAGTTTAGAACACGTGTCCCCATGGCCAGGAGATGAGAGTTTAGAACACGTGTCCCCATGGTCAGGAGATGAGAGTTTAGAACACGTGTCCCCATGGTCAGGAGATGAGAGTTTAGAACACGTGTCCCCATGGTCAGGAGATGAGAGTTTAGAACGCGCGCCCTCATGGTCAGGAGATGAGAGTTTAGAACACGTGTCCCCATGGCCAGGAGATGAGAGTTTAGAACACGTGTCCACATGGTCAGGATATGAGAGTTTACAACACGTGTTCCCATGGCCAGGATATGAGAGTTTAGAACACGTGTCCCCATGGCCAGGAGATGAGAGTTTAGAACACGTGTCCCCATGGTCAGGAGATGAGAGTTTAGAACACGTGTCCCCATGGTCAGGAGATGAGAGTTTAGAACACGTGTCCCCATGGCCAGGATATGAGAGTTTAGAACACGTGTCCCCATGGCCAGGAGATGAGAGTTTAGAACACGTGTCCCCATGGTCAGGAGATGAGAGTTTAGAACTCGCGCCCTCATGGTCAGGAGATGAGAGTTTAGAACACGTGTCCCCATGGCCAGGAGATGAGAGTTTAGAACACGGGTCCCCATGGTCAGGAGATAAGAGTTTAGAACACGTGTCCCCATGGTCAAGAGAGGAGAGTTTAGAACACGTATCCCCATGGTCAGGATATGAGAGTTTAGAACACGTGTCCCCATGGCCAGGAGATGAGAGTTTAGAACACGTGTCCCCATGGCCAGGAGATGAGAGTTTAGAACACGTGTCCCCATGGTCAGGATATGAGAGTTTAGAACACGTGTCCCCATGGCCAGGATATGAGAGTTTAGAACACGTGTCCCCATGGCCAGGAGATGAGAGTTTAGAACACGTGTCCCCATGGTCAGGATATGAGAGTTTAGAACGCGCGCCCTCATGGTCAGGAGATGAGAGTTTAGAACGCTCGCCCTCATGGTCACGAGATGAGAGTTTAGAACGCGCGCCCTCATGGTCACGAGATGATCAGGCTGCGTTAACAATAGTGATGTTAAATGTGAAAGAATAATCAAGTGGAATGGGGATTAAATAGCTTGTGTTTCACAGCAAGGTGTCTGCGCTCAATCGCAGATCTAGCGCACTGCAGCTGTAATAGATAACACGATTTACCATTCAGAAAGTAAACTGGTCTGCACTCCTAACCAACCACAAGCTGAGACCTAGTACAGTGAAGTCTTAAACAGTTCCACCCAGAAGGCTACATCTACCTGCACAGCTTCTGTGAAAACTGTGAACAGGCGCCATCAAATGTCGAGATATGTATATCTTTGCACCTCTTTTAGTTGGCATTATCTTGTGTTTTGAAGCAGCCAATTCAGTCCTTGATATGCAATCTTATTTTTGCTATTAAATTAGCACAAGATCGTCCCAAAATAAATGATCTATTTTTTTTAAACAAACGCCACAAAACTCGCGTATAGGCAGCGTGTTTCGTTGAAATGTCTATGCTAGTCGTAGTCGAGATAAAGTTCTGAGTGATAACAGAGATAAACACATCGGTAGCAAAACGTTTGCAAGAATACCTTGGGCTGGCTGACGTGAGTGATAGAAAAGAACTGTAAGTGGCGAGCGATCCTACCTTAAAAGTTGTCTGAGATTATTCTACCCCGAATGGGGTAAACGTGCCCCCCAAATCAGACACTGATGTCGCGAATGAAGTGTTATAGACTTCGGTGTCCTAGTCATCACCTCTTCTATGATGTGGGTTGGCCAGTTTCCTTCATCACTTGCTTTCCTCCCCTATCAATAAACCAGGTACCCTTTTTACAGCTTAGTTGACTCTAGCCAATCGATTTCGTAGATCGAATATGGTACAATTACATTGAGAAGCAAAGCGTTTCAACACTCTGTTACCAGGAATCCTGAGTGCAGTGTAATTTAGTTATCGACGTGATCCGTGTAAGGACTGACAATAGCAGGTAGTTAATGAGAGCCGCGTTACAAGAGGTATTGGGAAATACTTGAGAGAGAGTGAAGATAACAAGGCAGACATTGCCAATCTTGTTAGAGATCATCATACTACGCTATGAATCTATTACTGCGCTACACTTTTGTTTCTGCGCTATGAGTCTGTTACTGCGCTATGAGTCTATTACTGCGTTACATTTTAGTTACTGCGCTATACTTTTGTTACTGCGCTATACTTTTGTTACTCCAGTACACGTTTGTTACTCGTGTACACATCTGTTACTCCAGTACACGTCTGTTACTCTAGTACACGTCTGTTACTCTAGTACATGTATGTTACCCCACTACATGTTTGTTACTCCACTGCACGTCTGTTACTCCACTACACGTCTGTTACCCCACTGCACGTCTGTTACTCCACTACACGTCTGTTACTCCACTACACGTCTGTTACCCCACTGCACGTCTGTTACTCCACTACACGTATGTTACTCCACTACACGTCTGTTACCCCACTGCACGTCTGTACCCCACTGCACGCATGTTACTCCACTGCACGCCTGTTACTCCACTGCACGCTTGTTACTCCACTGCACGCCTGTTACTCCACTGCACGTCTGTTACTCCACTGCACGTCTGTTACTCCACTGCACGTCTGTTACCGCGCTACAAATGTATTGCTACGCTACACATCTATTTCTACGTCACACGTCAAATACTACACTTTACATATATTACTTTACTATACGTGTGTTTCCTCGCTACACCTATGTTACTATGTCACACGTCTATTACTTAACTACAAGTCCGGGGACGGCGTGGCCTAGTGGTTAAGTGGCACGGCTCACAACCAGAAGGTGCTGGGTTCGGCCCCCAACACAGCACCGGCGTTACCCTGGGAAGCAAACCTTTAGAAAATGCAGGAGGAACCAGAGCCTTGCATAAAATGCATGCTGAAGTCGGATGCACTGGGCCGACAGGTGCAAAATAAAAACCACAGTGCAACGCACACCGCCTTGGGGATAAGAGAAATAAGGCGAACGCAAAAAAAGAAGAAAAAAACTACAAGTCGATTGCAATGCATGATATTCCTAGTCAAAAGGAGTGGGAGTATTTGTATATGACGCACTTAAGGAGGTCGACTTCTGGCGACCAGAATATCATTCCAGTGATATACATAGTTTCCTATACATTAGTTCTAATCTCATCATATGAAATTGCTGGCTGCTGTTCGGATTGTTTTCTGCTTCCATTCGTTTCCCGTGACTTCTTTGTAGATGTCATGGTCATTGACCGGTAAAGTGCTCAAGGACCATTTCTTATGGCACTTTTCAGGGCAGCATCAAACCCCCTCCACTTGGTCCGGCCTGCCACCACGGTTATTATCAAATAAAGCAGTGAGTTACACAATCTTTTTTGACTGGACGGCACACCAAATTATATTTTTTGAAAATCCATGGCATACGAAATTCACGTTAAAAATTGTTTGTACCATAATAACTGTTAAAACAATACTTATAGTTGGAATAGTTATCTGCGAGTAATTCAGATGCTGTTTTTAAATAGATCATAAAAACAAAATAAATTAACATTTCCAATAATATTAAATGTTAAACAATATTGACTTCCCACCTTCTATTGTAAGGAGGAACTACTCGTTGACATGGAAACGAACAAAATATTATTGAAGAAAACACGTGAGATACTTGTGGCTGTTTTAATGAGCATAACCGTTTGATATTTGGTTCTATTTTAGATCGAACAAATCTAAGTTCTTGAACCACATTTTGCATTCAGGTTCTCTTGTTTTTGTTTTGTAATTCAAGTCAGCGCCGATAACCCTCACTCGCAGCGGTTGGTAGTTGACAATGACATTAAAACGCAGATATCTTGACTAGCAATTGTGAGATACTCTTTGTTCACTACTAGCCAAACAACACCCAACGAAACTTAGAACAAACATGTTTGAGTATTAAAGCTCAATCACGTTTGAGTTGGACAATTCTTCGTTCTTTTTTAAAGGGGTCGTTACAACAGAACCATCATCAGGCGATCATTCATGTTTCTAATCATTGTTCTATATCTTAGGGCTAAACATGCTGAGCAAATTTGTCTTTTATCGTAGTTAAATGTTTTCCAACCAAATATAATATTTCCTCTTTGTCGTTGGTGCTAACATAATTTGTTCGGTGAAAAATATCTAATGATCTCTAATGCCGTAATTCCAGTTTAGTTTGAATCCCATTTGTTTTATCCGAACATATCAACATAATTTCAAGTGGGCCTTGCATCTTTCTATTAAGCTATTTTCCAGCAATTTACTTAATTCTCTCTCGTTTTCATTTATTTAAAGTTCGTTTTCATTTATTTAAAGTTCATGCTGTCTTGCAAAAATGGTGGCTCTTGACATCCTTCGAACTTGTGTGTGGAAATGTAAAGAATGATGCTCTGATCCTATTTCCTTAGAAAACACTTCAAATAAACGGGAATTGAGAGCTCTAGATTTGATCAGGTTAACAATCTTAATACACTGATCAGAAACTGTTGAGAGTTCCACGGATAAACTTCTGGCCAGGAGTGCTTCCATGTCAAAGAAAGAAACAGTGCGTGGTTGACATTGTATGACTTTTTTTTTTTGGAACTGATAAAAATCATTTTTTCGGAGCTAACACTTGTGCAACGTTTCCATTCGATGCCATGGTTTTTGTCGGTTACACGTTCAGGTAATTCCTTACGAAACAAATAGTTCTCGGTAATAGAACCTTCATCTATAAATTGTACAATAGCTATTAGTTGGGCACGATCGTTGGTAATTTGATTCATCTAGCTCAATTGAATTCGCACCTGTCGGCCCAATGCATCCGACTTCATGCATTTTAGGTAAGGGTCTGCTTTCTCCTGCATTTTCTAAGCGTTTGCTGCACCGGCGTAATGGCCGGTGCTATGATGGGGATCGAACCCAGCACCTTCGGGTTGAAAGCAGTGTCACTTAACCACTAGCCCACGTCATCCCCCAGCCAGTTTGGTTAATTTTATTATGTCCTCAATCTTCGTATCTAATGCACCCACTTTGGGTGCGCCCACAGCCAGAATGTCAGCTCTTTCATTGCCTTAAACACCAGCATATCAGTCAGAGCTGACAAAGACCCTATTTCGACTCCTATCGGCGGTACTGGAAACATACTGCACTCGTGTAGTCTGTCTAAGAGAATATGGATCGCAGTGAGAATGCAAACCCGACACCCAAAATAACCCAAGCTGAAACTGAATGTGTCGGGTCGAAAATAGCAGATATCGCAGCCTTGCTGTACACTACGACACATCCTTTTCAGAAGGAACGCCGACGAAGAAGAAAACCCAGCATTTTCAACACGGTCAATCAGCACAAGTGCCAGAGTTTTGAGGCCTCTATGTCCATATCCACTCATGCCGCAGACATCCATTACATACCTTCGTAAGATAAATCAAATGGCGTGGCTGACATTAAAACAATGACCTAAATGTAGGCTATTACCATGATGATGGCGCTGCTGCTGTTTTTCAGAAGACAAACGGAGTAATAAGTAATCCGGCATCTTTACCACACTTTACTCCTATTTCAAAACAAAGATCCATTCTGTTCAGTGGCGCCTGCACGTTTGAATGCGGGGTAGAGGTGGAAAGATTACGTTATTACCTTCCAACCGAGTACCCGTCCACAACTGGATTCGGCAGATGGTTTTGGAAGTCTCTCGTGGCGGCTGTTTTCTCTCTTCACACCCATGTTTCTCTTGGCTTAGCTTGAGGAGTTGCCGTGAGTGTGTTTGTTTGTTTTTCTTATTAAAATTATGTAATAAAAGATGGGGCATGGGCATTAAGTTTGGACAAGTGACGCCAACATCTCGAGTTATGACCGTCCATGAGATAATAATTGGGCCTAATGGTAGGATGAAACATGTTTGCTTCTATCTGCATCACGATTCCCTCCCCTACAAATTACCACACTTAGCTCCCCATACCCAGGCTTAACTCGTGGCATCCTATTTCCTAGTTTAATCTGACTAGAACTTGAGTCACACCACATGGCCAGGGTCTGTAACACTTACCAGACCTCGGCTGTGCGGCCAGGGTCTGCAACACTTAACAGACGTTGGCTTTACGGCCAGTTGAGGTTGGAGAAACTGGGACCTATGGCAAGTATGTTAAATGCACCAATTATAATTCTTCTCTTATTTAATGGTATATTTATTTTTATCTCGTGGTGATTCATTAGCGCCATCCAAGAAGTTCTATGTCTTAACTGTCTTGTCTGTTTTTTGTCAGCCTTGTTTGTGTCTGCCTTGTCTCTAAGACTTCTACATTGAACATTCTTTACTTCTAGTGTCTCTCAATTATATTGGAACCGACATAAGAGAACACGGATGATATAATACATGTTAGCCATCTGAACCAGGCGTCCATACACATACAAGCGCCTGATAGAGGATCTAAGGAATGCTTTCAACCAACATTGTGTACAACTAATATTGAACTATGGATGCACATCTATGCCAGTGAATAATAGGAAATGAGACTAATCACTAGCACCATCAAGAATGTTGTTCCAGGGGGAAATGAATTCCATACCATGTACAACTAAGATACCGAATGATTTCTACTTTTTCGTCGGCGTTCGTCCTGACAATGGCGCTGTGAGGTTTTCTCGTAGTTTACAGCAATGCTGCGATATCTGCTTCTTTCGGTCCAGCACATCTTATTTTAGCTGGCTTCTTTTTTTGGTATCATGTTTGCATTTCTATTTCGATCCATATTCTCTTAGCCAGACTGCACTAGTGCAGCCTGTTTCTGGGACAGGCGCATGTAGGCAGAAAAGGGCCTTTGTTAGTTCCGGTTTGCTGACTGATGTAAGCAACCTGCTATTATGAGTCACTGGCTGCTGTCAGCTCATTTACTGTGATAAACAAACGATATCGAGGACAAGAACAGCCGATGAATAAGTAAATGTTTGAAACAACAAAAGAACCTGCCAGGGAAGCTGGCCTAGTTTTTGTTTATTAAGTACTTCATGAAATAAGGACAGCAAGCAGAAAATCGCAATGGTTTTGAAATCTGATGTCTCGGGAACAATTTTAGAAGCAGCCGGTTACAGTGGCGCTGAAAGCTAGGATTTCTGTAACAAAGCTCGGAACTAACAAGAGGGCGGGTTCTTCCTCTCAATGTTCAAACACAAACTTGACGTGGGCTATATATCGTAATTATTATAAGCAACAGTTGATTATACAGGCTTTAGGTGAGTTGGTGACCTGGACGGTACTCGAGAATCCCTCTATTCTCACGTTTCGCATCAGATACCGGATGTATTGTAAGACATCCAACAACCAAGTAGATGGGCTTTTGTTTATAATTTCTCAAAAAATAAATGAACAAACCATCGATAATAGGTTATTATAGTCATATCTACCCACCCCGTGGACCCCATCAACTGACATAAACACCCTAGTGTTAGAAGAGTGTACAGCTCACGTGGATAGTCGACAGGTCATGTGTGTGTGTGTGTGGTACTTTCTACCTGTAACTCTTTTTGTCTATCTCTTTCACTCCCCCCCCCCTCTCTCTCTCACACACTCTCTCTCACCTTTCTCTCCCCCACTTTGCTACTTCTGAAGTTCCTCGCGCGCCATTTCTAATCGTAATAGCTTTTCCCAAACACCCTTTGAAGAACCCACAAGCACCAAATGAAAGACGCGTTATCTTCTGTATTCCCGAAAGGGTTGCATAACTGTTATAATCAGACACTTCTGAAGAGGAACTTAGTCACCCCTAAGGCCGAAACAGGTTATTTGTTAATCAGCCACTGCAGAATCGATCAAACCAGGTTTGTATGAATATTATGTTTATTTCTGTACCACCCAGGTTTTAGGCACGAGAATGCTCTAGCATGCATGTTTTATCCACAGAGGGAGGTTCATATATCCACTGTTTGTCAGAACCAGTTATCATACATTTCTCTCTCTCTCTCTCTCTCTCTCTCTTTCTTTCTTTCTTCTCTCTCTCTCTCTCTCTCTCTCTCTCTCTCTCTCTCTCTTATTAGTTGATGCACTGTGTACCATCACATCTGGCTTCCCATAACCATTTTTAAGTAAAGCCTGTCATATGTTTAGCATAAGTTGAACACTGCATTTGGCTTCCCAAAACAGGTTCAAGGAAAGCCATTTTTCAGTCAGTTGCAGTGCTGGTTTATAGCTATTCCTTTTTTTTTACATGGTGAGGTTGCAAACCCTATGCAGGACCTTCTTAAGTTGCCTCTTACGACATACAAGAAATGAAACACGAGTTATTATATTGTTTCACCTTGGTATCACTCAGTGGTCAAAACGTATTTTATCATTAACTCTGCGTACAACGAAAGAAGAGCCTCTTTGGCAGACAACTCTCAATCAAAGCTGTTCCACCAATGAATGGCACGCGCTAATGGTCGAAATGACAACTACACACCACTCAAGCCTACAAATTCACCCGCACAGTTCGTGACAGATTGTACCAACGGAACCAGTTGGATTTGAGTAGTTTGCCTAACATTCTACAGCTCAGTGTGGCTCTGTACCCCACCTTTCTCTCTCGACTGTCTCTTCTCATCGTACAGCTCATCATACGGCAGGGTTGGGGAGGCTTATGTTGCCACTCTGTTCCCCTCATGGTGCTGATAGTCCAAGATAACTTGTTCTACAGTTTTTACCACAGGGACACATGTATGTGTATCCAATTTTTAATTTGTTAACAGGTGATTTATGAGTCCCCATTGGTAGATTAGTATGATTATTATACCTGTATTGATATGGACAAGAAATGATCGCCGACAACCAGTTTGCCAGTATCCCCATAGACATGGAATTCAGAGACGGAAGCAATGGAAAAGCAAACCTTGAAATTAAGCCGATAACGCTGGATAACATGGCGCTGTTGTAGACACTGATGGGGCTGTAATTTGTGAGAAATTATGATAGGTGCACCGAGAGTTAAAGATACGACAAACTAGAACAGAACTCATGTGATAACAACCTGAAGTCAGAGACTGAAGATTGGTGTTTATTTTGGGGAGTCACCGTTAATAAGGACAGTTATCACGTAGAATCTTATACACATTAGTTTCTAGGACTTGAGTGGGTATCATTGGTAGATACTCCAAAACCTGCATGCACTTGGGCTAATGCTCTGTTCTGGTTATTGTTGAAATATCAGGCTGGATAAACAAAATTTAAAAAACTGCATTTGAGTCAGTGTTAGTAGAGGTTAACTGCTGGCCATCATATATTCGCTTTGCTGTACGTCCTGAGGCTGAGGGTCATGAAAGAGATATCTTGCTTCCAAGTCAGACGTTTATGCTGACGCTAAGTGTGTATAATCTTTAATTGGGTGGGTGTATAATTCGTAGGCGGATGTTTGTGTGTGGGTGTGTCATTTGATTCTGTGTAAGTGTCTCTATTTCTTTCTTTCTTTGTATGTATAAAAATGCGTGTGAGTGAGAGTGTGTGTGTGAGAGAGTGAGTGAGTGAGAGTATCTGTGTGAGAGAGAGAAAGGGACAGAGAGAGTGAATGAAACTGAGAGAGGAAGACACACACACACACACACACAAGTGGAAATACGGATCTATAAATACGTGATATCATGACACGGTAACCGATGTAGAGGTCATCCTGAGGGTGGATTTTGAATTAAACATAGGACTTGTGGGAATTGGTTCTCGCTAAGGCTGGTCAGGATTATTTTTAATAACCAGAGAACCAGCTACGATAAGCGTAGTGGCAAATCACTCACTTTCTATGACAGCAGTACGGGGTATAAGTATTGCTATCGGCACGTTCCAGTTGACCCAGCTGTAAGTGCAAACCTGGCAAACAACTAGGAAAGTAAAAGTCGGCGAGCAAAGGAATTGATCACCCTACCTCATACAAACTGTGGCTTAGCATATTGATGTTTCTAACAACTTTATCCACCGACGGTAGTGTAACTTATATCGTACGCTCATTACTTGTTACTAGCTGCGAGAACCGTCAGCGTACTCTTGTATCATTTCCCAGTTTGTTACAAGACAAGGGAGACAGCTGGATTTACCGAAGGTACAGAGTATCACTTCTCCAACGAATAACCAGCTCTTCACTCCTAACGAGTGCACTTTCAAATAGGTTTGAAGTGACTATCCCTGCATATGTAGCGTACTGGAAAAGGTACACGCGAATATTCATCTCAACAGGCTAGCCATTACGGGGATCGACACCTCGTTGGTCAAGATGCTGTAACAACGTATTTTCAGTTGCACGGCTTAGACGTGAGGTAGGAGTCCTGCTCTGTATCCGACATTTGATCCTGACGCTAGATGTAGCAAACATTGACCAATTTTAATGCTTCTCCGTCTTTCTATATTTGTGTTCAATCATATATATATATATATATATATATATATAGTACATACCATTGCGCAATACTTTGTTCGTATATCTCCTGTGTTTTTCCAACTTATTGAATATTGACACATTTCTCCTGTGTATTTATTGCTTATCTAAATGTTCGTATACCAGTCGCCAACGATTGTGTCCTTCCGCATGATTCTTTCCAGTGTTTCACTGTATATGCTCTAATGCACCCTCTCTCCCTCTCGCTCCCTCTGTCCCACCTCCTCCTTCCTTCCTCCTCCCCCCCCCCCCCCCCCCCGTATCTGTCAATTTGTCTGTCTCGTTTGCTCTTTTCTTTATATTGCGTGGAAGTGCGAGTGTGTCAGACTATTTGTGATTCATCCGGCAGTGTACCTTCTTCTTCTGCGTTCGTTCTGAAAAGGAAGTTTATGACATCGTGTCGTAATTTACAGCTACGTTATGATATCTGCTCCTTTCGGCCCGATACATTGGATATCGGCGCGACACCTTGGAATCCAGTGCCACAGTTTTTGGACATGGTTTTCCTTACCTCTCCCATCCTTAATCTCTTAGCCAGGCTGCATCGTTAGTCTGTTCCTAGGGGTGCCATTTGTTGGCGGAATATTGTCTTGGTCAATGTAGAGTTACTGTTATGAGTCGCTGCTACATCTTCGTTTCCGCCCTGGATTTCAACCTAACAAAGTTACAATAGTTCATGTCTGGGCTTACGCTTGCTTCTAATGTCACTGTAGTTTCTCCTGATTGCGGTGTCATGACCAAAATAATTGTCCGGATTGAAGTAAAGTTTGTTGCATGATTTCTTCTTTTTAACACGGAATGCAACGCTGGACCCCAAATTGGAACTAAAGTGTTTTCAACTTTCTTACACGTTGCCAAAGTTGTTTAATCACATTTCACTGTCAGACTATTTGAAAACAAACGGCGAGTACGGCACTCCCTTGGAGGAGTGTTACCGACATCCAAACAATCAGCACCCGGTTAAACGTGATTAGAGTGGTTTGTGTTGGTTACCCCTGAGGAACCATTCCCACTGTTTCTCTACTGCTTCTTTATGTGGCACTATTTATGTCATTATTTCAATCTTTCGTTCTTTCCCTTAGTGTCTCCTGGTCTCTTTAATGGTGTCTTAGTATAACAAAAATTCACACGCGAATATGCAGGATGTGGACAGAGTTCTTGGAAGATATGAAGAGATCGAGATATATTTATCATATTTGGACTGGAGCAAACATTTCAAACAGGTGGTTAACTATATTAATACATCTTAATACTCAAATGGACGGAAAGCGATACTGTACGACAGCGCAAAGTGATCTCTTGGAAGGAAAGAATAGAATCGTTGTTACCGTCCAAGCATTTTGGTAAAATCGAATAAAGAGAGGTGTGCATGCGGCTGGCTATAAACCGATCATGTAATGCAAATTGGTACAGAGAAAAATGCTGACCGACGACATTCGAAGTATGGTCAGCCCTACGTCTTGTACCGAATACATTTCCAGGCAGAAGATAAGTTGGTTTGGTCATCTCATGAGAATGCACCCTCATCAACTTCCACTGATGTCTTACAACGCTGCTAAATCTGGCTACAGAGCAAGGGAGGTCGCGAGTCAGGTGGATAGATGACTGCGTGATTGTGCAGACACACGAGCTCATATTGACCGACGCAACGCACTTGGCGCAGGATAGACGACTAAGCCCCCCACGACGCTCAACTCAAAAAAGTTATCATTCTAATCACTCTGTCACTTAAACTCTCAAACCAGTAGATGATAATTAACCGGAAGAGTTATTCAACTGTCCGGCAACTATGGAATTGTCTAAGAATATTAAGTACATCTCTCAAGATCTTTCAAAGTAACTGTCGTCGCACGACTGTATTCCCATTGCTAGGTTAGTAGAGGGATTTTCAAGGATATTGACTGCAGCTTGCTTCGCCACTGGTGTCACCATGTCGTGGGCGGTTATGTTTGTTTATGTCACCTCCAACAGGAAAACCACAGATAGTTTACCGGGAATTGTATCCGGTGCCCTCCTTGTCAGCAGGAAGGCACCGAAACCATTCGATCATTAATTGTATGAGGGACTTACAATAGCTCTAGATTTTCGCAAGAATATAAGCTAATACGACCTTTGAAAGTACACGGGGCTTGTCATAAGTCTTTACCCTGACCATGCAGGAATAGGAAAAAGTTGAAATTTGGCACAGTGCTTATTCCTTCTCAATGTAGCCACTACCGGAATGTATACATTTCTGCCATCTCTGCGTGACCTTGAAAAAAACTTCAGATTAAAGTAACCTATATTTCGAACTAAACCATTTATCACAAGCCAGTATGGCATCTTCGTCACTGTCAAAATGATTTCCTTTCAGCTGTTTTTTAAGTTTTGGAAAAAGATAAAAAAGTCTCATGGAGCTAAATCCAGAGAATATGGTGGGTGTTGAGGAATTTCAATATTCAAATCGTTGGCTGTTCGCAGCACAAGCCGTGCTTTATGGCAGGGCACGTTGTCTTGAAGCAAAGGCAGAATTTGATGCTCGCTATCCCTCGTTTTCTGGTCACAGTCTTTCTTAGTTTTGGTAAGGAGATCTGAATAATATTGCCCATTAACCGTATTGCCACGAGGCAGGTAATCTTTCAATATGACACCTTTGGCGTCCCAAAAATAGTCAGCTTCACTTTTCTTGCAGATGTATGTGCTCTTGGCTTGACATGTGTTGGTAAGCGCGGGTTTTTCACTGCATGCTGGAAATTTGGGATTCTGGGTCATAATGGTGAACCCAAGTCTCATCTACTGTCACCATGGTCAGCAACATGTTTTACGACCGACATATTTTGAGCAACTGGCCACATCAATCAACCCTCGTTTGTTTCTGTTCACATGTCAGCAGACGCGGGATCCAGCGGGCACACACTTTTTTCATGTTCAGTCTGTGTAAAATTATAAAAACTATACATTCATTCAGTTTTACTGACCTAAATATCTCTGCAATTGTCATTTTCCTATCCTGGTCAATGATTTTCTTCACTCGTGCAGCATTTTCATCGCTGCACTCTGAGAATGGTCTTCCTGATCTTCTAAGATCAACAACATGGGAACGGCCATACTTAAACTGCCTACACCAGTTGTTTTTTTTACAGAAGCATACAAACATAATTCCTTAAACATTGATTCTATCTCCCTATGTATTTCTGTAGGTTTTTTTCCCTGCAACATCAAGAATTGTATCACAGTTCTGACCTCTGATTTCTTCATTGTTCCGACGAACTGTTAGAGTAGGAGATCCGGTCAATAAGGTGTGTGGCGCCATGCACCATACCGGGTAAACCCGTCGAAGAGCAAAATTCATACTTCTCAAGTCCAATACAAATTGAATGAGCTACATATGTGCCAAATTTCAACTTTCTCCTCGTACTCCTTCATAGTTTACAGTAAAGACTTGACAAGCCACGTGTACTGCTGATCACTGGACAGAATGAAAGACTCGCGGTAGTTCTTGGTTTGCCCCATAATATTAACTCAATCTCTGAAGACATTTCTTTCATTCAGGTATCACAGATCACTAAACAGAGTAAAATACTTTCAGTATCTCTCTCTCTATGACCACGAATATGAACCAACTCGCTAAAGAGACTTCAAAGTAACAGTAGATCATAAAACTGAAGGAGTAGATCTTCAGTAGTGCTTGATGCACTGTTTCAAGACAGATGCCAACAGCTGTTTATCAATCAGTACATCAGACAGAACGCGCAATACCACCTTATCTCATGTTGTTTTTGGACTGCTGTCTATTTCCACCGCCGAGATCAGAGATCTACTTTAGTTTTGCTCTTTGTATTTTTCTCTGAACCTTATTGTGTTTGTCTTACCTGTCCTTTCTTCTCCCACACCACAGCAGAAGCTTGAAACATCAAGTTGTTTGACACCCCACTATTCTACTTTTTCCTTTAGCCGAACCACGGTGGGACCTAGAACAATAGGATTCGTGTGATTTTAGGTATGTAGGTTAGGCATACGAGTTTGGAGAAGACCACAAATGAAGGGTTGAGTGGAAATGGAAACATGCAGTAGAGTGTTCTTAATGGAATGCAGGTCGTGTTGATGTACCGAGTTTTGTTATGAAGAATCGTCATAACTCCACTTATGACAGACCCATAGATGTCTCTTTCAAAAAATAGCATAGGATGTGGGAACCGATGGTTACGGTAGCTCGCTGGTTGTACACACTTCTGTTCGATCCACTCAGACTCTTCCTGCTTGACCTATATGTGGATTGAAGATTCTACAATCCGTGGGTCAATGTGTTCGTCGATCATAATGGAATCATCTAGAAGTAGGTGATTTTTGAACACGGTGCCAAAGTTAGAGCTAGTACAATAACAAACAGTGCCGTCATGGATAGAGTGTTAATGATTTCACTGTACTAGATCTTCGCTTTTTCAGAGGTGGTGCCCCAGTTTCGTTCTTCGTAGCCTTTGCCTTCCTGAACTGTAAATGACATACGTATTTACACTTAGGTAGACTGGACTGTGTTGCAATTGGCGACACGAGCGCGTTCTTTGCTCGAGATATGTTACGATTTGAACATTTGTAATGTAAAGACCCGCCATAAGCATTCAGTTTAGTTATATCACGACTCAAGACATAATAGTCGAGATTCAAGCCTGAACTTTTGAGCAGAAATACAAAGCAGTTACTCCTGAAAAAAAGCTGCAGTCTGAAATTGCGCCAAAGATTGTGAAGCATCCAGACGTGTCTGTCACCCAAACGTTCACTCAGCGAGGTATCCACATCAAATATGGAGTCTGGCAATCATGTCTTGATATACACTGTTCGTGTGCTTTACATCGGTTGGTCAGATACCGTGCTCCTCATTCTATTGTCAATGATCTTACCTGTACACATAAATTCTCCCGCTGCCGCTCGTAGTAAAATGAAACAATGCTAACACATGCAGAGGTGGCAGTGAACGCTACAAAATATAATTCTGATAAGGTAAGGAAATGACGATATATATATGAAGTTATCCAAGCAAGAAACCTGCAGCGGAAGAACGAGGAGACCAGAGAAGCCAGGACAACAACGAAATAAATGAATAACCTGTTTGGTTTTGGTAGTGCTCAAGAATATATATATATATATATATATATATATATATATATATATATATATATATATATATATATATATATATAAACCGCTAGAGTTCTATGCTATAATGGGAATTTGAAAGAATACGTTTTCTAGAACGAATAAGCAATTGTATTTGAGTTGAGGTAGTGTATATAATCGAGTTTTTCGTTATAAAAGAACGACATGATCGTGTCAGCGCATACGTTGGTTGGCGTTTAGAAAGGGTCTGTGCCACACACTAATCGTATCAAAGTCAGTCAGGCTAGCCCAGCAAAAGACATCTGTTCCACTTCCAGGATGATTCCTCTTGCCCACCATGTACACCAAGCCCAGCTGCTCTAAAGCTGCGTCATACTAGATCAGACATTTTCTGTTCTGGAATTCGTTTGTCTTGGCCACGTCTTTCAATCCAACACCTGGTCTTGCCGTGACTACGGTGATTGACAGAAAACACACGCGATGTTTGGTGGCGTAGATAAGAGACGCGAAGGAGATTAAAGTGGCACAGAAAAAACACATGTGACCCAGAGAATGCTTGTGTTTCGCTCACCGATCAACCTCGTGTACTTAGTTACTTGTCCATCTACTGTTGTCGTTCAATGATATGGAGAGCTTAAGTTGGCATATCTAGGGCCTAATGTGTTGTGTCGGTTTATCTTATGTCTTTTATCCATCCGCCACACGTCCTTCCTCGTTCGTGTAGTGTGGCCAGATCTTCTTGTGTTGTTTTACATGCGGTGCTAGTTGATCAAACTACGTCTTCATGTGATCTAATTTTTTTCTGAAATGTATTCAGCACAAGAGCTAGTTCTAACCAGATTTCTAGCACCATAATATATTATAGTATCCCTCCTAGTGACACCGACCACTTTTCTTAAACGCTCCATTTCACACGAAATTTGGTTACTTGGATAAGAACCATATTGCTAAAACAGAATTCGTATAACTATACTGTTTATCAGCTGTTGCTTTGTTGCCAAGGTGTTTTAGCGGCGGTGACCATTGGTAAATCGCAGTAGAGGCTTTCTGACATCTCATTTCAGTTTCCCAATCCGACCATTCTATCTATCTATCTATCTATCTATCTATCTATCTATCTATCTGTCTGTCTGTCTGTCTGTCTGTCTGTCTGTCTGTCTGTCTGTCTGTCTGTCTGTCTGTCTGTCTGTCTGTCTGTCTGTCTGTCTGTCTGTCTGTCTGTCTGTCTGTCTGTCTGTCTGTCTGTCTGTCTGTCTGTCTGTCTGTCTGTCTGTCTGTCTGTCTGTCTGTCTGTCCGTCCGTCCGTCCGTCCGTCCGTCCGTCCGTCCGTCCGTCCGTCCGTCCGTCCGTCCGTCCATCTATTTTCTGATCCTTTTTTGCCTTTCGTCGTCAGGTGTATAAGTCACACCTGGACAGCGCCTTGGTGTGCGCTTCGCATAAGGTGGAACTGGCTGCCTCAGACATTCCGTCCATCCATCTTTTGCGCGGGGTCGGCCTCTAGCTCTGGTGCCGCTGTGTTTTAAGTGATAGAGCCATCTGTGGGACGCTGCCGTGTTGCTGTCGCGATATGTGGTTAAACCACTGAATTTGCGGTTTTCTAATGAAATATAGCACTGTCTTAGTGCCCATCTATTTCCTGATCTCTCATTGTTTCTAATTCTGTCCCATCTTGTCACATTTAGCATTCGCCTCAGGCATTTTATTTCTGTTGCTTCTATTTCTCTCTTATCTGTTGCTGTCAGTGCCCATTTTTGACACTGGTAGCATAGTGTAGGCACGATAATTGTGTTGAACATGGCTCTTTTTGTGCCAATCTTGACGTGTTTGTCCGTCAGTATTGTTGACCATTGACTTGTTTGGTTTGGTGCATCTGTGATTGATTTCTTCTTGCATTCTTCCATTAGGTGATTCTCTGCTTCCTAAATATGGGAAATCCGTTTTTTGCTTGAGTTGTTGCTATTCTACGTAGATCTTAGCGGTTGTTTTTGTTTTTGTTCGTGCTATTGTCATTTTTTCAGTTTTACTCACGCTAATTCTCATGTTGTGTCCTTCTACAGCTAAGTTAAGGTTGTTTAAGCGTTGTTGCAGCTGTTCTTCAGTGTTTGCAACGAGTGATTGGTCATGGGCGAAGAGGAGTTTGCTACAGCTGTTGTCATTGTTAGATTGGGCTTCTTTGCTGATTTGGTCCATGTAAGTGATGCACAACATGGAATAAAACACACATCCCTGTCTATCTCCGGTTTTGACAAGAAACCGTTCCGACTCACCGGCACTTGTTCGTACCGTGCACTGACTATTTTTATACAAACATTTACATTTGCTTATCAAGTGCTGACTAACACCATAGTGTTTCAGTGTTTTTCACAGCTGTTGTCGGTTAATCACATCTTTCATCTTCTGTAGAGATACTTACTAAGTATTTGAACTTTTGGGCTTGTTAAGTTGACATGTATGTTCGGTGGATCTGGTGTTCTGGTAATATTCACATCTTTGATGTGATATTCTTTATATTACGATCGTGACTTTCGCAGCCTGTACCTCGTGTAAAGGTTAAGGTTTTACCATAGCTGACACTGCCATCCGAGATCAAGGGATATAGACATGGCTGTAACAGGTCTCAATTTTTTCTGAGTGATGACAGACCTTTCCGCACCTGAATATAAGCTACGGGACCATTTCCAGACGCGTCTTGACCAGACCATGGATAGAACCTGATCCCATTTCCCCTGTGTGACAAACGCTCAAAACGGTCTGCCACTCCATCTGTGTATAGAACTGAAAAATACAAATACAATAAAAACAACTAAAGTGCACGTTTTACGTCAGAGCAGTAACGTTTCTTTACATATTCTCGGACCGATTAAGACGTTTATATACGGACATTAGTTATTCGCTTTATCTGTGAACACCCATCTTTGTTAAATGGAGCTCGATGTTTCTATCTGTGCCCATTCTGTCTTATCTAGACCTGGATATCAGAGAGAGAGATAGAGACGCACACACACAGCTATCAGCGCTGAGGTGAGATCAGCCATACCCTAATAAGAGATCCAGCGATACCACCTCCAGAACCTCATGCTACATACACTAGCGGGAACTTGACGAAGAACCATAGAAGCTACATGAGCGATGCTCCCAGACCAGTGAAGTGAAGGGAGTTTGTTCATGCCATGAAATTATACATAATGCGGGTTGTCCACTCACTGCTTTGCTAACCATATGCCATAACTTAAGAAAAGGAGTCCCTTTAATGGCTATTGAAGGTTGAAACAACGGTACAATTGTGTTACTGTTCACATTGAAAACTGCGTTTTGTGTTCACTGTTTATGAGTTTTCCGTTTTGCCAGTCTTTCACATATTTATTCTGTACAGAAATATGATCTTTAAATGGCCTGAAACTTGCCTAGTGTCTGGCGAGCGAGTCGGTTATCGTTCACAATTATTAATGGATATCCGCACGTGCCATGTCAATCTGGAACGCCCACCTAACTGACGTGGATCTGGCTTTCAGATAACCTCACAATCCAGAGAAGAATGAGACCTGTTTTGCGTGTATGTACAAGCGGGTGTTCTATACGCACTGTCCTCTTCATATCTCTGCTTTTTAAATGCAGCTTTCATCTCCAAGGTGTTAATTCATTCATGTTTTTTATTTCTGGCATAAACTTTCGTTCAACGCTTTCTTGTTAATTCGTGTTAATCTATTTCTCCATCTTGTGTCGATTTCCTGTCAAATTGTTCTTCTCTTCCATGTATCATATGTGTGTTGTTCTGTCAATAGTTTTCTGTCATGCCCGGATGGCTACTCCATACTGGTTAGGCTAATATCCTCGATGTCGTCCTATTATTGTCCTATTAGCTATGCTTACCTTACATTTTCATATAAAGCTGTTTTCACTTATAAACGTTACTTATTCCAAATATATTTAATGTATATATTCTGTTTATTTCGTTCTTCTTTTATATAACAATTTTCAGTATATTCACCTCGTATGTTCTTAGTTCTTAGTCGGCCTGTACTTCTACAAGGGCAGATGCCCCTGTGCAGGTCCAAGCTCTATTATTAATTGGATGTAACCGGCAGAAGAGTTTTCTGCTAAACGGGCTAGGCTCGGGCAGCGTAATACTCAGCTGCGTTGGGACAAGCGCTTACTGAGGGTGGTTAATCAATGTGCGAGTCCATCTTAATAGACTCAAACACTAGAGCAAAGTTGACTCGCAGCTTGTTAGGCGCCATCTGTGCTGCTCTAAACAAACCACCTAACCATGGCCGGTGTTATGCCGTGTCATACAGCTCGCTTCTTACGACATGCTCTCTGAGGCAGTATTACTATTTTTGTCATTGTCATACACAAAGACCCGGACAGAGCACTCGCCTTTTATGCGTATTTCCTTACCTCTACACTTACACGTTTCTATGTAATACATTCCCCACACATTGTGCAGTTCACTGCTTCCCTTTATATGTTGTTACCTCTACACTTTTACATACATACTCATCGGTAAATAAGCCCAACAATGAGCCAGCGAATGGCTACAGTCTGGACCAGGCAAAAAGGATCACATTCCAAATACATATGACACCTACATTTGTACATATTTGGTATAACCAAATATAAACGGAAAGTTGCTAGAAAATGAAACAATTTCAAGCATGTGCTGGGATAAGCATGTGGAAAAGAGGGTTAGAACATAAGTAGCGAATCTCCATCTATTAACACCAATCAGAGTTGGAATTTGGTTATACCCAATAGTTATCTCAACACAATGTTTGTTTAAAGTATATAAAAACAGGCACTCGCACTTTTGCGCGGCCACACACATCATCATCATGTAGCACGCATTTGCTCTCATAACAGCCGATCTGTAAGTCGTTTGATCTTCGATCGACCAGTTCGTGTGTCATCGTCATGCTCAGATGCTCCATAACGTCGCGTGTCCATCTTCTCCCCGGTCAGCCCCCGCCTTCCTTTCCATGCACCATAAGACCATTGTGGCGTTTGATGTGGCAAAAGTATTATTTCCCTAGCCGTAATATTGTTTACTCGCTGGTTTTGCTCTATATACCGCTCTTTACGAGTTACGTGTTTTTCTTTTTCGCAATCCATGGTAATTTTGAACACTTTCACGTTGCATTCACTCTTCTTCCTTATTGTTTATGTGGTTGTCCATATCACTCATCCGTACGTTACCATGGGGAAGATGCAGATTCTCAGGATTTGTATGTGTGCCACGTTGTTAGTGTTCTGGCAGAAGTCTCTTATTTTATTGGACCTGTACATTGACATGGCCATCTTTCTTCTTAATTAGTATTGGCAGTTGTCATAGTTGCTTATAACTGAGATAATCAAACATTTGACGTTCTTAACTTCTGGTGTCTCTCTGATAACTAGGTCTGGGGGTTTGCATTGTCAGTGTTCATTTTCTTGTTCTTGCTAATGTTTTGTGTAACCGACACGATCATCTGTTCTAGCCCCCATAGATGTGTTGTTTAACCGACACGATCATCTGTTCTAGCCCCGTAGATGTGTTGTTTAACCAACATGATCATCTGTTCTAGCCCCCGTAGCGCTCATCAGAAGCACATGTGAATCATCTGTACATCTTAGTTCTGGTATTTGATTCTCGCCGGTTGTGAACCGGTCAGACTTGTAACAATCCTTGTCATATTGTGACGTTTCACGTGATGTGTTCTGCTCTCAAGCTGGAAAGTTAGGTGGAGAGTACGTATCTATGCTTTCCTTAAACCATATGCACTTTAGACTAGTTCCATATCTTGTAGACTATGTTGACGGTTGCTTATGGTTCCGGATGCATTCCTTCGATCAGTTGAATCAGGTGCTTTGAGAAGTCCATATACTTTATGATGCTCCATAGAATATCGTGTTGCAAAGAGCCAAAAGTTGGGATGTAATCTGTGAAGTAAGTAGTACGTCGACATCTTAATCTCTGCAGTTTTCGATAATATTTCTGATCTTAAGGATGTATTTTCCCCATGCCTCTGCCACATCTAGAACCTGCTAGTGCTTCATGTACCTCCTCGTTCAGTTTGTTTGATTAAAGTCACTAGAGTGAGCTCGGGTCTAAAGGATGGGGGTAACATGTTTTCTATGTCTTGATGTTTAGTATATCTTGACTAATCGTCAAGGGCCAGATGAAACCATGTGGCGGGCCTGACTTGATCCACCGACCTCAGGTTGCACTTTACTGCAGTAGGCCAACTACTCTATGCGAGAAACGTCATGCCAAGTCTGGGTAGTCGGAGCCTTCCTAATCCCTTTCCGTCTCCTAGTTACATTTGGGAACATTCACTCGCAAAATCTAACTGAAAGTTTGTCTTACCTAGATTATTATCACTCCAACTCTGTGCTAGACCTAGCTAACACTCGAGACCAGCATCTGTTATATCCGTCATCCCGGACTCAATAACAGGCCATCGTCTCCTTTGGTGGCGTGTGGGAATACAAATATAGAAGCCTGTAAACATTCCACGGTTGAGCGCGTCCCACTACATCCTAGTGCCTGTGAGTTTAGGCACGTATGGTAACCCAAATCGCTGACGTGGTCTCTTTCCTACTTCACTATGTCGGTATTGCACGTATGGGAATCAGCGACTGCCGCACATCTGGCCAAATGTCAGAATGTTTACATTAGATGAGAAGATGCCCGAGACGAGGGCTACAGCTTGCTTTTACCATTTCGCTCTTTGTGCTGCCAGTCTATACCTGAGTTTTCTGTGAGTTTCTGGGCTACACCAAGAAATGTATCCCCCGCTAGCAGAGGCAAGTTCTCGAGACAGAAACTATTCTTAGAAAACATTATCAGAACGTGTTGGTTGGTGTTGTGGGTGAACATTCTCTTAGCTACTGGTCCAGATGTCCAGGTTAGAGGGTAACTAACACATTAATTAAGTTATGGTTGAAAGGTATTGGCTGTTTCTTAGCGACCACTTCCGGGAGTGAGGTGCTGGTGGAGGGGTGTAGACAAGGGATGGGAGGGGTGAGGGTGGTTAAAATTGAGGTTTTAGCTGCTTCATTGTGCTAGGTTGCAGGTGTTTTTCTGGGTCGGTGTAACAAGTTGTATATCCTCATCTCTGCCTTGTTTGTCTCTTTCTTGCTAGTACACACGAGCAAGCTACTGGGCAGAGTGGGGAGGGGGGGGGGGGGGGGTTAAACTGGTCCTTTTGCAGCGATATGTAAGTGCTCAAAACAATCTGCTACTCAGAAGTTGAAATGCAAAAATGATTATATAGCAGACACTGCTGTTGGGGATGAATTGCTAGAGATAGATTCCACTTTACTTAGCCGTCCTCACAATAAGTTGGGTACCGATTACAGCTACGTAAACGGCGATGTCGTTACCCGTTAGAGAACTTCGTACCTGTGTCATCAGAAGCAAGTGTAATCTGCTATACGCTGGATGTAAAAGTAGACCAGGAGAAACGTTTTGTAGTGTCGAGTAGGTTGCGGACTTCACATGAACTGTAGAGTTATAGGGGTGGTGGTGGTAAGATAGTGGTTATTAACGCCAGTCATAAAACACTGGGCGTATTTATATGTATTACGTGTGTGTGTGCGTGCGTGCGTGCTTGCGTGCGTGCGTGGGTGGGTGGGGTGTGTGTGTATTGATGGGATATGTGTTCATGTGCGCGTGTGTATAGTTCAGGCTTGAAGAACACATACACATTCCTAACCTTTCAAGAAGCAATATCAATTTTCAGAACATTCCCCTTTGTTTGAAGTAATCATCCATTCAATAGGAAATCGTCGTGGGCAAATTATGAAGATTAAACGCTTTCCACCTGAACCAATTCTCTTAAAACTTACTTGTCTAATATCGGTGTATGTTCGTTCGTGTATCAGTCAATCAGTTACAACCTTTAAGCTCGGGTCTTCAACAGATACACTCTTGCCCTCCTGCCATCCGTTGCAGCTCTTGTCTGCTCATTCCGTTTCCTCTGTTTGTATCGAGCTCCCTCCTCCATTTGTATCTGTGTCTGTCGCCATCTATCTTGCCTTGTGGGTTTCAGAGCTGCCACTGTATTGCAGTGCTATCATCTGGTTTCTTTAGTGTGTGTTCTACCCAGCGCCAGCATTATGTTCTCACCTCATGTACGGCTGATACATGCCTGGTTCTATCTAACAGTTGCTTATTGGTGATCTTGTCATGTCCAATCAATATTTATTTTCTGTACAGACTCATTTATGAAAGTCTGTACATTTAGACTGCTGTTTTTGTTGCTACGACATGCCTAGTAGGATACAGTGATACAATTATATGCTATCATTAGTGGCCTCTAACTTTCGGACGTCGTTCTGTTCTACTTAATCCATTTACTCGTCGAGCGAATGGCGCTGGGTTTGCTCATCAATCACAGCACGGCTGTTACCCCGGGGAAGCAAACCCTTAGAAAATGCAGAAGGAAGCAGACCCTGACATAAAATTTATGCCGATGTCGGAGGAACTGGGCCGACAGGCGCAATATAAAAACATAGTGCAACGCACACCACCTTTGGAAATAGAGAAATAAGACGAACGCAAAATAAAAAAACCAACAACAAAATTTCTCGTCCGTCTACTTGTGCATGGGCGCTGACTTCGCCTGGGCTAAGTGTGTTGTGTCTGTCCATGTAAGCTTGTGTTGTTGTAGGTTTCTGTTATGGCAACTATTCATTTACGACCTGATCTTCATTGTAACTAGATCTTTGTGTATGTATTTTATTTATGTGGTAATTGATCAAGTCGCTTTCTCGTGAGATGATGAACCATCTTATGCACTGACTTGCAGTGTATTCAGCTCCAGGGCTAGTTATTACACTATATATAACGTCATCATTTCTCATTATACTTGTTCAGGTAACATTTATCACTGTTCTTATAGCAGCGGGTCAGGAAGACATTTGTGGACAAATGGGCATCTTGAAATATTAAGTGAAATAAGATGTCAGAAAACCTCTACCGTAACGTATCAATTGTCACCACTATTAAACACCCGCTTATCAACAACTGATCGTTAGCATATTTATACTAACTGTGAAACCATTGTCCAATCCGGGCCTTATATACGGAACAGGAGAGGACAATTAGAAAGCCTCCCATCTTCTGTTCAAAATGCTTCCTGGGTTGTTGAACTCTTGACTCATATACCGTGAGGCAAAATAAACCACCAGAGATAGGTACACAGAAACATGGAAAAAAAAACCCTGACCACATAGAAAACGATGCCTACCACAAACTCTCCCGGCGAGATCAGGTGATTATTCTCCGGCTACGCACAGGATACGACAGGCGTAGATGTCATCTATACAGTAAGTTCAAGATTGGCACTACGGATATATGTACCTTTGGCACAGCCCACATGACAACAAAACATAATTTTCAGTCCTGCCTATCTTATACCGATAAAAGAAGTAGCATTTGGCCACAGCCAGTGTCCTTCCACAAGAATCTGCATTGTTTGCGCAGAGCCTCAAGTCGACTGCTGCCTGTGTTAGACTAATTTAAGTCGAGGTCAAGACGAACGAGAAATAAGAACTCTTAACCTGGTTGAGTTGTACTTTGTTTCCACCTATGTTTAGTGGGCATGGTTGTTTGCTAATCTTCATTGTTTCCGTCTTCTACGTGCTCGTAGTCACATGATATCTTCCACAGACTGCACTATGTAAATTCATATGGTTGTGTAATCTTCGTACCTTGTATATTACACTTCAGTGGTCTGCAAAGAGAAGTTCATGCATTGATTTTAGTTCCTCGCTTGCTGTGTTGAATTCCGCGTCTGTCGATATGTCCAACCCACAATAAATCTAAACACTTCAATTACATTGGAGAGTTTTTACTTTTTTCGCGAAACGACACCCAGATCTAAGCTTAATCCTACCGACGGCTGTTTTTCTCCTTACAGAAAAAGAGAGCCAGGAGTGGCGACAAACAATGAGAACTGACATCATACAAATAATAATATGTCAAACAAAACAAAAAAAACAACCTCCGTTTTATAGCGAACTAACGTGGATTGCTAGCTCCATACTATATACCTACTATAAATAGGTGTAGCGTGCTTGCAGAAGACTGTCTAATACGATAAACTGGTGTAAGTTCGCACATAAGCCTCTGTTAACCAGTCGCGCGAATAACTTTACCATTACGTCTATTGAAATGTCGCTTAGGGAAACAATCACAGCCACGAACAGACTGTGTATTGCCAATCCGTCCACTTTACATTGTGAACATTAACGGAATTCAATTCACATACCCGATTCGGCCACCATGTTTGTATACATCTACTTTGTTTCGGAAAATAGGATTTCCATTTTGTATGCAATGTCCCGAGGCATGAGTAATGATTGCTTTGAATAATTGCTGCTGTGAAGTATTGTTTGCGTGTAGGTAAGCAGGTATATGCGATACAATTCTAGACATCTGGTGATTCACTGAAATCGATATTCCTATCTTTGCTTAGGATGACAAGATTGATCAATTGTATTTGTGTCCGAAGCTACTCGTACTGAGTTGTTCGCTCTTAACGAATTGTCTCTGGCTGTTGTTGTTGTTGGAAGCCACTTGTATTATGTTAATTTGACTCTTGAATGCGTTTCTTTGGTTACGGGTTACAGTGACTCTTCTTAAATCCCGAGGTGCACTGGAGATGGTGGACATAGGTGATCCTGGCTGTAGTGAAATGTGATACTCCTCAGTAAACACACCCCTATGGGGATTGCAGTGGCAATCTTCACCTCGTTGACCAGACTGACATATGATATATCCCCACCAGAAACCAGGGCCTTCTGTACTTTAAGGAATTATCATGAATAAAAGAGAGAAAGAGAAGGAGAGAGAGAGAGAGAAGGAGAGAGATAGAGAGAGAGAGAGAGTAAAAGAAAGAGAAATGCGATCTTTGAATCCTAATAGTTCATTAAGAGCTAGTTAACCAATATGTGTCAAACATGTCATGTTCCAATCCGTGTCATTCTGGGCGTGTTTCCGTGCCTAAGACGCCACCACTCATCACTGTCTCACCCTACCTATTTGTATAAGCAATCTTTCATCATAATCATTGTAATTAATTTTTGAGCATTAAGAAAAAATACAGCGTTTTACTTTTGATCAAGAGATTCGTTTGAGTGATAGGATGGTAACAGCTGGGATACCGTTCCTCTACCGATCATCAAATCACAGAAAATCCTCGAAAATAAATGGGAGAAAACCTAGGGACTTGAGAAAAGTGTGGGAATTACATACACATATGAGCAGGGTAGAAATGTCATGACATGTCATCTTTATATTTAAGAACAAGTTATTCAAAATAAAAAGAAGTTCTAGCAATCTAGGGTAAATGTGATTTTGGATCACGAATCAGCTCCCATGAAAACCAATTGAAGTGTGTGTGTGAAAAGGGGGTTGGGGGTACCGAAGTTCACAGCTTGACAGAAACAAGATAGCGTGCTACTACCAATAATACATATATGTGTGTGTAGTTTGTAGTTTCCACAAAAATGGGAAAGATAGTCCTAAACATAACCGTTTTTAGTCACCTACTTGCAACACGACTGGCGCGTTACTGTACTACTTTTTTTATAGCAGAACTTTCGTTTACATGGATAGCGTGAAGTTTATACGGCAGTCTGTGATTCCTGTAGTAGTGAGCGTCACACAGATGAAGCCAGGCATAGCACAACCGCCTGGAGGACCGCTGTCAGCCTTCATCAGCACTCTCGGGATGTGAGAAAAGCTACTGCAACCCACCACTTAATGCCCTTTTCAGAACGGACACCATAGTAAACTTAATCATTGTGGGCATTAAACAAAAACAAGTCCGCGATATTATGATGACAATTACATGCATACCATCAACGTAGTCTGGAATGAATGAAAACTCACAGAACTCGCTTGCTGCTAGGATAGTGTTTGTTTTCACAAGCTCATATAGCACTTGATGTTGTATGGTTTTACTTTGTTGACTCATACATAGATTGTCCATTTCATATAGCAGCTGTTGTTGGCCAAGTTCCGTAGCGCGTGTCCTTCTTAAAATAATACATATTCTTCACCTGGGCCTGACATTACTTCATTGTCTTTTCTTTTGATTGGTGTATGCGTTTTCCGAGTCTTTAAAACATACTTGCGTTTAGTATCGAGTGCAGGAACTGTTGGTCATTGGGGGTTGGTCACGACTCGTTGGTCTCGAGGTGAGGTGTACGCCTCGAATGCCGGAGATCGGGTGTTCAAATCGCGGTGGAGACGGTGATTTTTTTGACGTGGATCTTCTGGGGAAAAATATCCCTGATCTCTGGGTAGTGAGATCGGACTCCTGCCGCCAGTGTCGAGCACGTTAAAATTCCCTGGCATTTGGAAATTGAAAAGAGTAGGCTTAACGGCATCTGCCCGAACAAAATTCAAATTTAAAATCTACCCACGTTATTTGTACCTTTCCCCATTTGATTTGTTAAGAGCAGCAATAGATCGCGCATGAGTGGCTGTGGGTCTACTTAGCTCTATTGTTTGAGTCAATAAAGATGGACTCGCGCATCGGTAAAAACCACACTCCAGGAAACTGGTTGTATACAGACTATGCAGTCTTCTAAACCAGTACAAATACGTTAAGTCAAGTTGTTGCACTCTTATGTGTACGTAAGCCAGTATTTAGATATAACGCTAGACAGAATGCTGACTATCAGTATTACATGTATATAAATAATACATATAAATAATATTACACATGTGGAATGAGTATACCAAAGTAATTGTTGTGTCAACGTTACATCGATTTTAACAGATCATCAAGTGTCGCGTCTCGTAGCATTGACGATCAATTGCCTCCACAACCGCATGTTGTTTTAGCATCTCATCACTTCATATACACTTTGTGTTGTCACACAGTTTGTCATGATATCCCAGATCTTCTGTCTTCCTCCAACTCTGTTGCCTTAAATATTCCATGATGTCCGAAGGTTTCAATAGATCCTCTTTTCTGTGTTCATTTCAAAGAGAAGTAAATAATAGTAACACTATAGCCTGCCAGGCATATGATAAGAAGCGACTAAGGATGGCTAGGCACGGGGCCTACTAGCCGAGCCTGTAGAAACTATAAGCCACTTGATATAGTCCATAAAATATATACACCACATGTCAGAAGAGGAGCGACTGATTGTGACAGCAGACACTGCTGTACGAGATGAAGGGAAAGATAGGAGACTTCACAATGTACTAAGTCGCAGCTTTAGAAACATACTAGCTAGAATGTCCCCTTCCTCGTTGCCTTTTCTTTTCCTCTTTTTTGTTGGTGCTTTTTAATGCCTTTTCTTCCCTCGTTGCTTTCTCTTCCTGTGCAGTAAACCAGGTATCAACTTATAGCCTGCGTCGACTGGAACATGTCGATAACGGCAACTGGGCCCAACTATTTTTTCGCGAGAAGCCAGTTGTTTGCCATTGTGCTAATCAGACGCGCAATAATTACAACCATAAAGTGTGATATTCAATGATCATCTTTGATTGAGAAGTACTATTATAGCTACACTATCAACTTAATGATGAACGTAAAACACTTAATGATGAACACTATCCACTTAATGATGAACACAATCCACTTAATGATGAACACAATCCACTTAATGATGAACACAATCCACTTAATGATGAACGCAATCCACTTAATGATGAACACAATCCACGTAATGATGAACGCAATCCACGTAATGATGAACGCAATCCACTTAATGATGAACGCAATCCACGTAATGATGAACGCAATCCACGTAATGATGAACGCAATCCACTTAATGATGAACACAATCCACTTAATGATAAACACAATCCACGTAATGATGAACGCAATCCACTTAATGATGAACACAATCCACGTAATGATGAACGCAATCCACGTAATGATGAACACAATCCACGTAATGATGAACACAATCCACGTAATGATGAACGCAATCCACGTTATGATGAACGCAATCCACGTAATGATGAACATAATCCACCTAATGATGATTACAATTCACTTAATGATGAACACTATCCACTTAATAATGAACACCATCCACTTAATGATAAATACAATCCACGTAATGATGAACGCAATCCACGTAATGATGAACACAATCCACGTAATGATGAATACAATCCACTTAATGATGAACACTATCCACTTAATGATGAACACTATCCACTTAATGATGAACACAATCCACGTAATGATGAACGCAATCCACGTAATGATGAACACAATCCACGTAATGATGAACACAATCCACGTAATGATGAACACAATCCACTTAATAATGAACACTATCCACTTAATGATGAACACAATCAACGTAATGATGAACACAATCCACTTAATGATGAACACTATCCACTTAATAATGAACAATATCCACTCAATGATGAACACAATCCACTTAATGATGAACACAATCCACTTAATAATGAACACTATCCACTTAATGATGAACACAATCCACTTAATCATGAACACTATCCACTTAATGATGAACACTATTCACTTAATAATGAACACTATCCACTTAATGATGAACACAATCCACTTAATGATGAACACAATCCACTTAATAATGAACACTATCCACTTAATGATGAACACAATCCACTTAATAATGAACACTAACGCGTACCTTCTCTCGCCCCTACATTTCAGTGATATACTTACATTTCATGATCTGCAAACACTACACTATACCGCACTACTACATACGTATAATATACCTTTCTTTCTACTTTCCCCCCCCCCCCCCCCCCCCCATCCCTTTCCTTCCCAAATCGCCACTATCTATAATTGAAACTGACATATCCGTGAACTTTTTTCCAGACATGATCCCGGCTCAAGTCACGTTAGATTTGTGTATCTCCCACCTACCGTACAACTCAAAGCGTTTTGAGCAGGAAAACCCTTCAGTTGTTGTTATAAGTGTCTTTGTTCTCCGCAATATTTATGTTGTTACGCTTTATATATTTGCGTTATCATTTTTCAGTGCACAATACTGGTTGAGGAACCGAGACGCTATGCCAGTCAGGCAAAACATAATGACCAGAACGTTGGATCAGGGTCAATACACTGACAATCTTCCATGTAGCGTTCTCTGGAAACAGGCTGTGTTCTGTCAGGACGATGAGGCTAACGTCTGGTCAGGCAAAACACACTGATCAAACAATGTTAGCCAGGGCCAGGAGAAATATACTGGCCAAGACCCTCACCTGGCAGGACGATGAGGCTAACGTCTAGTCAGACAAAACATACTGATCAAACAGTGTTAGCCAGGGCCAGGAGAAATATACTGGCCAAGACCCTCACCTGGCAGGACGATGAGGCTAACGTCTAGTCAGGCAAAACACACTGATCAGAGAATGTTAGCCAAGATCAGGATAAATATGCTGGCCAAGACCCTCACCTGACGTAACGATGAGGCTAACGTCTAGTCAGGCAAAACACACTGATCAGAGAATGTTAGCCAAGATCAGGATAAATATGCTGGCCAAGACCCTCACCTGACGTAACGATGAGGCTAACGTCTAGTCAGGCAAAACACACTGATCAGAGAATGTTAGCCAAGATCAGGATAAATATGCTGGCCAAGACCCTCACCTGACACGACGATGAGGCTAACGTCTAGTCAGGCAAAACACACTGATCAGAGAATGTTAGCCAAGATCAGGAGAAATATGCTGGCCAAGACCCTCACCTGGCACGACGTTGAGGCTAACGTCTAGTCAGGCAAAACACACTGATCAGAGAATGTTAGCCAAGATCAGGAGAAATATGCTGGCCAAGACCCTCACCTGGCCTCATCGTTGGTCGTCCTGGACGCGGGCTGTTGTTGAGGACAACAGTCTGGCTAACACGGTGAGGTTCTACGTGACCCCCGTAGTAGTGAGTGGCACGCAGATGAAGACAAACATTGCACAACCTCCTGGAGGAACCCAGGAACAAAAGACAGTGAAGTTTATACAAGAGACAACATTGCAGATATAGACAATATTTTAAAGCGAACGAAAGAAGAAGAGGAACCCGGTCCACTTCATCAGCACGCTTGGGATGCCAGGAAAGATACCACATTCTGCCACAAGTTCTGTCCTTTTCAGGGCGCACAAAATGGTTACCAACCAATTGTGGGCATTATCAACCAACCAACCAAGGCAGCCTGGATGACGAGATGTAGATCGATGTGACCCCCGTAGTAGTGAGCGGCACGCAGATGAACCCAAGCATAGCACAACCTACTGTAGAACCGCGGTCCACCTTCATCAGCATGCTCGGAATGTTTTCTTTCGGAAAGTTTCCTTCCTCGCTGCCTTTTCTTCCCTGGCAGTAAGTCATGAAATCAGCATTGACAAGCATAATAATAATTACCATTATAACAGCTATTGAGTTTATTTTCGTAATTCCGCATGATTTTTTTTTTAACAAGGGAAGTTCAATTATATAAAATTATTATGCTTGAGGATAATGTAGACCTCACATTTCCAAGTTCCTGATATTCGTTTATTGATTTTTAATATTTTCAGTTCTCTTCTTTAGAGCTGTATAACGCTTTTCGTGGAACTTTATTTTGCTGCTTTTTCTATGCTGTTTTCTATGGGTACTGTCGTGAAAACAGACTTGTTATTGATATATTGATACGATGGAATGGAACATGCTACTTTTTTTTACTGCACATTTGTAAAACTGCATTTGTACCTATCTGGATGGTTTTGTTTTATTTGTCAGTCGCCGTATTATTCTAACTCAGTTCAATTCCAAAATCTTTCAATTTCTATTTACGCGAGAGTAAGTATATGTGTGTGCACTGCGCGTGTGCGTATGTATATACGTGTATGAATACTATTAATAGTACTTATCATTGTCTCATGAACATTGACTATTTTTCATTCTCTTTAACCAGCTCCAGGCAGCCCTCCAGAGAATGTGCTGGCTCGTGCAGCCAGTGCTACAACTGTCATTGCCACGTGGGATGAACCCAAGATCCCTAACGGTGTTATACAGGTAAGTGTCAACATAACTGGTTCCGGTTCATTCCTTTTCAGCTCCCTGTGGAGCATGTCTTCAACAAATACACGCTTAGTCCTCTTGTCTCAACCCATCCTCTCTAGCTGTCTCCACTACTTCTCTGTTCACTTTATTCCTGTCTTGATTTCCCTTCTACACCTGTGGTGTGTGGTCTACCACCACTTATCTTCGCCCGATGATTCCAAAACATAGACGGTCTTATAATGTTGTCAGTTGGTTTCCTTAAAATGCGTCCTATCCAAACGCCAACGTCTTTTCAGCTCCTGTTGCACTGTTGTATATCTGGTTCTTTGAAACAGTTCCATATTTGTGATCGTATTACACCATTATTAATCAACCACATGATCGAATACTAAGCTGTTTTTTTTATAATCAAAGGGTAAAAGTTGTCTCACACCAGACAGTTCTTATACATATGTAATGTTAGAAGGCTTCATTGTAAGCGATCTGTGTCTTTGTTCCCTTTAATTAATATTGGTGACAATTTGAAGAATGTTCTGGAGAAGTCATTTGTTATTTTTCGTATTATTGATACCGAGGATGATGCAGGGTTTCTCAACTTTTTAAGATTGCTAGCACCGTTCACGTGTAATATTAAGTGCGCGAGCACCATGATATCTAATTGGCTTCATTTTTGGAAAACAATGCTTTTTTAAAACACTCACCGGGTTAATTAATAACATACTTGAGCTTGAAAGTCACTCAGATGTTCAAGGAGAAGTCACTTGTAGCTACAGGTAAATAGTCTTGCAGATATGAATCAGTAAATCTTGATTGTGCTTTGTTCTTGAGGTACAGTATTTCATAAGTGAGAAAGCTTTTTTTCGCACAGGTAGGTCGTCCCGAGCATAGCCAGACATTTGAGAGAAACACTCTGCAGTATTTGGAAACTTTTTGTATGTTCTTCTTCTCCTCAAAAAGGTTATGCCTTTATCTTCTTCAAACACATATTTCAACGTTAAAGTGGGCTGGAGATCTATCAATTCGAGTACCCATGATGCAACACAACGCTGACCCTGGCCAGCATAGGAGAAACCCCTGAATCAAGTCAGCAGTGCGATATATTTCAGAACATAGAGCGGTAAATTCGTTTACTGGCAGCAAACACTCAACTTAACAACTTCAGATCGTCTCAAATATCATGGTTGGATAGCAACATTATTTGTTTGGGTTTGAAAAATAAAGTTTGAATTGATAAACGGGCCTCATGGGCGTTGTTTCTCCAGGTTGAGAACGCCTGCTGGAATGCCTTAAGTTTGTGTCGCTTTTTGTTTTAATTGTGTGCAGCTATTTCTCTTTCGAAACATGGTGTCTTGTCTTGTATGATTTTCTCTCCACACTCAGTACACAGCAGCATCTGCCTACCGTACAGGGCATGGAAGTATTTACAGCAGTTGTTTCTCCAGTAGTTCTGTTTTACATAACGATGTTATTAACCCGGTTTTCGACTCTCCTTCGTTACCCTTCTCCACAAAAAACGTAATGCAGTAGGCTGGCTATAATTTATAAAAACGAATAGAGACACGCACATTAGTGAAACTCAATAAATAAATAGGAAAGTAGTTATTTGCTTTAGGAAACAATTGACCCACCAAGGCTGCACATCACTTGTTATTTATTTAATGAAATACCCTACACAATTTCTATACACAATGATCATTTCCATTCCAACCTGAATGAATTCTCTTGTGTCATTTAAATTGTCCTGGGATATGTTCCGTGGATCTTATTGAATTGTCAACATTCTGGGAGATTTAATCACGTGATAGATTACCGCCCTCGACCAACTCTCGGCCGCCATCTGCTGGAAATGCCATGTTTGGATGCCAACGAGTTTACATGCAGTGTGTTGCCAAGACATCTTCGTTGTTAACATCAATAGCTAATCTTTCTTTCATTTTGCAAATGATCTTATATTTCGCTTTATCAAATGTTTTATTGGAATTTACAAACCGCAGTTCCGCCGAATATATGAATATATTCCCATTGGCGGCCAGCACGGTATCCTTGCCTGCCACAAACTGTCTGATTTTATTTTGGATGAACTTTTTCTTTCATACTGATACTCTATTTAACTTTGTCTGCTGTTTTCTTGTGTGTTTCGTTGTGATTATCATGTCCTTCTTAGCGGCTTACGTTGATTGAAACTTCTTTACACGTAATCTTACAGACCTTAGGCACGTTTATATTTCAACAATTAAATAGCTCGTTGTACCAACGGAATACATTGTTGGAAAAACGGACAGAGAACGATTTCACCGCACGAAAGACGATTACCTGCAGAGTTTGTCAACGGTATTCAAGGCATTAACAGGCGAAAGTGAATGGCGAATCTAAATGGCGAAATGTGTTCAACGAACATTCTTGTTAAGAGTAACTCACATTCACACACATGCGCGCACACACGCCCGCCCTACCCACCCAATTCTTTCTTCATTTGAAGAATAGGTTTCATTTCAAGAATAGGTCCAACACTGAATTTGGCCATCCGAACTGTTAGAAAAGCCTGATTTCATTCATTTAATGTGCAGCTTTATAGAAACGTCCAATACTTGGCGAGGTTGCCAGTCCATGCACAACATTCTGCAGTGGCTTCTTACAACATGCAGCGAAGGAAACAATGGTCATCCCGTTTTTTTTTTCCATTGATCCACTTGGGTTAATTACAGATAAAGTATTACATGAAATCCACATCGTATGTCAACAAGAACACACCAACACTGTATGTCAAGTAATTGTTGTTCTGTTTTCCTCCTGGCTGGCCATCATACACGCATATGCCATCTGTGATTGATCTCATATCAGCTAGCGTCCCCAGAACACCGTGCTAAAGCCTGGTGTGTCGGGTCAAAAGGCGCAGATATCAGAGCCTCGAGTAAAACTACAATACAACCTCATTTTCTTAACGAATGCCATTTTAAAAAAAAAGATAAATACCATAGTCCTTATTTGAATTGAGTTTGACTGCAGTCCGTGAAATGTGCTAGTTAACTTGCCGTGTTTTGTCTTCAGGGCTACAAGGTTTTCTACACCGTCAGACCGGAGGAGCCCATCTTTTTCTGGACTCAGCAGGAAGTGAAGAACGATAACCGAATGGCTACCATCACCAACCTGACCCCTAACGTGACCTACACAATCAGTGTCTTGGCTTATTCCAGCATCGGTCAAGGTCCCATGTCTCACCCAATCCAGGTCTTGACCACCCAGGGAGGTTAGTCACGTCATTCACCGTTGTATTGTGATTTGTGTAATCCAAGATAGCTAGCATCTTTAAGTGAGTAGACTAAATCAGTTAAAGCCAGGGCTATATAGGGGTTTAGGCTTGCCTGAGTTGAATGCCTTTGGCAGATGAATAATGAAACATTTCATGTAATTTCAACATGTTATTGGGAATTGGTCTTAGTTAGACAAGCATATAATATATGTATATATATATAGTGAGGGTCATCCATTGAAACATGATATTCTTAACATTTGATTAATGCAATACGTTGAATATTGATTGTTAGTTAGCCATTGGTTGTACCGCAGCATGGCGAGCGCTTTTGTGCGGCAGACCTTCCTAAAGCGGTGCATTCTGCTTCCTGCGCCATAGCTTGCAGCCAGCTCAGTGTGTTCATATGTGCGACCATAGCGCAGCGCAGCGTTGACTATTAGTTGTATACTTGCCATGACTCGTGTACAGTTTGTCAAGTACCCACTGCTCAGATGTAACATGACAATTATGCTCGCCTCATATATTCATATTTATGATTACATGTATAAAGCAATTATGTTTAACTGAATTGTCATTGCTCTAACTGAATGAATTTTGTGTGAACAGCAAGCAGGCACATCTTTTACAATTGGCTGTAAAATAGTATACAGATATGCATGAAATCCATATTTCAAATTAATTCTATGATTTTTTTTTAAGACCAAAAAAGGTTGTCAACAGATTTGTATGTGTCCTATTGTGTCAGATTAATTGCAAAGAGGTTGTCAATAGATTTATATGTGTCCTATTGTGTCAGATTAATTGCCTGTGCAGATATCAGGATCACTTACATTATGATTGTATTTTCCGTGTCTGTTTTACAATAAGCTGAACCCATAACCCATCTAACTGAAATATTCACTTGAATAATTGCATGCCCAGCTCGACATCCACTTTTGTTCATGCCTTGTTATTTCTATTAGTTCTACATTGAATCATTCATGTCCAGTTGTCCAAATGTGTTGATGCATGTACCGTCTGGAGGGAAAATGGTGTGCCTGTGCATGTTTGCGGCGTGCGCATGTTTGTAGCCGTATCCATGTCTTTTATGTCCTTCGCTGCTAGTGATGTTTGTTCTCTTTACCTTCTCAATTAGTGTTAGAAATTTGACCAGGGACTTCAGATCTTTATTTCTGCCTTTAAAAAAATCAGGAATGAACTTTGAGACTAGGAAGCATGAACGTTTATGTCACCAATCGTCATCTGTTCATCATACCATAGTGTTGTTTATTTGATTTTATAAAGTTTTGCTATAGCATTAGAGAAGGAACAAAAACGATAAAGGCTTGTTTATGATTTGTTTCTGCTTCATTACTTTAATTACATCGTTGTTTTAAAACAAAATCTCGTAACGCTTTAGTCTACCCATATGTAAATGGAGTAATGTTTTACTTAAAGGGAAGAAAAGGCAACGAGGAAGGCACGCACTAGTCACTCTGCCTAAAAGGGATATAGCAGATACCTAGCACAATGAAGTCTAACACTTCCTTCAACGACTTATGTGTCTGCTATAGGGATATATATTGTTTTACCGTTGCAAGAATTGTACGTATTACCGCTGACACTTACACAGTAGAACTGAACCCAACTGTGGCTAACTAGATATAGCTCTGATTCTTACAAAGCGAGGTTGAAACTAATTTTGCTAAATAGATATAGCGATGACTCTTGAATAGTAGGATTGAAGCTATTTTGGCTAGTTAGGCATAGAGCCGACTCTTACAAAGTAGAGTAGATGCTAATTTGGCTAGCTAGACATAGAGCCGACCCTACAAAGTAGGGTAGAAGTTAATTTGGCTAGCTTGACATAGAGCCGACCCTACAAAGTAGGGTAGAAGTTAATTTGGCTAGCTTGACATAGAGCCGACTTATAAAGTAAAGTTGAAGCTATCCTAATTAATAAACTGAAGATAGGTGGCACTGACGAATGCACCTGTGGTACAGGGAAAATGACCACTGAACATCTACTGCAAAATTGCCCGACATACGATGACCAGAGAAAGCATATATGACCATCACCAGTGGCAACACTAGACAAGCTCTATGGCAGTGTTGACAGCCTCAGGATGACAGCTGCTTTCTTCGAACAAATTCAAGTTGCCGTCTGACAGCGTACGAAGAAGAAAAAGAAGAAGAAGAAGATATCCTAATTAGATGAGATTCAGATATCCTAATTAGATGAGATTCAGATATCCTTAGTAGCGAATTTATCTTACCAATAGTTAACAGCCTTACTTGATCAATTAGAACGGGAGCATGCGCTAGTCCTGTCTAACCAGATGCAGACTATTGACAGCATGAGTTGTTGACCTGCCTCAGTCTGATTGCATGCTTGATCTGTTGTCCAACGTTTTGTTGTTGTTATTATTATTTCGTTGTGGTTTGTTTGTCAGGGTTCTGTTGCCGAAGGTGCGCACCTTTCAACTAGTTTTTGGTTATATCAGATCATGTTGGACATTCAGACCTAAACTGTAATTGCTCCTGCTTCATAACTCTAGGCATATCAGAAATTCACTCTTCAGATGCCGGTCCTGTACATAGAGATTTATGTTAATACATGGCGTGTATACAAATATATGTAGGTATTGTGTGTTTAGTTTTCTATCTAATTTCATAAACTGAATGTAATAGTGAGCTAGAATGGATCCGATCAAACATCGTGTTAACATTCATAATAGAAGATGGCTATAATACAAGTCAAGCCAATGGTTGTGTAATATACCTATAACAATTGGGTAATATCCATAGACACTTTCTGAAGGAGAACTTCTTAATTTTATTTCCAGAATACATGTTATCATCATTTTTGGAAGCCATAGAAGAGCATTCATGCCTGCAATCTGGGAATATCACCATGTTTCTCTCATATTCATTGATGTAAAACATAGTTGCGATGTAACGATAGCATGATGTTTATTTAATGGAATCTGTCTTCAGCAAACATGCGTGCGCGCTGAAGGTAGATCATCGTCCCTTGAATTGCGTTATTGTAGGCAAGCTGGAAAATTGAAATTAAACCATCACACATTAAGATTATGTATCAGATTATGAAAGAATAAATACAAGAACAGCTGCCCATGTAGAACAAACATGCCTTGAACTGTGCACAGGGAAATATGTAGTTATATGTGCGTATCTTCTTCGCCCTTATAACAGGGAAATATGTAGTTATATGTGCGTATCTTCTTCGCCCTTATCACTTGGGGTACATAGGCCATCGACCACACTCTCCAAGCAGACATGTCCTGTCCTATTTTCTCCAGTCCTTTCCGCACCTTCCTGCTTTCCTTGTATAGCCCGCTAGATATCTTCCTCGTGTGCTCTTGGACCTTGAGTTGCATCATTTTCCTGGGGAGTTCCATGAAATAGATTGCCTGGTGATACCGTATTGAGACTTTCGTAGCGAGTGGCCTATTCAGCGCCAACTGCTTCCCAGGATGCGCTGTTCCACCTTTGTCATGTTCTCCCTCATAAACTTCTGTTGTAGCCATCAATCTTTCTTACGGATTTATTGATAAAGCCCTGATGATCTCTTAAAAATGCGTGTTATAAAAGTTAGCTAGCGTGTAACAAAAGTTCTTCGAATAAAAAAATTAAAATATATGGAACAGTTTCTTACTGAAACAGAAAATAATAAAATTGTTTAAAGAAACGCTTCTGATATCATTTCTACTATGTAATCGTGTCTACGCTAGGCGACAATACATCACTTCCAAGAAGCTATAGAATCGTATCCATGCATTACAGATCTTGTTAACACGCCAGTGGGGTAAATTGGGAATATGGTGTTAGGCCAATAGTGTTCTTGACCAGCGGCACACTAGTGGTGATGTGGTCAACATTACACAGACCGTCTTTACTTTCCAGACTATTCTGGTAGCCAATTTTTGAGGCTGGTCGACTTCAGGGGTCGTTTTGCGATCGAAAAAAATCCCTTATCATTTGATAGCTTGGCTGGGGAGCCAGTGCACTAAACATTGCGCTCATGCAACAATCCTGACAAACGCATTTTGAAGAAAAAACACTATATGCTCTAAGAGTATCCACACTGTCTTCACAGCTTCGATAAAGTGTAAACTAGCTGTGTTCTTATTGATTGCCAGACAAGCTAATACAAACCTCAGGTTGAGGAGTTAGTCAGAGCAAAGAAAACAATTTCTAGTATGTTATGTCTAGTCGATTAGGGACATGGATGTGGTTATTCATAATGTGAACTACTAGGAAGAATGAGAATGCTAGTGAACTAGGAAGAATGAGAATGCTAGTGAACTAGGAAGAATGAGAATGCTAGTGAACTAGGAAGAATGAGAATGCTAGTGAACTAGGAAGAATGAGAATGCTAGTGAACTAGGAAGAATGAGAATGCTAGTGAACTACTAGGAAAAATGAGAATGCTAGTGAACTAGGAAGAATGAGAATGCTAGTGAACTAGGAAGAATGAGAATGCTAGTGAACTAGGAAGAATGAGAATGCTAGTGAACTAGGAAGAATGAGAATGTTAGTGAACTACTAGGAAGAATGAGAATGTTAGTGAACTAGGAAGAATGAGAATGCTAGTGAACTAGGAAGAATGAGAATGCTAGTGAACTAGGAAGAATGAGAATGCTAGTGAACTACTAGGAAGAATGAGAATGCTAGTGAACTACTAGGAAGAATGAGAATGCTAGTGAACTAGAAAGAATGAGAATGCTAGTGAACTAGGAAGAATGAGAATGCTAGTGAACTAGTAAGAATGAGAATGCTAGTGAACTAGAAAGAATGAGAATGCTAGTGAACTAGGAAGAATGAGAATGCTAGTGAACTAGGAAGAATGAGAATGCTAGTGAACTAGGAAGAATGAGAATGCTAGTGAACTAGGAAGAATGAGAATGCTAGAGAACTAGGAAGAATGAGAATGCTAGTGAACTACTAGGAAGAATGAGAATGCTAGTGAACTACTAGGAAGAATGAGAATGCTAGTGAACTAGGAAGAATGAGAATGCTAGTGAACTAGGAAGAATGAGAATGCTAGTGAACTACTAGGAAGAATGAGAATGCTAGTGAACTAGGAAGAATGAGAATGCTAGTGAACTAGGAAGAATGAGAATGCTAGTGAACTAGTAAGAATGAGAATGCTAGTGAACTAGGAAGAATGAGAATGCTAGTGAACTAGGAAGAATGAGAATGCTAGTGAACTAGGAAGAATGAGAATGCTAGTGAACTAGGAAGAATGAGAATGCTAGTGAACTAGGAAGAATGAGAATGCTAGTGAACTAGGAAGAATGAGAATGCTAGTGAACTACTAGGAAGAATGAGAATGCTAGTGAACTACTAGGAAGAATGAGAATGCTAGTGAACTACTAGGAAGAATGAGAATGCTAGTGAACTACTAGGAAGAATGAGAATGCTAGTGAACTAGGAAGAATGAGAATGCTAGTGAACTACTAGGAAGAATGAGAATGCTAGTGAACTACTAGGAAGAATGAGAATGCTAGTGAACTAGGAAGAATGACAATGCTAGTGAACTAGAAAGAATGAGAATGCTAGTGAACTAGGAAGAATGAGAATGCTAGTGAACTACTAGGAAGAATGAGAATGCTAGTGAACTAGGAAGAATGAGAATGCTAGTGAACTAGGAAGAATGAGAATGCTAGTGAACTAGGAAGAATGAGAATGCTAGTGAACTAGGAAGAATGAGAATGCTAGTGAACTACTAGGAAGAATGAGAATGCTAGTGAACTAGGAAGAATGAGAATGCTAGTGAACTACTAGGAAGAATGAGAATGCTAGTGAACTAGGAAGAATGAGAATGCTAGTGAACTAGGAAGAATGAGAATGCTAGTGAACTAGGAAGAATGAGAATGCTAGTGAACTACTAGGAAGAATGAGAATGCTAGTGAACTAGGAAGAATGAGAATGCTAGTGAACTACTAGGAAGAATGAGAATGCTAGTGAACTAGGAAGAATGAGAATGCTAGTGAACTAGGAAGAATGAGAATGCTAGTGAACTAGAAAGAATGAGAATTGCCATAACTCTAGGCCCAAATTGTTCTTTGATACTTGTTCTATATCCACGCGCCAACTTACAAATTTATCATAACTGTTAAGTGAAATGTAAAATACCGAACATGATAATTGTTTTATGGCGGCAGGTGCAGAGTTAAGTTGCAGGATAGATAGTATAATATGTGTAGAAACTTTTAAATGGGCGTTTTGTTACAAAGATGTATACAATAATCGTGTAAGGCTCAAGTCTTACCTTGACGCGGTCTGTTAGGTTATACCGAATATCTTTGACAAGATAGTAGTCAACACCTGGCTTCATTTAGTTTGTGAAAGAAGAAGAAAACCAACAGGTGGGAAGACAGTCCTTCAAATAATTGTAAGCCATCTTAAAACATCAACTGTGTGTGGGAACATTGAGACAAGTTACCTAGACTCGTTACTGATACCCAATGAGTACGCTTTTTTTCCGTTGTTTTTGTGTGAATGTTTCCATTTTGTGCATGTCTCGGTTGTGTCTAAATCTTCATCTCGGAAAGTAGACAATGAATCAGTTAAGACATTTTAGCTCATTTATTGTTTCGGCTTGTGTTTTCATTCTGTCTTCTGCCATCAGTTTTATTTTTATCGCATATTCTAACATTCTTGCCTCTTCACTGTGATTTATCTACAGCAAGTGGTTTTTGTTCGGCCTTTGTGTTTTCAGATAATTCCAAAAAAGGTAGAAACAAAATAACCATTAGTGTATGACCCAAATGTCCCATCAACTGCCACTGCTTCCCATAACTCAACTCTCCTAAAGATCTATATGTATACACACCCCTCTCTCTCTCTCTACATTCTCTGTTTTCTCCAATCTGATGAAAATGCTAAATATAAACAATTGACGTTCTTTCAACCCAACAACCTTTAGTCTGTTCTTACTAGTTTGGTGTAGCAAGAAATTAGTTTCCCCTGATCTTGTACACCAAATTGTCTCCCATTATAACCTGTGATTAATAAACCCTCTGATATTGTATTGTTCTCTTATAGTGTTTCCTGTGGCAGCTGGACAAATCGTTACAATGTTTCAAATGATATCATGTTGATTTTCAGCTATAAAAGAGAATTATCTCAAAGCGATCACACCTACCAAATACCCCCACCCAATATTTGATGGTAAGTTGTATTGGGCACACTCGCGGAGCTGTCCATAAGGTATATACCATGTTTTCATGCAGCACACCAATTTTTGCCGTGTTTTTTTTTTCTCTCTCAACATGTTGGATATATTTTCTCTGTCCTTCCATCTCTCTTAGATCTACTGCGATTTGTACTTTCAGTGTATTATTTCTGAATGTGACACTCACATTTTGACTTTCTAACCAACAACCAATTTTGTTTTTCTCTCGTCGTAAGGCATATGTTCCACAGACTTATAGCGCTGATTATGCTTTGTAGGTTCCTACATGTTCTTGTTTTCCATTCTGAAACCTGATTTTTATCAGCAGTAAACCTGATTTCTCCATTTTATCAACAGCTTTTCGTGGTCAACACCTGTTTATTATTTTTTCATTTGATGTGGCTGTACTTTAAGCTAGTTTTATTTGAAGACAATCTTTCCTTCCAGATAGACAGATTCGCCAAATGTATTGACACTTGGTGTCACAGTTGTTGCTCGCTAGCTCGCTCCGGCAAGGCGTGAGGAGCGCTGCATTTGGCTGCCATTTTATAAGGCTGCATCTTGCCCCTGCGCGCGAATGCTTGCAAGGTTGCACGCAGCTTATGATGTTCGTAACCTATTGAGATCTTTGCCTTCCTTACGTAAACATGGTCTCATTGTCTGACATGGCTTTGATGAGTGATATCATTGTACTTACTGTTGTTCGTTTTGCTTTCTGCTCCACTCATTCATCGTGCAGCAGTATCATTCAGTATTTGAGCTCGGTGTGTGTATGTCGTATTTCTGATGTCTGCTTTTGTTTATTGTTGGACACTTGCAATGTTTGCGTATATTTGGGGTTGCACACATTAGCCACTTGTTACTTCGGAGGAGCTGGTGGCCGAGCGACTAGAGTTTATGTCTTGTGAATAAAAGGCACGGCTTCAAAGCCTTGCATGGCCTCAGTTATGTGATACCGGGAGTAAAAATGTTTTTATAAACGCTGCTGCACACTGCGTTGCTACTAACACAGCCAGTGAATTTTCATCAATAGCTACACACGCTGTGGTAATTATTTATTTTGTACATGAGTATGCGATCAAAGCGCCAAACGACCTTTCAGTGTGGTTCAGCAACTTCCTCTCTGTTTCTGTTTCTAAGAATCAACGTCACTGCACTCCGGGCATACCCATAGGTGCTCAGTCTCTCTCAGCAAATGGCGTTGAGTATAGATGCTGATGATCCCTGTAACTTGCTGGTTGTCCACTCCCCTGCTCCGTCCTCTCATGCGCCATACTCTGTGCCATCCATGACGCCCCTCTCTTGATTCGTGATCCCTTGATGTCTGAGATACTACTGTACAAAGGGTACATCGTGTCTGTGGTGGCACATACGGCCTTTGACTTGTGCCAGTTTATGTCTGGATGTCACCGATAACAATCTCAACATGTACGGCATCATCACAATATTGAAATCTCTAGTGCAGTCCAGAACCAGTCGCATACCTTCATTCTGGATGCGTTCCAACCTTTCACACTGTGTTGTTGATAGTGTGAGGATGCCCAGTCCCTAATCGATAACAGACAACACGACCTGAAGATATAGGTCGAACAAGAGGCGTTGTTTGAAGTTGGCACCAGCCATGGTCTTGGGTACTCCTAACCCTCGTTTACATCTGTGTACGATTTGGTCAACATGGCAGTTATATGAGCTACTGCGATCAAATGTCACTCCGAGGTATTTCAACTTTTCAATGATGCAATCATCAAAAGTGATACCAGGGAGTTCAGCCTTTGCTATGGCATTATTCAAAGAGCACCACATCATTCAGGCCTTGTTCGGATTGATCTTGGAGCTTGAGTCACCGCACCAATGTGAGATTGCTTGCAAGGTGTCCTGGATGTTCTTGATCAACTCTTGCCTGTCTGAGCAGTCCTGTACTTTAGGATGTCATCGGCAAATGTCAACGTTCACCCTGTCCCTGTGGGTTGAATATTGGCCACTTTTGATGTGTAGAGGTTGAACAGCATCGGCGAAAGCAAGACCCTTGAGACAGTCCTGGACATATTCACATCGGTTCTGATGTCCACGATCCCAGGCGTAGCGCAACTGTTCTTTCCATCAGGGCAGCTGATATCCAACTAACCAGCCACAGGTTTAAACCACACTGTTGCAGACAGGTAATTAAGGTCCCAAAATCGACACGGTTGTATGCGTCTTCGAGGTCGAGTGCCACCGCGTCTGTTTCTTGCTGTGACTGAAAACCCTCATACACATCATACGCAAAAGTTCCAGCGTAAGCCCAGGTCTCCTTCGCTGTTCTATAGCTGCCCAGCTTATCGGGTAGGATGTCCTCCCGTTCTAGATAGGCCATTATTTTCCTGGCCACTATCTTCTAGAGCAATTTGCCAAATACATTCTGTATGGTGATTATTCGATAGCTGATGAGAAGCGTGGAGTCCTTAACCAGGTTTGCGCAGACGAAGCTGTAAAAGTTCCGTATTTCTGTAACCAGAAAACCTTTGCCATCCCTCATGGAGAATCACATAACCCATTACTGGCTAAGAAATAATAAGCCCACTTCCTTTCCCCTACTAAAAGAGCTGTTGTCTCATGTTTAAAAACAAAATAAAGGACTGCATAGAGCACTATTTCAAGATGCCACTAAATGTTTGGACCTGTAAGGAGCCTTCAACAGTTGCGGTCTGTGCTTGATAAGGAGCGAAAGATGAAAACCCTTGTCGCTTCTCCTTCCCGAGAAATAAACAAAACGAATGGAGTAAGAAACCAGCATTTGTCTATCTCGTCGTGTCACCCCATTATTTGTATTTGAGTGATTAACTGAACTCTGAATTACCAGAGTTAACTGTATTTCAGATGGCTCATTCTTGAATGTAGAGAACTGAGTGGCCTTAATATCTGAGTCGTTAAGTTGGAAGTGTTGTTAGGTAAAACACGCGAAAGTCTGTCTCGGCTAAGGATAATCGCTTATAGAACTTACACCTCTTCTAACAGACTAGAATTCTTCACACTGTCTGTTTCAAATTCTATTTAATTAACAAAGAAATGCTGTTTAGCACATCCGCTGAAAGGTAGTTTGGCCCTACACAAATCGAAATCATGAAACAATAAATGAAGACAATTGAGAAGAAATTTCGTAATAGAAATACAAGCTGAAGAACAAATAAAAATGTCCAAAGAAGAACGAACCCCATTCATACTTCCGCTAGAACGTTAACAAAATGTAGGAGCTTATTGTCGTTACTAGCACTGTTCCAACAGTGGCTAAAGTGTGCCCGCGTTTTTTGGTTTGTCTGGTGTTCATCTCACGATTGGCATATAGCATTGTTCACCTGAGTTACAAACGAGTAAATTGTCTGGAGGGGATGACACCGATGTAGTAAGGAGGAACTTCAAACAGAAATTATATAGCATGGCACCATAGATAAACAAACAAATTATTACGGGAATTGTAGTTCTCGTTTGGGAACTGTCAATTGATTGTTTACATAACACCTGTCTTCTGGAGTCAGATATGTCAATATGAAGCAGGAAGTGTACATACAATAACGTGTTTATGCCAATCGCTTTCAGACAGCTATTAACATGCACCTTCAACATCATGGATTTTGATTTTTCTTTCATTTCTTTTATAAATACAATATTTATATATTTTCATGATTTTTGTTTACTTTATTACGCACATGATTCACAGCTGTTCTTTGAAAGTGTGAAGTCACTGAAACAGTAGTGGTGTATTTATGTCTTCTGACCTCAACCAGTATTCGGGTGTAATTTGACGGAAACAGATTTCCTAATATTGTAATATAGTAATATAAAAAGCTCACTCTGTACGCGTTTCCACATACATGCTTGTTTCAAAATACGTGCCAGTTTCAACATACGTGCCAGTTTTAATATACATGCCCGTTTCCACATACATGTCCGTTTCAACATACATTTCCGTTTCAACATACATGCGCGTTTTCATATGCATGATTGCGAGATCCACCCGAGGAGCAGAGTGCCATCAATTTATGGAATTAACTGTTTACCGGCGATGGGCACGGAATGCCAGTTTTATTTGGAACATAGCTTTGGTTATTTAGAACCTTTACAGTCCAGAGTAGAAATGAACAACTAAGTAAGTAAAGGGCTTGAGAACGAACGAAGAAGAGAATACCGATAAATGAGCACAGAGCTGATTGAACCAGTCTTATGGATCATCCTGTTATCGACAACCGATTTGAAACTGCAGATCGGAAACCATAACATAAATAAAACAAATACATCCGTGTGTCATAGCAGTTAGTGTAATCACGCGTTTCTCATTATTTAAGTTCAGTATGACCTAACTGTGTAGGGCAGATCGAAGAATAGCCCAAAACATTGCTTGTAAATAATATACATGTATCAGTGATTCGAGAGCTGTAAAACTCGTATAGTAAAAAGATCTAGTTCTTGCCATCGCTGAAAGACCTCGTCCAATGAAGTCACAAAAGGCAAAACCACGTTGACGGATGAGTCCGCGTACAATGAAGTCACAAACTAATCATCTCCAACATCAAAGTCTGCTTACGCTGTACCTTTTGTATATATATATATATATCAAGCAAGAAACGAGATTTGTAATGGTCCCTTAAGTTCTTACCTGAATTGTATACAGAAGCATGTTTTTTTGTTTTGTTTTTAAAATATCTTGTTTATTCTTTCTGATTTTTAATTTTCCTGTCTGCTTCACACAATGTGCTGACCATTCTTTCATAACGTATGTTAAAACCTAATATTATATTGGTTTCAGCAGTATTATATTGATCGGTAATTTTGCAAAAATAGACATGTTCCATTTAATCTATTTCATAACCTATCTCCTGCTTATTGATCGACAACAAAATAGTACATACATAAATAAACGTCAATTACACTACACTGCAGGTTTAATTTGTTTTTGTTGTCAACTTTACCACACGCGCACACGCACACGCACACACACAAACACACACGCACACACACACACGTTTAATATATTAATTCAAAACAAACTAATCAAAAAAGTAAAATAGTTTTATCCAATACCAATCAACATACAATCCAGCGGTAAAAAGAAGATAACAGTTTATTTTGTGTATATCTGTTTGCATTTATCTTTGCTGTTACTACTTGTTTTAACATGTGATTTATTGCATAGATGTGCTCTTATGATTACAGCTGTAAGATGTTTGCTCTTTTTATAAAATAATATCGTTGTAACACGTGTTTACTAATAGTATGATATTCTCTACACATACATAACATACTGCATGTGACAATATTATCTCTGACGACACGACCTGATACATCTCTTTTGTCAGACCTCGCCGTTTTCATTTGACCTATAACTGCACTCTATGGAAAAAAACGCATGGTTTTATACATTGCAGTGTACATTTATATAGTAGGTGTTCTTGTAATCTCGTAGAATCACACTCACCTGAGGTGCCCACGTCCTCGGTAGTCGGTATTTCGGGCCTGAACAAGCTAATTGATTTTATTGTAGTAGTTCTTGAAATTCCCTTCATTACGTGTGATCGTTTTTCGGAGTGACGCTTTTGTCTTAATGATAAATCATTGCCCACTGTAATTAAATGGTTCACTCGGCGGCTTTGGATGTAACTGGTCCTTGACAGACGTTGTGGCTAATTCAGCATGGATGACATTCCAGTGAGGAAGTGGGATGAAAAGAAATATAATGAGTGCTTCCAGGTATAATTAAACACCTATTTATTACTGGGTTTTATAGTGTAATCTTACTCACCGTGGACATTCATCACAATATAAACTAGCCAAAGGATTACCAAGTAAATAAAATCACGCACTTGGTCAAAATATATTCTGGTCAAATAGAACGTGGTAGAGAGAAGTGCTAGCTGTGAAATCGAAGTCATCTAAGGATAGTTGATACACATACGATTATTTTGACACAGATGTTATTGGACGTGAGATTGTGATAAACGTTTAGGGAAAATGAACTTGTCACACTTCATATACTAAAGGTTCGGCTGTAAAGTTATTGCAATATTGAAATTTCAAAAACTTCCTAATGTAGAGTCGTTAGGTGCAGCGGTTTAACTTTTCCGAAATCTATTAGTGGCGGGAACATAGTTTGTGAAAAACTGAACCTCATTGCTGCACGATGTACATACCATAGGAAGATTCGTGAGCTCGGGGTGGAAGGTTACGACATGGTATATTTGGACGAATCGTAGATAAATGCTTACCATACAGATGAGAAAGAATGGCAAAGACTGGACAGAAACAAGAGAAGGAAAAATCCAAGTAGCAAGGGTCAACGCATTGAAATAGCTCATGCAGGTAGCAAAGAAAATAGTTCTTTAATGGGCGTAGAAATTATTTTCCAAGCACAGTCCGCAAATGGTTGGTACTAATAATAGTTGTCCATCACAAGTGATGAAGACCACTCTCTTTGTTCAGCCGTGTGGACAGTCGTATCACTTGCTGTGTCCGCTGAAATGGGTGACTTGCGCGGTGATTTGGATTAAACTGAGGAAGAAACTGCGCCTTTTGTCAACCTCACTCACAGAGCCTAAGCTACCTTGTGCCAGTGGCAAGACATTCATCGAGACGACTGGAGATAGGATAGGATGCAGATATTGCCTCAGGGTTACCACCGAAGCCTTTCCGTAAACATGTTACCCGCAGGGTAGAAAGGTGGGAAGGCATCTAACGCAGTTTGTCGTGCCTTTTTGATAACCACAAGAGGTCGTATGGACAACACTCAGCGTGTGAGTGACTCTGGCATCTCTCCCCAGCTGTATTCAGCTCATCATAGTAGCATCTAAAATTCCCACACGCCAAATTCGGGAAGGTGAACCGGCAGAACTAACCCGTGAAATACTTAACTTAACTTAACTTAACGTCTTTATACTGGTTTAGAAGACACTGCAGAGTCTGTATACAACCAGTTACATTTACATCACCTTGCTCTAAAAGCTATGCGCATCCAGTTTATTCTTAAATGCATTAATATGTCACAGGTATAAGCGTAGTGCCATTCAGCCGGCGTCCAGACCAGGACAAACGGATGGAAGAAATCACACAAAAAAAGAACGAAATAACAAGTCCAGACGGAAAACAAATCCACGTTTTCGTGAACACAAGTGTAAGTCGTCGACTTGGATTTCAGGAATTGGTTGGGGAACGCACTTCTTCCCACTCTGGATATGCCCTCATGTCTTGTAATGGACAATGTATCCTATCATAATGTTGTAGCGCAGGAAGACACGCTTGCAACTTCATCAAGCCCGAAACAAGTAATCATAAATTGGCTTGCAAAAAAAAATATACCTTTTTTTTTTGCCACAACAATGTAAAACCAGAGTTATTGCAGCTTGTGAGTAGAACTAGGAAGACAAAGACGTTTTTAATTGACAAGATAATTGCAGAGTATGACATTTCACTTCGAGTACCACCGTGCCATTCACAACTTAACCCCATAGAACGTGTGTAGGCTACAGGCAACGGTCTAGTTGCCGCACGGAACAAGACTTTCAAACTGTGTGATGTTGAAGAATTGACATTTGATGCCCTCTCAAAAATATATAATGTGTACTGGAATAAATGTGAAGAGCATGGGCTCCGAGAGGAAGACGCATTTTGGCAACTAGATGGGTAGCATTTTATCCAGTCCTTAGCAGTAGTTAATCTCTTTGAGTCGTCAGAATCAGAATAGAGCAGTTCACGTGCCAATCTCAGTTGCTAACACCTCCACCAATTGCCTAACAATATATTATGAGCTGCATTTTTATGAATAGAAACGTTGTTACTGCGTCCCAAGAAAGTACATCAACCGATGAAAACCGTAATATCGACAATGCTAAGCCCTTACTGCCCAAGGTTCGCCAATATCCAAGTGGATCATCTCAGCCACATTCGTACCAACAAACACCACCATGTTTTTTCAGCGGTAGGAAAAGACAGATAGGTCCAGATTGTTTGAATGTGGAAAAACAACAGCAACTGGTACTTTATGTTTCTGCTTTGCATAAGGAATCTTGAGCCATGTGAAGATCTCAAGATCAGTCTTGTTCAGGACCCATGCCGCAAAAAGAAGTATAACACGATTTGATAGCACAAGTACATTTAACTTGACATGTACTCATGTAGTAAAGTCCCCTACGTCTCATTGAATGTTACCACATGTAGTATGGATACGCCTTTGGAAAACGTCGCCACCATTTAGTGTATTACAGTAAAATCTAAGGTTTGATTAACATTGTTTTGTGCATATGCAACATTATATAACAAAAAGCGGATTTATGAAAAAACTACGTTTACTGTGAATTCGTTGAACATGAAATCTAAAGGTCGTAAGAAATACAATACTGCTTGCATAAAATGACTGTTTTATGTTTAGTAGTTTTTGAGAAAATTGAGCTAGAAAAGGTTCACAAATTTTGGAAATAACTATAGAAACACTATATACCTACACACATGCGCGCTCACCAACACACTCGCACATGTGGAGGTTTGGGGAGGAATGGTGTGCGTGTATGCAAGAGGGAATAGCCTATCCACCTAACAATCTGAAGATGAATACGAACGTGGGGGAGGTTGTATGCCTAGATATAACCGTTTTGATAGTGAGATGCATAGGTATTGACTTTTGGACCTACATAAGTACACCAACATGTCCTTTTGCTAACTTCATACCAGAGGGCGTTTTTGTGCAGGCTCGAAATACAGTGAATAACCAGGTGTGAAGTATCACACCTGAGCAGAGTTTGGGAATAAGAAGAGTTTTGTAGAATAAGGGAGGGAAGAAGTTGAAAATTGCTTGCAATAATCTTCACTGATAAGCAGATTTTTTAAACATTGCATTGTTTCATGAATACGGACATTTTTCTTAGGTTTGCTAGTGATCATGACACCATCTCTTGTTATTATCACCTTGGCAGTGTCACTTAATGGTGACCATAACAGTTTTCGGTAATAGCGCCGACCATAACAGGCTTAAGTAACACTACAATAACAACAGGCTTAAGTAACACCCACAATAACACCAATGTCCAGTAACACTGACAATAACAACATTATTAGGTAATACTGACAATAATACCACTCTTAAGTCAAGACAAGTCCCAGTCGCCATGGCGTTTAGAAATATTGCTGTGGCACCTACAGTTTCAGGACGAGTGTCATATTTACTCGCACAATTTTCTCCATCTCAGCATCTTCTTTTCATCCAACACTATGTCTGCTTCTACATTTTTTTTACCTGGCTCAAAGATCCTTTACAGATATGTCACCCCCTGACTAACGTAACACTGACAATAACAATATTATTAGGTAACACTTGCAATAACATCATTACTAGGTGTCACTGGCAATAACACCATTCTTAAGTAACACTGACAATAGCAGGTTGAAGTAACACTGACAATAGCAGGTTGAAGTACCACTGCCAATTACAACACCTTTTAATAACAGTTATCATTGCACGTCTAAGTAATGCTGACCATAACAGCATTCTTAAGTAACACTGACAATATCAGATAATAATAGCTTTAAGTAAAACTGACTGCAACCCATTTTTTAGGAGTACTAATAATAGGAACCCATTTTTTAGGAGTACTGATAATAGCAACCCATTTTTTAGGAGCACTGATAATAGCAACCCATTTTTTAGGAGTACTGATAATAGCAACCCATTTTTTAGGAGTACTGATAATAGCAACTCATTTTTTAGGAGTACTGATAATACCTACACTCTTAGTAACAATGAACAAAGCACCATTCTTAGTAACACTAACAGAAACATCGCTGTTTAGTAAAAAAAAAAATACTCTTAAGTAGCACTGGCAAAAACACTAACACATCACTGAAAATTACACTCTTATGTAACACCGACCATAGCAGTCCGCTTCAATTACACTATGATCATATTAGTGTACCATACCATTGTCTGATGATTCTAGTGTACCATACCATTGTCTGGTGATAGTAGTGTACAATACCATTGTCATATGCTAACAGTAATCACACAATCGTCTCACATTAACAGTAGTAATACCTTTGTCTCACACCACCAGTAACCAAACCATCCTCTCACACTAACAATAACCAAACCATCCTCTCACACTAACAATAACCATACCATCCTCTAACAATAACCATACCATCCTCTCACACCACCAGTAACCATACCATCCTCTCACTCTACCAGTAACCATACCATCCTCTCACACTACCAGTAACCATACCATCCTCTCACACTACCAATAATCATACCCATTCTCTCAAACTACCAGTAATCATACCATTCTCTCACAGTATCAGTAATCATACCATCGCCTCACGCTACCAGTAATCATACCATCGCCTCACGCTACCAGTAATCATACCATCGCCTCACGGTACCAGTAATCATATTCTCTCACACCACCAGTAATTATACCATCGCCTCACGCTACCAATAATCATACCATCCTCTCACACCACCAGTAATCATACCATCCTCTCACACCACCAGTAATTATACCATCCTCTCACACCACCAGTAATTATACCATCCTCTCACACCACCAGTAATTATACCATCCTCTCACACCACCAGTAATTATACCATCCTCTCACACCACCAGTAATCATACCATCCTCTCACACCACCAGTAATTATACCATCGCCTCACGCTACCAGTAATTATACCATCGCCTCACGCTACCAATAATCATACCATCCTCTCACACCACCAGTAATCATACCATCGCCCCACGATACCAGTAATCATACCATCGCCTCATGCTTCTAGTAACCATACCATCGCCTCACGCTAACATTAACTATGCCATCATCCGAGTTGACTGATGATCTTACTAACCATTTCTGTATTTGTTTCCCCCGACCCTGTTTTCTCATACAATCTACTGCTGTGTCAGTGATGTCCCAAGGTGAGGGTTGCTGTCAGTAATCATTCTTTTCTCATTTTCCTTCTTTGAATATGCTTTTCTTAGTTCTGTTTAATTTTCTTGGTTTATAAAAACATATGTAGCTTGAATTGTTTTATTATCACGTCAACACATCTTCCTGATTTTTCTCCTTCAGACTTTTTATATTTTAACTACATTTATTTGCATCGCTCCTTTCTTTAACAATTTGCTGTTTTGGTTTCTTCAGTTGTCATGAGCGTTTTTGTCATCTTATAAATGTATTTATGTATGTGTACAGCGTGTGTGTGTGTGCGGGCGTTAGTGCACATATATATATATATATATATATATATATATATATATATATATATATATATATATATATATATACATACACATAATAGACAGAGAGAGAGAGAGAGAGAGAGCGAGCGAAACAGGGAGAAAGACAGCTTACAGCTAGACTAGAAACACAAGAAATCATTTTTATTGCAGATTGTCAGCTCTGTGTTAGCATTGTAAAATTAAATATAAAATACATAGCACATTAAGTCAAACAAACTACACACATGATCCACTTTACCATGCCGGAAATTGTGAGATGAAAATCGTTTAATTATGAACCAACATGAAACCAAATATCCTTTGGTTACTAACCATAGCCAAGACGAAATACGAATGTGAACATTGCATATATTTAAATGAATGGTACGTGTGTTTTGTGAACTGTTTATGGTATAAGCTTACAGGCTGGTATTGTAGGGTGTCGTTTGTGTCTTTCTCTAGTCTGGAGTATGTTGTTCTGAATATGTAGCTACCCTCCCCTTCGTGCTCACGTTTTCCTTCTGCTGGCTCTTTTTCTTCGCTTGTTTAGCACCATGCTCTGCTAAAACGAATTCTTCGAGCGCTTAAATCAGCGCAAGGTCACTTAACCAGGGCTGTCTGTCCATCGTTTGCACCAACAGCGCCAATATATATGTCATTGATCCAAATTCAGCAGCGAGACCTGACCTCTGCAGCCGCGCGCGCACGCACGCACATTTCAGACCCATGCTTGACCAGATCGTTCGCAGCTTTAATGCTTTAGCGCTCACCTGCAAGCGTCAGCAGCTCTGCGTGGCGTTGCACCCTCAGCTCACAACTGTGCATTCCCGTACACTAAAAACCTGTCCAAGAGTTATTGCGCCCCGGCAGCGCTTATTGTGCGCCATCGCTGTGTTCCCCTTTCCTTAATAAACCATTTCATTTTTTTCACAGAATTATCCGCTGTCACCAGATATTATGGCTCAGAGTCTCTGAAGATATAGCCACGAATATCCACCCCAGTATTAGTGCTATTACCGTCGCTAGTTTCCCATTTCTGTCAAATATTTGCTCATATGATAATAATAATAATATTCCATCTCAAGCACATATTTGCAACATCATTATACTTGTGTTGTGGTATGTGACCCCATACGACTGTAAAGTCCTAGCCTAGCAGGACCTGCTCAACCACACGGGGGACATACATGGAGGGAGTCAAGTAGTTCTACATGCTGTGCTTGCGTGTGCGCTTTCTCTGAGCCTCAGTGATTATGTTTCGCTCGACGATGCAATCACTTTGAGCGAGTGTTCCAGGCGGAGCTGTCCTGTACAAACGTCTCCCACAAGGTGGCATCAATGTCAACACTCTACATGTTTCACGGCAGCCCACAGTCACTCCAATAACTCAGATATCGTCCGTCGTTAAAGCTGCGGAGCAGACTTTGGTGTGAAAAAAATATTATGGAAAAAAATTAACAACTTTCTAAAATTAACTAAATTGGAGGTTTAATAGGTACCTGCCAGGAGCAGAGAGACTCCATAGTGGCAAGATATAAAGTAACATTGTTTCCGATATGATTGGTAGCTTCATGTAGGAGTTGGTTTGTCTAACACTCACATCTGAACCCACGGAAGGACATGTCCCTAAGCGTCGCTGGATCTGTAACAATAAAAACCACTGCCAGTTTGGTTTCTGCCACTGCCAGTTTGGTTTCTGCCACTGCCAGTTTGGTGTCATCCATTCTCAGTTTGGGTCATCCACCGTCAGTTTGATGTCAGCATCAGTAAGCCACTGTCAATTTGGCGTCCGCCACTGTCAATTTGGTGCAAACCACTGTCAATTTGGTGCAAACCACTGTCAGTTTGGTGTCAGCCACAATAAGCCATTGTCAGTTTGGTGTCATCCACTATGTGTGAGCTGTACAGATTTCCTGCCATCTTGCTCTTCGTACATCCATGACCTTGTCTCTGTTATCACAATCTTCCAACCCAAAAACGCTACCTGGAATCTAGTTGTGTTTACAATTAGTAAACACAGATCTACAATAAAGATACATTCTGATACGAGTCCACTAAAACCGGCAATAAAGCTGAACAGTTGGTTAATGAGACCACCCATGTCAAAGACAATAATATCTACCCAGTTTCAGGAAACAGTTCTTATGTTTGCCTTGCTGTTCTGATATCAGCACTACACTCAGTGGCAGTGGTTCCCAACTTATCCAGGTTGTGGCTCTTTTCTCCATCGACCCTCTACTCACCCTTAGTTCCTACTCTCCCTTGTAACTCTCCCTCCACCCTCTACTTTCCCTCGGCCATCAACTCTACCTTGGCATCTACTCTCCCTTAAACCTCTACTTTCCCTCGGCCATATACTTACCCTTGACTATCAACTCTCCCTTCACCCTTTACTTTCCCTCAGCCATCAATTCTACTTCGGCCATCTACTGTCCTTCGATCCTCTACTATCCCTCGACCATCTACTCTCCCTCGACCCTCTACTTTCCCTCGGCCATCTGCTCTCCCTTGAATATCAACTCTCTCTCCACCCTATACTTTCATTCGGCCATCAACTCTACCTTGGCCATCTACTCTCCTCCGACCCTCTACTTTCCCTCTACCATCTACTCTCCCTCGACACTCTACTTTCCCTCTACTCCCCCACGACTATCTACTCTCCCCCTACCATCTACTCTCCCTTGACCATCTACTCTCCCTCGACCATCTACTCTCCCTCGACCATCTACTCTCCCTCGACCATCTACTCTCCCTCGACCATCTACTCTCCCTCGACCATCTACTCTCCCTCGACCATCTACTCTCCCTCGACCATCTACTCTCCCTCGACCATCTACTCTCCTCTGACCCTCTACTTTCCCTCTACCATCTACTCTCCCTTGACCCTCTACTTTCCCTCTCTCCCCCACGACCGTCTACTCTCCCTCGACCATCTACTATCCCTCGACCATCTACTCTCCCTCGACCATCTACTTTCCCTTGATCATCTACTCTCCCTTGATCATCTACTCTCCCTCGATCATCTATTCTCTCTCGACCCTCTACTGTCATGGACACTTTTCCTTGGCCCTCTGTGCTCCATTGATATCCTCCTCCATCTGCAGTTCTCTCCTTTTCTGCCCTATCCTTTCCTTTTCTATCTGCCTTATCCACTCCCTCTGGCCTATCCTCTTTCTCAGCCCTAAATCTTACACAACAACCAAATTTATTTTTTATTACAATTTATACTTTTGTTCATGGACCCACAAACTAAACCAAGTTGAGAACCACTGCTTCATGATATCAGTTAGTTTGTTATCCCACAACTAATGTGCCTTTTCTAACTGTGTGTTATGTCCATCTCCAGTACCATACCAACCACTCAACCTGGTAGCAGAGGCCACTTCTCCTAATGTGATCCTAGTCAAGTGGGATCCCCCCCAGGAAGCAGACAGCATCAAAAGTTACGAGCTCTATTTCAATGACTCACACTTTAGACAGAATGGACGCGTCAGCATTGATCCACCTGTACACAACTATAGACTGATCAACCTGACCCCTGACACAGTCTACCACATACAGGTAAAGCTCTTCATGCTAGGGGCTAGCAACACAAATACAAATATCAGGTCTGAAAATGTGTCATTACATTTCACAGTAATTTACTAAAATTCCAATGTATGAAAATGAAATTACAGAGGAAAGCAATCAGTATCATGATGAGAGATACGTGAGAAATGATGTCATTATAAACTACTACTTGTGCTGAATATATATCAAGCCAGAAAATAAAAGGGTTAAGCCATCTCACAGAAATGCAGGTTTGTTAGCTACTACATCTACAGAGGGTGGGCATAAATAAAGAGTACTCTGAGTAGTATTAAGTGAAAAGGGGTGTGCCACAGGGCTCGGTTTTGGGACCAATTTTGTTCTTCATATATATAAATGATTTAGACATTGATATGATTGCAAAATTTGCCAATGACACAAAACTATGCAGTAGTGTCTCATCTTCTTCTTCTTCTTCGTTCTCAATCTGCCGCTACCAAACCCTGAAAGGGCTTAAGTAGCAGAATGTAGTCCAGAGAACAGAATGCGTTGTGTCGGGGTTTACAGCTTGACTGCGATATTTGCACCTTTCGTTCCAACACATCTGACTTCAGCAAGCATTTTTTGAGTACCGGGTTAGCATTCCATCTTCGATCCCTTCTCCTTAGCCAGTCTGCCCTGCTGCAGCCGTTTATCCAGGATCACCACGTGGAGGTGTAGAAGGGTCTTGGCAGCTCTGGTTCGCTGGCCTTGACGCTAGCAGTCAGCTATGGGTCGCTGACCACTGCAGCTGATGCGCTGCTCAGCATCTTCATCTAAGGCTGAAGTGGATATATTGAGGTCGGATTTAGATCAAATTCGAGAATGGTCTGTAAGCTGGCAAATGGAGTTTAATGTAGATAAATGTACAGTCATCCACATGGGTAGATCCAATATGGAACATAATTACAGAATGGGATAAACAATATTAGAAAGATAGATAAGGAAAGGGACCTTGGGGTTGTAATAGATCATACAGGAAAGGTGAGTGAGCAAGTTAAGGTAGCAGTGAAAAAGGCAAATGCAATGTTAGGTATGATAAAAAGAAATATTAAACATAGGAGCAAGCAAGTGATTGTCAAACTGTATAAAGGTTTAGTTAGACCTAGATTGGAGTACTGTGTACAGGTGTGGAGTCCTTATCATAGAGGGGATATAAAAATGCTGGAAAGAATACAAAAAAGAGCGACAAAGATGATAGTGGGATTCCAGAATTACAGTTATGAGGAACGACTCAGAAAAACCGTCCTACCGTATCTCGAAGAGAGATGAATTTGTGGTGACTTAATACAGGTTTATAAGATGATCACAGGAATGTATAATTTAGACTATAACAAGTTTGTTTAAAATACAGCCACCTACAAGAACAAGAGGGCATAGCTAAAAGCTGACTAAAGAGAGGTCCAGATTAGATATTAGGAAATATTTTTTTGTCAGAGAGTGGTGTCTGCTTGGAATGCATTGCCAGGGGAGGTAGTGGAGGCAGGGACAGTTAATGCATTTAAGAATAACCTGGATGTGCATAGCTTTTAGAGCAAGTTGATGTAAATGTTACTGGTTGTATACGGACTCTGTAGGGTCTTCTAAACCAGTATAAAGACGTTAAGTTAAGTTACATTTCCCATATAACTCACAAAGATCATGAGTACAATGCAAGAGGAAGAGCACTTGGAATGACATAGATGACATAAAAAATCCCACATCAACACGAGCTTGCAACAACAGACCCAACAACACTTGGCCCAAGAAAGACAACTTCAGCTCTCCATACTGTTGTACAGCACAAGTGAATGGACAAGTAAGTAAGCAAGCATGCATGTCAACTTCCATCAGATGTTGACCTGTGGACTATACTTGAGGTGAAAACATTGCCATGTGATGTGTCATCTACAGGTGTAAATGATACTGTCAATGTTATTCATATTTTTGCAACAGATCTTGACTGGCTGTATTCACAGCACGAAGCGGGTAATTGTTCACATACATCTACAATAACTACTTCTCAACCAATGTCCAATTTGTCGGAATGGCTCTCAATCATTTACGCCAATTTTGTCCTTTGCACATCTAAAAATTGTTTGATGGTGCCCAGAAAATTTGTTTTTGTGTGGGTTCTATAGATTTTCACAGATTTACAATATAAAACTGATACAGTGTGTTAATAAAGATTTATGAATTGTCGCAGTAGTGCTAAAGACATGATAACAAATAACAATCAAATATACATTGACATGTTTGTGTGTAGGAGGGGTATATGAATTTGTCTTTGAGAACCCTTGATGTTATTGTAGAGCACCATGTCTGAGCATTGCACACTACAGAAATACCACCTCATCATATAGCTGCTATAATGCTCACAGGCGAAAGCAAAGAAAGCCAGATAGTCCTGTTTACAGATGCCCTGGCCATAGTCACAGCACTAAAAAGCCAGAAAATACTGAACTTAATGATTTAAGAGCAGTACTCTGTCAACTATGCTAGCAGTCCTCACCAAAAAGAGTAGTGGTACAGTGGGTTCCATCCCACTGTAACATCCAAGGCAACGAGGAGGCAGACAGACTGGCAAAAGAAGGTGCAAGACTACCACAACCAGATTCTAGTGTGACCTACGAAGAGACTAAAAGGCTTATTAGGGCCAGATACATGGCCAAATGGGAAACAGAACATACTGGCTACACAAAAAACGATGCCTATTACCAGTTGAACAGAAGAGAGCAGGTCATGGTCTTCAGACTCCGCACAGGCCACAATAGACTGAGGTACCACCTATTCAATAAACTGAAGATAGGTGGCACTGATGAATGCACTTGTGGTACTGGGAAAATGACCGCTGAACATTTGCTGCAAAACTGCCCGACATACGAGGACCAGAGAAAGCACATGTGGCCATCACCAGTGGCAACACTAGACAAGCTCTATGGCAGTGTCGACAGCCTCAGGATGATCGCTGCTTTTTTCGAAAAAATACAGGTTGACATTTAACAGCGTACGAAGAAGAAGAAATATAACTGCTATAAGGTATTGAGAGATAGATACACTTACTGTATCAAACTTTCAACTATTGGAATCAGCCATTGTGTGGCGTACAAGTTTTCAATGAAAGTAACTTATTTTATATATTTATAACAGGAAGCATTACATCTTTAGTATTATTATTGTTGCCTTGCTTGGACACTAAGGTATAACTTTCTTTATTAAGCTTTCTTGTCATTTATAGTTTTTACAGGATGGGGTAGACTACCCCAGCATAAAACCCTCATAGATCACTATACCTGGTAGGTTACAGTGTCACACATCTTTGCTACCATTTTAGCCCCAACTAGCACATTGGCAAATTTTAAACAAGAGTGATGTGTATTATTGAGCACATGATTATCAAAGAATATATGGTGAAACATTTTCTCAGGTTTCTGCCAAGTCAGCACGAGGGGAAGGTCCACGTACTCCGACAGTCCAGGTTCACACACCTCCATTCAGTGAGTATCTGCATTCCTGTTAACTGTTGTCAAAATGTTTTCATTTTATAGAAATTAGTTTGTTTACTGAATATATTTGACAAATTTTAATGAAGATGGTTTGTTAGAAATATGCACACCTCAGTCAGTTAACTTGTAGATTGTTCCTTAATTGAATCATACACATAAATATTGATATGTAAGTACAGGAAATATACTCTTATTATATTGTATATTTGTTAATTCTAACTTTTCAAAATGCAAACTTTCATAGATTCAAAGCTAAAATCATTTTCTTATTGCTGGTATTAATATAATGTTATACATTTATATGTACTTGAATGTGTAGCTTAGAAATGTCACATTTAAAAGGATTTTTGTGTTAAATCTCTTATTAATGTTCATTTTCCTGATCCTCTTAACTGTTGTCTGTGTGTGTGTGTTTATTATTAGTGTTGTTTACAATAGTAAGTAATCTTCAAGTCCACGGTTTCTTCATTTGTAGTGTTTCATCATATATGGTAGAGTTTATTCCTTGAAATCATGTAGTGTTTATTTGTGTTTGTAAGTGTTTATGTTTGTGTACTCAAAACCTACCCAACTGTCGTGCTGTGTTTTCCCAAACCCCCACTGAAGTTATATGTTGCTATGATATCTTTGATGTTCTCTTACTTTCTGTTAGCAAATGTTCACATCCACAACAAATTAATTGTAGATTTGTGTATGTTCTTTCACTTCCTGGTAGCACATTTCCACTTCACTAAATTCCACTGTAAAAATTAGCACCTTTAACTTTAGCGTGAATAGTGAATAGATTGTTATTTGTAGCACTGTCAATATGAAATAGGAGAAGTGGGAGGCGGCTTTCCACCATGCCCCTGCATTTTGCTCTGCCACATAAGTTATTCCTGAGCATTGTAAATAATGCTTTCTCTAAGCTGTGTGTAAGTCCATCCGTATACAGGTCAAATTGCACTGGAACAGCAAATTAGAGCCACTGCACCTCAATGTTTCTCGTACAAGGTGACTAAAAAAAGAGTTGTAGCAACAGAGAGTGCTTTGATGCATGCTTTCTGTAATGGTCATCTGAAGTGGTGGCACTATTCTCATGGGGGGGGGGGGGGGGGGGAAGAAGGAGAATATGAAATTGAGCACCATCACACCTAAAGAATGGTTTTCTGAGACCACAATATGATGCCAGGCTATTTATGATCTATTTGAAATAGTCACAATTCATATAAGAAAAAGGCATATCAAATTGAAAAGCTAACTTGTCCATCTAGTTAACATAAGGAAAGCCTTTATTGTCAAGTTGGAAAGCTAACATGTTCATTCGGTTAACATAAGAAAAGCCTTCATTGTCAAGTTGTAATGCTAACCTGTTAACATAATGAAAGCCTTTATTGTCAAGTTGGAAAGCTAACCTGTCCAGATAGTTAACATAAAGAAAGCCTTTATTGTCAAGTTGAAGCACTAACCTGTTGATACATTTAACATAACCCTTTCCAGTCCAACCAGCAGCTTAACCCTTTCTTGTTGGCAGAACTGGAAAGAGTTAAACTGTTGACAGGACTAGAAAGGGATAAGGAAAGGCTTTATTGTCAAGTAAAAAAGTTAGCGTGCTGATCCAGTTAACATAAGGAAAGCCTTTATTGTCAAGTTAAAAAGCTAACTCATCCATTTAGGTAATATAAATATAGTTTGTTGTAGAGTTAAAATGGTAACTTACGCATCTAGTTAGCATAATGAAAATTATGTCAAGTTAAAAGCTAACCTGTCCATTTAGTTAACATAAGTGAAACCTTTATTGTCAAGTTGAAATAGTGGCATGTCCTACTAGGTAACATAAACATATTTTATTGTGAAGTTGAAATGGTTACATGTCCTACTCTCATACATATGGTGTATTGTAAAGCTGAATTGATAAAAAGCCTACCTAGGTAGCATATACAAGTAGTCACATAGTTTCCTAAAGTCAAAATTTTCCAAACCAGATCAAAATTTCAATTATAGTGGTAGCCAAGCATTCTATATTATAAGAGCACAATCAGTTTGTGCCATGTCTACTTTCACAAAAGTACTATTTAGTACATCAATTAAGCTAATATATTTACTGATTTTCTAGAAGGCTAGAATTGTACTGTTAATGTGTATTGAACTTTTTAAAAACAAATAGGATTATTGTAACTAAGGACAGAAACAAATAACCTGTTTTCTAAACACTGAGATTACATTTCATTTGTAGATAGCATGCTGTCTCATACCCTGGCACTCACTATCATGTTCACATCACCAGTGACCATTTATCACCACCAGCCAAGTCGTGCATTATTCTCTGTCTCATTTGCTTGTTGAATGATTATCACTTCCCTGATACCCTATTGTAGAACACAAACTTGATGTCTCTGCCTGCTTGACATTTGACACATGTCTTTAGTTTTATCATCGACCTTTCAGTTACATCAACTTTCATCAGTCATTTCTTAAATATTTGTTTGTCAGAATCCCATTTCTTGATTGAAGTTTAGAATGTATATTTTCAATGTTAGCAAAGCAGTAATTTTGAAATTTTCACAACTGCACACAAAAAAAACAATAGCTGCCACACAATCAATAAAGGAATCTCAAGAAGAAGGGAAACATATTTGCTTCAATTGCATCAAATCCATATTTGAGCACATGAGAAACATATCAAAGCAATCACCGCCACTTTAAAAGGCCAGGTTTTCAAAAATAATATTTATCTGTGAAATATGGAGCCTACGTAAAACAGATTCAGAGAAACTTCAGAGAGTTATTAAAAGAGTTATTAAACAAAGAACATTGAAAAACTCTGTAAGGAAACAGATTCAGAGAAACTTCAGAGAGTTATTCAAAGAGAATTGAAACAAAGAACATTGAAAAGCTCTGTAAGGAAACAGATTCAGAGAAACTTCAGAGAGTTATTCAAAGAGAATTGAAACAAAGAACATTGAAAAGCTCTGTAAGGAAACAGATTCAGAGAAACTTCAGAGAGTTATTCAAAGAGATTTGAAACAAAGAACATTGAAAAGCTCTGTAAGGAAACAGATTCAGAGAAACTTCAGAGAGTTATTCAAAGAGAATTGAAACAAAGAACATTTAAAAGCTCTGTAAGGAAACAGATTCAGAGAAACTTCAGAGAGTTATTCAAAGAGAATTGAAACAAAGAACATTGAAAAGCTCTGTAAGGAAACAGATTCAGAGAAACTTCAGAGAGTTATTCAAAGAGAATTGAAACAAAGAACATTGAAAAGCTCTGTAAGGAAACAGATTCAGAGAAACTTCAGAGAGTTATTCAAAGAGAATTGAAACAAAGAACATTGAAAAGCTCTGTAAGGAAACAGATTCAGAGAAACTTCAGAGAGTTATTCAAAGAGAATTGAAACAAAGAACATTGAAAAGCTCTGTAAGGAAACAGATTCAGAGAAACTTCAGAGAGTTATTCAAAGAGAATTGAAACAAAGAACATTGAAAAGCTCTGTAAGGAAACAGATTCAGAGAAACTTCAGAGAGTTATTCAAAGAGAATTGAAACAAAGAACATTGAAAAGCTCTGTAAGGAAACAGATTCAGAGAAACTTCAGAGAGTTATTCAAAGAGAATTGAAACAAAGAACATTGAAAAGCTCTGTAAGGAAACAGATTCAGAGAAACTTCAGAGAGTTATTCAAAGAGAATTGAAACAAAGAACATTGAAAAGCTCTGTAAGGAAACAGATTCAGAGAAACTTCAGAGAGTTATTCAAAGAGAATTGAAACAAAGAACATTGAAAAGCTCTGTAAGGAAACAAATTCTACAAACTGCAATACCTCACTTAACCTCATTCAAGAATGTCATACACAGAATTGTTAAGGAAAATTGATTGATTGAATGTGAGCTACACAACAGATGGACAGGAAAAGTGACTCAGTCAATCATCAATTAGATGGCGATGTGGATTGATTAAAGCCATTGGTCCAATATGATATTTCAGGAAAAAAGATTGGAATAAATTCTAACAGCTTTTTGACATGGCATCAGCCCTATGCTGGTCTACTTTATTGTTCACTAGGATTCCAGTATTCATAACTACCTCAGAATTTTGGAATCAGACTTGAAGTGCAGCTGACATTTTAAAGATTAAATTGTTACAGTTTAAACAATATGTGCATTGTAATAATTAATATTCCTTCATAGAAACTCTCATCCCTGGCGTAAATACTGTACTGATGAAAATATACATCATCAGTCTCATCCATCATTCTGCAACATGTTTGCATGCATTTCTGGAATTTTGGTTGTGGTAACATTTAGAATGACATCATTTACAGCTGCCTTAATGAGCATGAATAAGCTGCTTGTTAAGTTATTCAAAAGATTTTGTGTTTGTAAATAGCACAAATAGTATGCCTCAAATTACGTGCTAGATTTGTATTTGCAAGTTAAGAATGTGTTTAGCATTTCAAAACATTAACAGAGCTAACACCAACTTAGAAGGGACTTTTTCCAGAAATATGTTGACAGAAAATCTGCTGGTCTTGTCAGTCTTTGACACATCGAGATGCTGCCTACTTACTATTATTTGTTCCTTTCTTTTCCTTGGAAGACATGTCTATATTTGCCACCAATTCATGTTTTGGACTGTGTTCTTGAGTTTCAGTATGAGACCCTCAGTTTCTCTAGTGTTTACTGTTTTTCAATTGTGCCAAGACTGGGGATCAAATCTGGTACATTTGTTGTAACAGTCAAGTACTCTGCCTTTTCTACAACTGAAACTCGTTTAAGAAATTCAGATGTTACAACCTAGCTGTGTTATCAGCCCTTAACAACCTGGTTTTTCTTGGAACAGGAGGGAGGCATAGTGGTTAGAGCACTTAATTTGCATGTCAAAGAGACAAGAGTTTGCTTTCCAGTAGCAACACACTCCATTCTACCCAGGTCTAAATGGGTACCTTACTTGCTGTTTAAAAAAGTCAAAACATAAGCAATGAAGGAAACTGGTAACCTAACAAATACTGAGACCTATTAAACCGAAGTTTCTAAACACACCAACCTTGACAGAGCCTTGTTATTGGACTGCCTTTTATTTTCCTTATGTATCACAAGTGCTTTAGTAACCGGCTTCAATTTTTTAATTAACACAATTCGGTAGTAAATACAAATTATGCCAACAATTTTCATACAAAAAATTTAACGAAATTAAAAATGTAGAATTTTGCTGTTGTTAAAATTGGTCAAGGTGCTAGTTCATGATGCCAATTCATCGTGTCAGTAAACAATATTCTTTGTGCAAACATATGACCATAACTCACCAAGGAAGCGACAAAAATATTTCAACTCTATATATATAGTCTTTCCGTTTGCACGGTGTTGTCTACAGACACATATACCAACTTCCAGAAATATAGTATAGATGTAATCTAACAATGCGTAACAGTTGTTGAATATGTCTTCCAGAAAGAGAGCTAGATTATGCTTCCATACCAACAGCAAAACCATTGCCACTATTTGACCATATCAGCACTAAACAATAGTCACTATTTGACCATATCAGAACTAAACAATAGTCACTATTTGACCATATCAGAACTAAACAATAGCCACTATTTGACCACATCAGCACCAAACAATAGTCACTATTTGACCATATCAGAACTAAACAATAGCCACTATTTGACCATATCAGCACCAAACAATAGTCACTATTTGACCATATCAGAACTAAACAATAGCCACTATTTGATCATATCAGCACTAAACAATATTCACTATTTGACCATATCAGCACTAAACAATAGTCACTATTTGACCATATCAGCACTAAACAATAGTCATTATTTGACCATATCAGCACTAAACAATAGTCACTATTTGACCATATCAGCACTAAACAATAGTCACTATTTGACCATATCAGCACTAAACAATAGTCACTATTCGACCATATCAGCACTAAACAATAGTCACTATTTGACCATATCGCCATATCATAGTTACTTTCAAATGAAGTAATTTGGCCTTGTAAGCTAAGGAACCACCTGGAGACAATTCACAAAGACAACAGGGATAAATCACTAGGTTATTTTTAAAAACTGCTGGATAATTTAAAGATAAGAACAACACTGGAACAGATGTCTAGTCAAGGAGCAACTAAAGTGGACACATGTTTATTTGCTTCTTGTGAGATGTCTGCTTTGATATTACAAAGAGATGTGATATTCTGCTATCATTAACAATGCCACCAACCATATATTCAAACACTTGCTAGCTTTCGTCAGACTCAAGAATCTCAAATAAAATGATAATATATATATTTTGGCATCATATTCCGTGTGTAGAAGAATATGTTTTATGAATATAAAAAATGCTTTTGAATAAGTGCAGTTTTTATTATAAATAAACAAGAGCAAATAAATCATTTTTGTTTTACAACCAGGGGTGTTAATGGTTTGTGGTGAGCCATAGAGGTAAATTAAACTCAAAAGTGGACATAAAAAAGTGGAGAACCACTGAAATGGAGTGTTTTAGGTTGACTGAAGCTGGGAGGCTGGTAGGTAAGGCAACCAAGTGTCCTAAGATCTTTCTGGCATCTCTCCTCACACGTGACAATTCACTTAGACCTGCCTACCAGGTCTACTTCACCTACTCCTCAACTTTTACTTTCATGCAACTTCGGGCCACTGATGTTCCCTTGTCCACAACTCATTGTACTCTCAAAATATAAGTTTATTGGAATCATTTCCCAGTGATGGAGGTCAACTCATTAAACTTTCAAATAAAGGCAGTAATTTAATATCATCATCATGTAGCATGTCCTTTATAGATCGTCGCTGCCATCACAGTCTGTCTGTGGAAGAAACTCGTTCCCTTGCCAAAACTCCAGCCTCCACCACAGTCATACCCAGGCATTCCTGGATATCTTGGTGCCATCGTCTTCTTGGTCTACCCCTTCCTTTTTTGCCTGGAACCATACTTTCCATCACTGTTCTCTTGAGACATTTAATATAGTATGCAATAATCCTTGCAAAACTCTACTATTATTTTTCTATACAGTCTTGCTTAAACTTGTCTCTGGGAAATGTTATGTTTTGATCCTAGCCCTGACCTGTCTGGGTGCTTGTTTGTGCCATCGTGTATAATAGCCAACACTATCATCTTAGGTGTGGGGAAAAGATACTGTTATATCTGTGTCATTGACTAATTTAGACAATTTTTGACTAACGAATTAATACATAACCAGCCAGCCCATCATAATTAGTCTGTTATATGTCAGTATTCACTTAAACATAGATTCAGTCATATTATAGGACACCGACACCATTAAAAAGTCAGTGTTCACTTAACAAAGATTAAGTCATATTATAGTCAGCCTGCTAAAAGTCAGTATTTAATTTAACATAATTTCAGTCAGTTGATGAAATTGTGTACAATCTAAATAGGTTCTCCGCCCCGCCGCCGCCCCCCCCCCCCCTTTTCTCTCTCTCTCTCTCTCTCTCTCTCTCTCTCTCTCTCTCTCTCTCTCTCTCTCTCTCTCAGAGTTGTATGGGCAGTGTTGGCTTTTTAAAATTTTTTAATTGATATATTTCATAGTTAAATAAAGTAAAGTACGAAATCATTCCTTCTTTCTCTTTTGTTTGTTTGGTAATTGATTGATGCAGTTTTCATTCTGAATGTCTGTAATTAAATTTTATTGTAACTTTTATTGTTTCTCTGGTTTGTTTCTAACATTAATTTTATTTATGATGGTTTAAATTTGATTTTCTATGCTATTTATTATTATTTATTTTTAATTTCTCTGGTTTATTTGGAACAATTCACTTATAAATGCAATATTCAGTCTGAACTCCTTGATTATATTGTATTATTTTTCTGTTTTATTTCATTTGTATGTGAAGTATTCCTACTATATCACTTTTGTTATATATTTTTTTCATTTGGAAGTTTTGTTTCTCTGATTTATTGTTTCATTTAATTTATATATGGTGTTCTCATGCAGAATTTATGTGATTATATTTTATTATTTACCTCTTGATTCTTTTATTTCTTTGGAAAACCAATTAATTTTTTAAATCTATTTTACTATTATTCTATTATTAATTTTTGTTTCTCTTTGTTTGAAACATGAAAATTTATAGTTTGTCTAAATTTCTTTTGTAACGTTTTATTTTTTTTAGAGTTAAAATCTACAAACATGAAGTTTACCATCCACATTTCTGTTATAATTTATTATTTTGTTTTCCACACAATGTCCACCAACCTCCCATTTTGAAACCCACCTTTTTCTGCTGTCTAAATGATCAATCTGCACCTGCCCAATAGCTCCAGAAGCAGCACCTGAAGACATCAGTGCAAGTGCAGTGAATGAGAAAGAAATTCATGTTGCTTGGAAACCACCAGACCCCAAAAAACAGAATGGCAAATTGGAAGGTTATAAAGTTTATGTATTGGAGAATGGCAGTGGGAAAGCAGACAAAGACGCCCTGGAGAAGTCAGTGGGGTCAGACAGGCTGTCTATGACTGTAGATGGTCTGAAGACTTGGACTGACTATAAAGTCTGGGTGGTGGCTTTCAACAAAGTTGGAGATGGCCCTCGATCTGCACCAATCATCGTCAAGACTGATGAAGATGGTAGGTAGTTGCAAGTGATTGGTCAACATTCCATTGTTATCCTTATATGATTGGCTGAATTGTTTGTGGAATGGCTATAAATAGGTCTTGGATGCTGACTATTGTCTTCCTATCCACTTCTGGAAGCCACACCTTGTACTTGTCAGCTCTGCCAGAATGTCACCCAAGTACACTACCAACTTACAATTTTATTTCAGCCATTGGCATTTGTTGTGGAATCTCAATTGCAAATTTGCGTTTTTGTTAACTGTAAACTGGAGTTTGCAGTGATCTTTTTAATAACCTTAGCACAGTGTGTAGCCTGGCTCGCCGACTAAATTTGATTGTTGAAGTACGAGCAGTGTCCATCACTTACCTCTTGGATGTTTTCACCTAACCTAATAGTTTCCTACTTTGTCGTGGTTTAGTTGGTGGTCTTTTTCCCAGCTGCTGTTTTGTTTTGTGTATTTTAAGTTAAAAAGTATTGTACTAACCGTTTAAGTGCTGGTGTACCAGAAGGTACTCCTAAGTAATCTAAATGTTACCACTGGTAGGCAAGCATCCCTTAGTCAGGTGGATTGAATGTGCATTTGGTATTTTTGTGTACTACATTATCTTCTTAAAATTTATCTTACTTCTTTCTTTGATTGACATTTTTTCTCCTACAATGATTGCTGCCTGTTACTAGTTTGACATTTTCTCATTATCTCTTAGGTATTGTCTCTTTTCCTTTGTCTTGAAAATTATCACTCACTTGCTGCATCTTGCATTGCAGAACATGCATGATCTTTACCATTGTGAGGAACCGGCACTATATCGCATTGAATATAATTCTTCTCTGCCTGTGATTGCCACTTGTAATCTGCATTGGTATGTGAGTGTGTGTGTGTGGGACACATGTTTAATGAATGAGTTCAGGAATAGAAACAATAAGCTTATCATCTAATGTGATAAGCCTATCATCTAGTGTGAAATGTCGACCATCTAATGTGATACGTCTAACATCTTTTAATAAAGTGTGCTGTAAGCACATTTCATTTCCTGATTTATTTTTCTACTATTCAGCGTGTGTCTCTTCTTGATCACCATTCCTTGTATAAGCAGTTATGATTCTCTATACGTATTTTATTACCTACATAATTGTCCCATGTCAGTCATCAGTTACAGATTAATTTTGTTCCTAATCACAATTTCTCTGCCACTGTCAGTAAAGTAAAGGTTTGTTGTCCCAAAATAAATGTCTTGGTTCTTTTAAGTATTCTTAGAATTCAGTCACAAATTGTCTGTGCTGTAATGAAAGCGCATTTCATAATTTCATTTTAGTTCTTGATCAGTAATGGATTAAATTGTAATTTGTGATGCCCATTTCTCTTTTTCTTTTATTGTATGTGTCGTGTCACCTTCATCCGTCCATATTTCACTGCCCATGTCTAGACGCTATCATCATAACACGAGGTACAAGCACCAACACACTCACAGTCTTTGTTGCCTTTCTCCTGTCTTCTTCCTTTCCATTTTCTCTTTCATTAGTTTATGTCAATTTCTAAATTGCTCCATCGATATGGACGCATACACAAGTATCAAGTATTTGCCAATAAACTTTTTAGTACCAACTGTGGTCTTTGAACCCCTAACAGTCAGTGATCATCTTGTAAGTATTACAACCACAAACACGTGCTTGTGTAGGTGATGTGTGAATGGTGTAAAATATTTTTACTATATTTTGTTCTTTATAGAACTCTATACAATTACAGCAACTGTGCATGATTTCATGTTGTAAATCTATTGCATTGTGTTTGTGTCTATTGCAATTTATCCTTACAAATTTTAATCGCTTGTTTTATGTTGTATTACAAATTTGTATTAAACATTTCCAAAACTATATATTTCCAAAACTAGCGAAGGGTGTTTTTTCATCAAGTTTATTTAGCACCATTTTTGTAAGTGTCACATCAATTACAAATGTTCACTAAATGCATGTCTAGTGGCATGACAGAGTTTCTTTACACATATTACAGCCATGTAACTTGGCTCATTTACCTTAATAGTTATTTTGTTGACATGTTCATTTAATGTCAGAAATAACTGTTCAGTAAAGACAAAACACAAGTTGTTATAGTCTAACATATCAAGTAGTGTAGACAGGTGATGTCAGATCAGTCTAGAGAATTAGGCTTATTCTGTTGACAAAGTCATCTTAATTGTTAGGGACTTGGGTTTACAGACAAACATATTGGGCTGTGCAAGCCTTGTAGTATATTGGAAATCCTTGGTAAATCCACTGGACAAAAGAGGGGAGGAAAAATAAGTCTGTATGCACTCTTATATTGATTTGGTGAACAAAGTCATTTTAATTGTTAAGGGCTTGGGTTTACAGGTAAACACATTAGGCTGTGTAAGCCTTCTAGTATATACCGGAAACCCTTGGTAATCCAGGGGAGGGAAGAACAGGATCTAACAAATTAAGTCAAGTGTAGCCACTCCTATATTACTTAATGATGCTTGGTAAAACAGTGGTTAATTTCCCATTCATTAAGTAATGATACATCAACATTAGATAAATAAATATAAATGAGGTCCCCTAAGAGAAACTGCTGTGTTCTTTCCTTTACATTCAATTTACCAGATGGTACTAACATCTAAGAGATGGTAATAAAGGACATATGGAAATTTTGGAAAATGGGACAGAAAAAACAGAAATGAAGTGTTATCACACCAAATATTGTGGTGCCTGTCAACATTTGGATTACACAGAGATCAAAATTATCAGACTCTGAATTATCAAGGGTTTACTGTATATGATGTCACCTTGTATATTGCTGAGAATTGCCGGTTAAAAAATTTAAAAAAACATTAATGTGCAGCAATTTAGTGTGTTTCTCATCTTGTAAATATAATAATTCAGTAGTTCCATAATTCTAGTATTATAAACTGTATCTAGGTGTTATACCTTGAGTTTCTGAGTGCATTTAGCGTGTTCAAACTATTGACTTTCAAAGATATAAGAAGCAGTGATTCTGTATTGTTATATTCCTTTATGACTGTTTGACCAATCAGATCATTCCAGATAACTTGGATCATTACAATAATTGTATAACTTATGCATAATTATACAAAGATATTGTATAATTTATACTTTTATTAGACATTCTCAGAATATTGATTGATATTAAACAAAAAATTATTATCTTGTTCATTGGAACAGTTTATTTAATAACTTTAGAAATAAAGAGAAATCAAGAGGGCAGTAAATAAACACTTTATTTGTAGGGACAGCAAAAACAATTGCAAAGACAAGAATATCATAAGCACTTGGATAACAAGTGCTTGTTGTCTGGTGTATATGTTTTCCAAGTGCTTGGTGTCTGGTGTAAATGTTTTTGGATTGTCTATACCGTACCTGCCTTGGCGATTGTTATTGTTGTCACTAAAAATAAATTGCTCATAATAACATTTAACTTTATAATGTTGTCTTCATCATGATCACGCTGATTTCTGACATAAAATAGCTGCTGCTCTGACTTGTAATCACCCATAGTGGAGACATTAGATATGTGATAGGGAACAGTGTAATGTCAATTAATGACCACTTGTTAGATGATGGCAAACAATAGTTGAACCAGCAATAGGCAGATTGCAGAAGTTTGAAACCAAATAATTGTCCAGCAGGAGTGTACACAACGGGCGAGATGTATGAACCATCTTTATCCATACCAAATTCCATATAGAGAGAGAAACTAAGTAGCTATGGGTGTGCCCTCTGTGCAGTGATGTTAATTCTGCATAACGTAACATAGATTATACAAATAATTTGATTTAAGTTTTCATAATTTACAAAGGCATAGAGCAAACACAAAAATTATAAATGTCATACACTTCTGTGAGCACAATATTTGACTTTGTGTCCAACCCAGGCTTGGATTAGCAATCCTTAGACCACAAGATCACAACAAGCTGGCAATATTGTGAACTTTTCTATGACATGTTATTCTTCTATGTCTCTCTTTTTTATCAAAATCCACCACTGAAAATGGCTTCTGACAGTAACCTTGTGTCAAATCAATTTGTTTGCTCTTGCAGTGGTGATTCCTGTAGCAACTTGTTTTATATGAAGAAGTTGTTAGCCTTGTGCACAGTATTCTTTATCAATTTTTGCCACATGCAGGTAGATGCAGTGGTACTATTCTTTCTTCCCAAGGAAAGGGGTCCAATGATCAACACTGGGGACTGAATTTTTCTTTAATTTTACCCAAAATATATGAGAGCAGAATGTGTCCAATATAATTGGCCTGACTTACTAATATGTATAGGACTGTTGTAGTAATGGAACAATTATTTCAGTTAAAAACCTATTGTGTATACATTGAGTTCTCCAGGGATTATTCCTGTGCTAACACCCTTATGTGATCATGCAGTTCCAGGTGAGCCAAGAAAGGTCAAAGTTGAAGCCATTAACTCTACTAGTATCATTGTAGAATGGGACCAGCCACACCTGAAAGAACAGAATGGTTTGATACGAGGTTACCAGGTATGTAAGGTTCTTATTTTTCTTCAAATACTGAAAAAAATGTATGTTGTACGTATTTGTTAGGCCACATGTCTCTTGCAGGGTGCATGTTCAATCCCAGATCTTGATGTACTCCAGTCGTTCAACTGTAAGTGGGTACTTGATATACAGTTAGGGAAGGCAGTGAGTGAGAAAGTGAGCCAGTCACTCCACCTCAGGGTACTACTCAAGTGATGTGTGTACAACTACACCATCCTTGTGTACAGCAAAGATCCAGATAGTATTCCTTGTACAGAGTTATATAGAACATGTGCCACCATCTCCTATTCTTTTATTTTCCATGTTATCCTTTTGGAGTTCAGTCCATTTCTTTCTGTTGCTGTTGTTTTATTTTTCAAAGCTTGTTGACTATAAATAATTTTTTAAAACACATTTCAGCTTACGAATATTGGGAGTCAGGCTTGCATTGTGTTGTAAACCTATTCTCACTGTCATGGGTTGAACTGTATCAGGATGTATTTGTCATTGTGTGGTCAGATGGTCTTGGTTGATCCTAATTTTGTTACTGTGTTGTCAGATGGTCTTGGTTGACCCTAGTGTTGCCACTGTGTGGCTGCCTTGGTTGACCCTAGTGTTACCACTGTGTGATTGTCTTGGTTGACCCTAGTGTTGCCACTGTGTGGTCAGTTGTTTTGGTTGACCCTAGTGTTGCCACTGTGTGGTTGTCTTGGTTGACCCTAGTGTTGCCACTGTGTGGTCAGTTGTCTTGGTTGACCCTAGTGATGCCCCAGTGGGTAGTCAGTTGTCTTGGTTGACCCTAGTGTTGCCACTGTGTGGTTGTCTTGGTTGACCCTAGTGTTGCCACTGTGTGGTCAGTTGTCTTGGTTGACCCTAGTGTTGCCACTGTGTGGTTGTCTTGGTTGACCCTATTTTTGCCAGTGTGTGGTTGTCTTGGTTGACCCTAGTGTTGCCACTGTGTGGTCAGTTGTCTTGGTTGATCCTAGTGTTGCCACTGTGTGGTCAGTTGTCTTGGTTAACCCTAGTGTTGCCACTGTGTGGTCAGTTGTCTTGGTTGACCCTAGTGTTGCCACTGTGTGGTTGTCTTGGTTGACCCTAGTGTTGCCACTGTGTGGTTGTCTTGGTTGACCCTAGTGTTGCCACTGTGTGGTTGTCTTGGTTGACCCTAGTGTTGCCAGTGTGTTGTTGTCTTGGTTGACCCTAGTGTTGCCACTGTGTGGTCAGTTGTCTTGGTTGACCCTAGTGTTGCCACTGTGTGGTCAGTTGTCTTGGTTAACCCTAGTGTTTCCACTGTGTGGTCAGTTGTCTTGGTTAACCCTAGTGTTGCCACTGTGTGGTTGTCTTGGTTGACCCTAGTGTTGCCACTGTGTGGTTGTCTTGGTTGACCCTAGCGTTGCCACTGTGTGGTCAGTTGTGTTTATTGACCATAGTGTTGCCACTGGAGGGTCAATTGTCTTGGTTGACCCTAGTGTTGCCACTGTGTGTTCAGTTGTCTTGGTTGACCCTAGTGTTGCCACTGTGTTGTTGTCTTGGTTGACCCTAGTGTTGCGACTGTGTAATTTTGCCACTGTGTGGTTGTCTTAGTTGACTCTAGTGTTGCCACTGTGTGGTCAGGTGTTCTTGGTTGACCTCAATTTTGTCACACTGTGTCCAGATGGTCTAGATTGTTCCTAATCAGAGTTGCATTTGTAGAAAGATGGTGTTAAGAAACAATATCCAGTATTAAAAGGTATGATATTTTCAGGTTTTAATTGACTGTCCACCTTATGTTCTTTCATCTTTCATTTCTTTTTCTTTATATATGTTGACATTTCTATCTAACATTTTGGACTTCATTACAGTATTATGTCCTTCATTTGTTGTTTTTACACATGTTGACTTTTGTTCGTATTGGTCTAGATCATCCTTATTTTATTGTGTCCAGCATTTGTTTTTCTTGTATCTGTAGACCTTTCAGTCTATCTTGTTCTTGAACACCATTATGAAAATTTATTCATTATATTTTTATTACTCTTATCTTTCTTTTTCAAATTTAAACCCTCTCTCTTTGCAAAGTCAATTGAAATATCAACTGCCACCACATATGTATTTTATGATGATCATTTTGTTTACTAAATTCATTCTGCCTCATGTTATTTTTCTGTCTTATGTAGATTTTCAATGTAAATTGTAATGTTTATATGTATTTTATGATGTTCATTTTCTTAGTTTCTTTTTTCTTTGTGTTAATATTTTTAACCAGTGAACATATGTACAATGGTAATATATGTATTTTGAGTGGTACAGCAGTTAGATAACTGATAACAAAAGTATTGGGTTCACACTCCATTCACCACATGCTACATTCAACCCAACTGTAAATGGGTACCTGATTCACAGTTAGAGAAAATAAGGCATTCAGCGAACCGGTTAGGCCATCTTACAAAAGCATGGATCTTAAACAATGAAGTCTTTGACACTTCATCCGCTAAGGCAATATGATATATAGTACTACCTTGACCTTCATGTTTCTAAAAATGTCACGATATCAAATCATGGCTAATCATTTGTCATGTATATTTATGTTTAAAGATGGTTGTTTTTTGTATAATTATACCTTATAGGGCTGCGTTAAGTTCTTTTACAATCCTTGATTATGGCTTTCATGGGTTAACCTCTTTCTTGAGTACAAAAATGCCAGTTGCAAAATGGTTCCTGGGCTCGACCCAGACTAAAAAATTGTGTATCAGAATAATCTGGTCAAGTAAAGACAGCCAGCGGGATGTTGACCACATCACCCCTAGTGTGCCGTTGGTCAAGTAAAGACAGCCGACATGATGTTCACCACATCACCCCTAGTGTGCCGTTGCTCAAGTAAAGACAGCCGACATGATGTTGACCACATCACCCCTAGTGTACCGTTGGTCAAGTAAAGACAGCCGACATGATGTTGACCACATCAACCCTAGTGTGCCGTTGGTCAAGTAAAGGTGGCCGATGTGATGTTGACCACAACACCCCTAGTGTACCGTTGGTCAAGTAAAGGCAGCCGGCATGATGTTGACCACATCACCCTTAGTGTACCGTTGGTCAAGTAAAGGTGGCCGATGTAATGTTGACCATATCACCCCGATTGTGCCGTTGGTCAAGTAAAGGTGGCCGATGTGATGTTGACCACATCACCCCTAGTGTACCGTTGGTCAAGTAAAGGCAGCCGGCGTAATGTTGACCACATCACCCCTAGTGTACTGTTGGTCAAGTAAAGGTGGCCGATGTAATGTTGACCACATCACCCCGATTGTGCCGTTGGTCAAGTAAAGGTGGCCGATGTGATGTTGACCACATCACCCCGAGTGTGCCGTTGGTCAAGTAAAGGTGGCCGATGTGATGTTGACCACATCACCCCTAGTGTGCCGTTGGTCAAGAAAAATATGGGCCGAACATCATGTTCCTAATATGCCACATTGGCATGTTATTGGAAGCTAACTGGTTTTTTTTTACTACCCCATAGCAATTATTGCTGTATGGATAACTTCTGTGCAGAGAGACTTCTTTCTATGGTCTTGCCTTCCCTAATGTTTTCTTTCTATGGTCTTGCCTTCCCTAATGTTTTCTTTCTATGGTCTTGCCTTCCCTAATGTTTTCTTTCTATGGTCTTGCCTTCCCTAATGTTTTCTTTCTATGGTCTTGCCTTCCCTAATGTTTTCTTTCTATGGTCTTGCCTTCCCTAATGTTTTCTTTCTATGGTCTTGCCTTCCCTAATGTTTTCTTTCTATGGTCTTGCCTTCCCTAATGTTTTCTTTCTATGGTCTTGCCTTCCCTAATGTTTTCTTTCTATGGTCTTGCCTTCCCTAATGTTTTCTTTCTATGGTCTTGCCTTCCCTAATGTTTTCTTTCTATGGTCTTGCCTTCCCTAATGTTTTCTTTCTATGGTCTTGCCTTCCCTAATGTTTTCTTTCTATGGTCTTGCCTTCCCTAATTCTAACAGTCAATGACCTAGTTACAACTGCCTAGACTGGAGTGTGACATGATTATGTGACCAGTTCTGCCATGAAAGACAAGAGCTCCAATCATTCTACCACCTGAGACATATATTAATTGTTAGAAGGCCATGTGCTTCAGCTGACTGTCTCTTCCTTTAACAGGTACATTTCATTGAAGCAAATGGGAATGACGAGCCAATCCCTGGTGCCAGAGAACAAAGCTTTGACACACATGACCCTGCTAAGACAGATGCTGTCATAACAGGTCTCAAGGCAGATACTCGTTACCTGGTACAGGTGGCAGCTTACACCAGAAAAGGTGATGGCTTGAGGAGTAGGCAGAGGGTGCTTACTACCAAAGGGGCAGGTCAGAACTTGAACCATATTCATCATTGTTTAACTTAACCATTTCTAAACCATTATAAACTGGCATGTGTGTACCTGAACAAGTAAACAGTTTTTGTTACAAGAACGTATAGAATTAGGGCTGCTGGTTAAAGGTTGAAAGTGAGAGCTCGACTTTATCGCCTCGGGTTTCCCCATATGGATCGGTCTCCCTCAGCAGAAGGGTATCCCACCTGCTGAGAGCATTGCACGAACTCTATAGCTTCAGGGTTCTCCTGAAAAATTCACATCATCAACCGACCGTCGCAGCTCAAATTCGAATCGTCTGAACACGAGGCAAACGGTTTGACCACTTCGCCACAGACTCCCCCTGCTGAATCCACTTTAGTGTGATGCAGGTGGGGTGACTAGCAGTATCATTGTGGATGTCTGTCACCTAAATGGGTACAGCTACATCAAGCATACTCCATATAAACCTGAGAATCTCCTGGACAGACAGAGACTATTTTACAGAGACTATCATGAAGAATCCAGATGTGTCGAGACGAAAGGCTCATACGTTGCAGTCTCGCTGTAAATTGTTATACCTGTTCCACGGCTTTATTCCCTTTGCTGGGTAGTCACGGCTTTTTAGACAGAACTGCGGGCCGTTTCGCCACTGATGTCACCACGTCTTGTGCTGGCTATGTTTGTTTATTTCACCCCCAACAGAAAAACTATGTATGCCTTACCAGGGATTTGATCCACTGCCACGTGCTTCATTAACTGCTTTACAATGTTATAAAATGTTTTTTTCAGGACGAACAATGAAGAAGAAATCGATATACATTATGTACTCTAATGAACGAGAAAAGGTGATTTAATTACCCAAGTTGTGGGTATAAACATGCTAGAAAGGATACAAAAAAGAAAGATAAAGCTGATAGTGGGATTCCAGAATTACAGTTGTGAGGAAAGTCAGAAAAACTGGACTACAGTGTCTAGAAAAGAGAAGAATTTGAGATGACTTAATACATGTTTATAAGATAATCAAATCCGAGTGGAGTGGCGGGAACTGGTCCAACAATCTGCAGTATTGGTGCCCCAATGGAGTGGCGGGAACTGGTCCAACAATCTGCAGTATTGGTGCCCTAATGGAGTGGCGGGAACTGGTCCAACAATCTGCAGTATTGGTGCCCCAATGGAGTGGCGGGAACTGGTCCAACAATCTGCAGTATTGGTGCCCCAATGGAGTGGCGGGAACTGGTCCAACAATCTGCAGTATTGGTGCCCCAATGGAGTGGCGGGAACTGGTCCAACAATCTGCAGTATTGGTGCCCCAATGGAGTGGCGGGAACTGGTCCAACAATCTGCAGTATTGGTGCCCCAATGGAGTGGCGGGAACTGGTCCAACAATCTGCAGTATTGGTGCCCCAATGGAGTGGCGGGAACTGGTCCAACAATCTGCAGTATTGGTGCCCCAATGGAGTGGCGGGAACTGGTCCAACAATCTGCAGTATTGGTGCCCCAATGGAGTGGCGGGAACTGGTCCAACAATCTGCAGTATTGGTGCCCCAATGGAGTGGCGGGAACTGGTCCAACAATCTGCAGTATTGGTGCCCCAATGGAGTGGCGGGAACTGGTCCAACAATCTGCAGTATTGGTGCCCCAATGGAGTGGCGGGAACTGGTCCAACAATCTGCAGTATTGGTGCCCCAATGGAGTGGCGGGAACTGGTCCAACAATCTGCAGTATTGGTGCCCCAATGGAGTGGCGGGAACTGGTCCAACAATCTGCAGTATTTTTGCCCCAATGGAGTGGCGGGAACTGGTCCAACAATCTGCAGTATTGGTGCCCCAATGGAGTGGCGGGAACTGGTCCAACAATCTGCAGTATTGGTGCCCCAATGGAGTGGCGGGAACTGGTCCAACAATCTGCAGTATTGGTGCCCCAATGGAGTGGCAGGAACTGGTCCAACAATCTGCAGTATTGGTGCCCCAATGGAGTGGCGGGAACTGGTCCAACAATCTGCAGTATTGGTGCCCCAATGGAGTGGCGGGAACTGGTCCAACAATCTGCAGTATTGGTGCCCCAATGGAGTGGCGGGAACTGGTCCAACAATCTGCAGTATTGGTGCCCCAATGGAGTGGCGGGAACTGGTCCAACAATCTGCAGTATTGGTGCCCCAATGGAGTGGCAGGAACTGGTCCAACAATCTGCAGTATTGGTGCCCTAATGACCTTTCAGGTTGCGGGACTGATGATGATGAAGATAATCAAAGGAACGGATAAATTAGATTATAACACGTTTGTTCAAAATAAAAACACCTACAAGAACAAGGGGGCAAAGCTACAAATTAACTAAAGAAAGGTCCAGATTAGATGTTAAATATGTTTGTAGTCAGAGAGTGGTGATTGCTTGGAATGCATTGCTACAGGAAATAGTGGCGGCAGAGACAATTAAGGAATTTAAGAATATATTGGATGCACGTAGCTTTTAGAGCAAGGAAGGTTCTGCCGAAGATGGATGTGTCGGACCGAAAGGTGCAAATATCGTAGTCAAGCTGTAAACTAGCTGCACAACACATTCCATTCTCGGGACTACATTCTGCTACTTGCAAAGTCCTGTTCAGGGCTTGGTAGTATGAGATTGAGAACGAATGTAGAAGAAGAAGAAGAGCAAGGAAATATAAATTAAATTGGTTGTTTACAGACTTTGTTTAGTCTTCTAAACCAGCATACATACATACATTAAGTTAAGTTAAGAGCAATAAAAGAGGAAGCAAGCACAGCTCTTAGAAGGAACTCAAGAGAACGGCCCAATTAGGAGCCAAATGGGTTAGGTGCATCATGGAAAATGAGCTTTAATTAACAGGAAGAGTTTCTTTGCACTTTGATGAAATGCCAAATATATTTGATTTTATTTGATAGTTCTGGACAAGAATTTTGGTTCAGTTATTTTTGGGGTATTTTTTTTTAAACACATCGCCAGTGTAATACCTGGCTCAAACAGGCAGCAAAGATAATAACACTGTAACCTGATGGGCATGTTGTAAGAGGTGAAAAGGAGGGGGTGGAAATAGAGGCTGGCTCCCCCATCCTGTAGAAACGTTAAGCCACAAAAACTTAATCAAATGTGGGCAAGTCAATGTTTTATGTTGACATGAATTTGCTGAATACTAATACTAACCAGGAGGAGATGAAATAGTTTTGATTAATTATTTATTGGTGTGATTACAATCATTTACATATATGAAATCAATAATATTCTGAGTTGAAATAGAATACTGAGTTGAAATACAATAATATACTAAGTTGAAATACAATACTGTGTTGAAATACAATAATATACTGAGTTGAAATACAATAATATACTGAGTTAAAATACAATAATATACTGAGTTAAAATACAATACTGTGTTGAAATACAATACTGAGCTGAAACACTATAATATACTGAGTTGAAATACAATAATATACTGAGTTGAAATACAATAATATACTGAGTTAAGATACAATATTATACTGAGTTGAAATACAATAATATACTGAGTTGAAATACAATAATATACTGAGTTGAGATACAATATTATACTGAGTTGAAATACAATAATATACTGAGTTAAAATACAATACTGAGTTGAAATACAATACCTAGCTGAAATACAATAATATACTGAGTTGAAATACAATACCTAGCTGAAATACAATAATATACTGAGTTGAAATACAATAATATACTGAGTTGAAATAATCTTTCCAAAATGTTCTTTTCTTTCAACCAGTACCCTCTCCACCTAGAAACCTGCTTGTTGACCTTGTCCAGGAGGACCCACCAAGTGTTAAGGTCACATGGCAGCGGCCGTCAGAGACTCATGGTGATATTAAGAACTACAGGATTATTTGGGGACCTCGTGGAGAGAGATACGAAGAGAACATACTTAACTCTGAGATTTATTCCTACCTCACCAACACGTTAGGTTAGTTGATTGACTTCTTCACATGGTATCCAAGTCTCATCTTTAACTACACAGAGATTCTGATATTCACTTCAGTTTTCTCTGTCAATTCCATTGCAGTTTTCTACTTGTGCAATTTACCTGTAAAATGTAGGTTTTTCTTCATATTTCATTCAGTGTACAGAGTGTTCTCTTTAATGTTTTTGCTTTTACAAATTGTGTAAATTTACATTTAAAAAAGTATTAAATCAAGAATGTCTAGACAACATTTTTCAACCAATTAACTTTTGGAGTTATAAATGGTAGTGAGAGGAGTTTATGGATCTCCTTCCTAACCTGGGTAGAAACCAGAATTTCCTGGCCACAGGGAGCTTGATGCAGATGACAGTTTGCATGAGTGCTCACATGAGGCCATGCTATGAGCACAAAGATATCTAGTCACTAATGGGATTCGCAACCTCATGAGGAAATATTGTTTTTGAACTAATAAATACACTCTTTTCGTTGAGGTCTGAGAATGGTATGTATACATGTATTTGCTTTAGAACTGGCACAGTTGTCCAAGTAGAATCATGCTACTCTAAGAAACCTTGACTGATTTAATGAGCCATTCACAGTTTCACTGTCAGACATCTAAAACAATCAAGTCCTTAAAAGAATATGCTTTCTGAAAATCTTTCTCACATAGCTCAAATATCATTGTGACATTTTCACTATAGAAAATAATTAACTCCAGTTTATGTAAACCGCCCAGGTTACACATTTTCAGAAATAACATACATGTTAATCTCCTGCCTGTTTGACTACCAGGATTCTAAGTAAGTTACAATGTTTATATGTTTTATCTATTTTGTCGGGGAACTGAGACACTAGTCCAGTCAGGCACTGACCAGGACGTTGCGTCAGGGTCAGTCATAATACACTGACTAAGACCACAATTTCTCTTCCATGTAGCATTCCTTGAAAACAGGTTGTTTTCAAGGCAGCCTGGCTGACGAGATGTGGATCGATGTGATCCCCATAGTAGTGAGCGCCACGCAGATGAAGCCAAGCATATCACAGCCGCCTGGAGGACCACGGCCCACCTTCATCAGCACGCTCGAGATGTGAGGAAAGCTACTGCAACCCACCAATTAACGTCCTTTTCAGGGCATACAAAAGAGTAAACTTACTGAGTGTGGGCAATTTTTAAAATCCAACAACAACAATCTGTTGTGTCTTATAGGGATTGCCGTTTGTTTATTTATTAAGATCTATGTGTTTCTGTCAAGTGTTTCGCCACACACTTTCTCGGTTCAGTTCATCCTATGACCTCTTGAGATCGTTGGGGCACTCCTGCTGACACCTCCACAACACTGCGCCATCCCTCCCTGTCTGTGATTGCTTTTTGTACCTCCTTGGGTTGTAGTTTCATTGTTGACCTAGGCTTTGACCAAGCCGGTATGGTAAGATTCTGGTTGTGTCTTCATGGGTGTGTGTTAGGCCGCTGCCGCTTGGCGGTGCCTATCTCCTCTATAAGCCGTGGGCCTAAATCTGGCCTGGAAGAGCTCATCCATCCAGATGAGCCAGAGCCTTGTTAGCCTATGATCTCATAGTCATAGTTGTGGTTTGCACCCTGTGGAGGTGAGGTTGACTTGTGTACCCACTTTATCGGCAGGCTACTAATTTTACTTTTCACCCCTCTGAAGAGGAGCTAGTTAATCCCAGCACCACTGAACTGTAATGTTGAGCATGGATACACACTAAACCTCATGTTTAGAACCATGCACAAATCCTGCTTCCTTCATGAAAACAACACAAGATGCAATGTGACATCAGAGGTCGCTCCAACGGACGTACACACATATCTCGTAATTTTTATCTGTGGGAAATATTTCAACAATTAACCTGAAACCTGCCTGCTCTCATGGTTGTTCTCATCCAGTAACCTCATTTCTCTGTTGACAATCACTCTGGTGAATAGGTGAAGGAGACAAGGACAATCTAGCAAATTACCATCTAATCTGTTTATCCATTTATTGATGGTAATTTTCTAGATTGTCCTTGTCTCTTTCTTAATGAATTAGAATAGTTTTAGACGTTTCTCACTGGACGGGGATTTGGCATTGGGTAAGACAGATTTTGAACAAAGTAGCTAAATGTCGTGCTAGTATGTCCCAGCAAACCTGAATTATTTAATTTGTGATTCTGTTGTATCCCGGGGCTTTACTCGGTTTTAGTTTGTTTTCTATTGCATGGTACCACCTCATCTGATTCGATCCTTGGTAACAACAAATATTCGTTATTGTGTGGCAATTTGGAGACTATCGCCTTTGATGCAAAGAGGTCCATGTAGTATCTCTGACATTCTGCCTCTATATCTGCTATATCCTTCTATCTGCTTTATCTGTTTAAGTGTGTATGTGTTTTTTTTCAAAGTTTCCATGTGTATGTGAATGCGTTTCCTCAAAGTGACCCTAATGATGTCTATGTGTGTTCCACAACGCTACCCTACTTATATGTGTTTTTGTTTTCTACTCCAGATAAAGGAACCACTTATGAGTTCAGGGTGTCGGCCAAGAATGAAGTGGACTATGGTGAAAGAGCTGTGGCCACAATCACAACACCTGAAGGACGTTAGTGCTCACCACATTTCACATCTTCATATAGCATTGTAGCTTCCATCATTTATTGATTGCTGCATCATAATTCCTTCATGTTCAGTGCAGAGCCAGCCCCAACAATTGTGTTGACTAACTGGAACATGTTGGCTGGACAACCTGACAAAAGGAAATATGAGCTCTTCAATATTGTGAAATCATTAACATTTTTATTGTCGCTCATGGAACATCTTAAACCACAAGACCTGATTGACCCACTCGGCCCAAAGTTGACCCTTCTAGTCTGCAGCACCTTAGTGGTACTGTAAAGTCTCAAAAAGTTTGCCACAGTTTGATCTATTGTTCATGAAAAACAAGGATGTTGTTATTAAAAAGAAAGAAAAATAAAGTATGATCTGGGGTAAACCTCTCCAATAGGATATCTATCAAAAGTGAAAAAGGCTTACAATTGCTTGCCCGGCAATAGAAAGAGTTTTTCACATCTTGCAAAGCAAACTTTTATAATTCTTTTGCTTGTAACGGCAATTAATTCTCATTGGTAGGACCTGCTGAGAGAATTATAAAGCGGAGGAACAAAGGTTTCTTGTCCCTACAATTGACATACAATGTAAAGACTCATTTTGTTAGTTTCATCTCTGGTTTAAAAAGACTTAGGCCTTGCCCAGGGATTGAACTGCGTCCCTTTGTGAAGTGGTTGGAAACCACTTGGCCAGAAAATACTATGCAATCTGATAACATTAACAATTTTATATAATTTACTTAACATCAGTCATTTTGTTTATGTCATCAGAAAGTTAAATAATGGACTACAACCCTGTAAAATGAGAAGAATCATTGCATTACACATCGCACCATATTTTATATTGTACTGAGTTTGAAAGAAAACCAGTAACGATACCTCGGTCATGATATATGAATAAAAGTGAATAATTCATTGTATCTCTCATCAGAAGACGAACAGATAGTTTACTACATCAATAGTTTCACTTATTTCATAACAACATCAGCAGTTTCACTTATCTGATATATGGAAAAGTTTACTAGGGTTCATAGAGTCTAGGAAAGCTTTTCAACTTGTCAACAACAACGCAGACATTCACATTCAAATGGGCTAATTTCATTGGACATTATAATTTAATGACAGTCACAAAATGTTGTGTTTCACTCTAATGTCTCACATTCACATTTTTTTCTTTACTAGCACCCTCAGGAGCACCACAGAACTTTACAGCAACAGGCCTCACGGAGACCTCAGTACGTTTGACCTGGGACTTGCCAGCTCGTAATCTTCGTAATGGAGACATTGCCATGTATCAGATCACGTACCACAAACTTTCAGACCCCATCAACGAAGAGGATCTTAACAGCACTGACACATTTGTGGATCTGGTAGGACTTGACATGAACACAGACTACATCTTTAAAATTAAGGCCTACACAAGTCGAGGAGCTGGCCCTTGGAGCAACCGACTTCATTTTAGAACTTTTGGTAGAAGTAAGTATGCCATATAAAAATTCAATGTTAAGTGCAATCCAGAGTTTTTGCATCTAACAACAAAGAGGTAAAGAGAGTAAAATAAATACCTTACTGGGTTTTGAACCAGCGCCTCTTTGATTAAGAAACAGGTATCACAACTTCTCGACCACAACACGCTCCTCATTACCACATTATTCCTGTTACAATTTGATATTTTCTGCTAAAATCTAATACAGTATAATTATGACAATTTATGTACTTCCTTGTCAGGTCAGGTCAGGCCATCCCGTAACCGGTGAGGTCGTTGGGGCACACATGAAGACATCCTCACAACCCCATGCCACCCTTCTCTGTCAACGGCTGCTGCCTGTGCCTCTTCTGGTCAGAGATTGGTCCATTCTATTATGTTGTCCTCCCACCTCTTTTTGGACTGGCCTCTTCGTCATCTGCCATGCACCTTTCCGTGGAGGATCGTATTTGCAAGACCATTTGATCTCGATATGTGACCGTACCAAGCGAGTTTCCATTTTTTGATAGTTGCCAAGAGTTGTCAAAGGAGCCTTAAATCCTTAGCCCTTTAAATGCTCCACGCCAACCCAGCAATGGGAACAACTGCTCAAAATATAACTGAACTGTGTATAACTACAATGTCCATTTCTTTAGTGAAGTAGCCAGGGAGAATCTTTACCACAGTATGGACAAAAATAAAAGTACCAGGAAATTGGCAACAAGCTACAATCATTCCAATCTGGAAGTAAAAACAGCAGGAAAAGAAACTGTGATACACACACAGGCATTCGTTACTAATGCATACAGGAAAATTAGAAAGTGTGAAATAAATTACTAACGGCATTGTTGTCACTAGGTGAGATCAAATGTGAAATGCTGACATAAGAAATATTGTGAGAACTACCCCATGTGCCGAATACAATTTAAAAACAGAAGATATCATGGTCATCTCATCAGATACAAACTACCACTGCATGCTTATGACTCGAGACAATCTGACTGCAAGACATGAGAAAGGATGGGGACGGCGTGGGCTAGTGGTTATGTGACACGGCTCACAATCCGAAGGTGCTGAGTTCGGTCCCTATCACAGCACCGGCCATTACTCCTGGGAAGCAAACCTTTAGAAAATGCTGGAGGAAGCAGACCTATACATAAAATGCATGCTGAAGTCGGATGCACTGGGCCGACAGGTGCAAAATAAAAACCACAGTGCAACGCACACCACCTTAGGGAAAAGAGAAATAAGGCGAACGCAAAAAAAAAAAAATGAAAGGATAGGTAACAAAAGAGAAATCTTACAAGGACTTACAACAACCAACCTAGCACACTTGACCCAAGAAAACTGAATCTCCCTTTGGCACTTAACCATACAAGTGGATTTGGGCAGTCAGTGAGAATGAAAAGGACAATCCAGTAATAATTGATTGTTGTATCATATAGGATTGTGCATGGAGCCTGCAGCCTTGTATATGTGGCTAGCAACTGCATCATATAAATCCAGGTGTTACAGAAACCACTACTATTGTAGCACAAAAATGCTTTGGCAGGAGATAACTACAGCTCTGAATCTCTGTTCTTTTTCCAGAAGTTTGGGCAGATCATCTTGTGTTGCTCCACGGTCGCATGTCTCATCATTCCTGTATTTCCATCTCTTTAAGCTCTTCCTGCATCATGATACACCAATTTGGAATATATTTTGTGACTTCAATGTTAGTTAAGACAAGTGGTGTCCTGGTGCAGGTACCTACCACAGCTCGGTCTAGGTGACCTGCATCAGCTCATTCCATTTTTCTATGCGCCGTTTACCAAGACAAGTCTGTAGGGGCTGTGTTAACTGTAAGAAACTTCGTCCAGATTTCAATCTTGAACATTGCACCTTGTGTCCTAACATAGAGTGCCTTGGGTCAGTTACCTGTTTCTCTCTTTCGATTTCTTGTAGGACACTTCATCATGTCTCTGGTGGTGCTGTACCTATTACGGGGTATATTTTTTAATTTGGAGTAGGTTTTAGGTGCTCTATAACTATTCAGTAGTCGGATTTATAGCTGTATCAATAAGTTTGGGATGTGCACACTTCTTTCAAACTGGCACGAGTGCTCAGCTACAGAGAAACACAAAATCAGTGCTGAAGTTTATAGGATATCTGGCTGTGTTGTGTCAGTCAGTTTAAGGATATTATTTCTAGCATTTTTGTAGCTAAAATTAAAGGAAAATGATAACAATTAATCAATCATTTTCAATCCCTTTACAATGTTTGTGACGTTTAGGGTAAGATAAAGGATGCCCCATAGCAGAGTCCTGCTGTCAGGGATGAAGTGCTAGAGGATTCATTGTATTTAACCTCAGCTTTTTATGAGGTGGGATGATCAACTCCCTTCCTTGCTGCCTTTTTTTTTCCTTAACAGTAAGACAGATACTAATTTACAGCTGGGTCAACTGTAGATTGAGCCTGGTATTTTGCCATGAAAAATGAGCTCTATACCACTCTGCTACTCTAACTTATAGTTTTGTTGTTTTGAATGCCCACAATGAGTATATTTACTCTTTTGTACGCCCTGAAAAGGATATTAAGTGATGGGTTGCAGTAGCTTTCCTCACATCCCGAGCGTGCTGATGAAGGTGGACCGGGGTCCTCCAGGTGGTTGTGCTATGCTTGGCTTCATTTGTGTGTCTCTCACTACTACAGGGATCACGTCGATAAATCATGTCGTAAGTCAGGCTGCCATGAAAACATCCCATTTCAAGGGAGGGCTACGAGGAAGCCGAGGTGGGGGTCTTGACCAGTATATTTTGCCTGAACCTGACTAATGTGTCTGATCAGTATGTTTTGCCTGTCCAGACATTAGTCTTCCTCTTCAACTTATAGGGTAGTCGACCTAATACCAAACACTCCTTAATCTTTTATGATATTCCTAGTAGGTTACAGTGCTACTATTTTTTGCTACTTCTTCAGGATCTGGTAACACACACTGTCATGCAAATAATAATGATGATAATAAACATATTATATCTCCAATTCTGCTTCTGTCAGTGCCACCACCACCAAAGAATGTAAAAGTCAGGCGTACATCAGACACAACTATCGAGGTGCGCTGGGACGAACCAGAGTCCCCTGTTTCAGGGTATAAGATATTCTACAACATGTTTGTTACTCCTGCGTTGTATGCCTGGCAGCAGATGGAAACAGGCCCCTATACTGTAGCTGATATAACTGCCCTAGAGGCCTATACTGTGTATGCTGTACGTGTGCAGGCCAAGTCAGTGGATGGACGTTACGGAAACTTGTCTGAAGTGGTCACAACTGATGTACGGGAAGTCCGTAAGTGAATTTGCTTTAATGTGTTTTTCTTCACAGTAATATTCTATATTATTGAGAGATGTTTGTATTTCCATATTTCTCAAATTTCAATTGAAAATAGTTGTTTTTATTTATATTGAAAGGTAATAAATATCTGTATCATAATTTTTAGAAGCGGCATGTCTGTCTATATATCTTCAGTCCACTTATGTCGTGGGGAGGTTGACCTCCTTTGCTTCATATTTTATGGCAGGTGAAAATCCAACTGGTGACTTGCCAGGTCAATCCCACCATCTGTTTCCCCCTGGAATATATGATCGTCTATTTTTGAGACTGGTGGTGGTAGAAGCGTAAATTAGAGCAATGTAGACCCGCAACCTGTCAGGCGCCATCTAAGCCACTCCACTAACCATATTACCAAGACCTGAAGTTATAGCCACACAGTCCCTTTTTATACGACAGATTCTCTGTGGGGCAAATATCCCTAGAATAATTTGAGTAGATTTTTAACTTTAATATTGCCGGAGCCGCCGCCGTTAGGCTTACTCTTTTCGATTTCCAACTGCTATGGCATTTTTAACGTACGCGCCAATGCACATGGATGTCTGATCTCACTTTTCAGAGATCAGGGGAAATATTTACCAGATGATCCACGTGAAAAAATCTCAGGTCTCCACCGTGATTTGAACCCGCGACCTCCAGCACCCAAGGCCCTTACCTCGAGACCACTGTCTCTCTAAAAAATCAGTTGCCCATTTTAAGCGATGATGATGACAGTGTCAAGATGGAAAGATTTTTGTAAATCATTCAAAGTCTTGACAATATGACTTGCCCTTTAATTAGATTTAAGTGAGAAAGATTTGCGCTATCATTAATTGCACTCTCTCATCCTGAGCTACCTTGGTCCAGTGGCAAGACAGGTTAGTTGATACGACTGAAGAGAGCACAGGATGCAGATATATTTATCTTTCAGGTCTACTCTTGGCTGCTTGGGTAGGAATTTAATTAATTTCCTAATATCCCAGTATAATCCATGACCTACATCTATTATCTTGTGTAACGTCTCATGACTGATCAGAAAAAAGGGTATTAGTAGTTTTTACAATGTCATCGAAAGCTGTTAGAATCTATTTGTACAGTTTTTCACTCTTGATAAATTTTCTCTGGTTGCGGATTGTGCTTATATCCCATTACATACTGAAGATGAAAGCCCTTGCTGTAGTGCAGTGCTAGGTTTCCCACTACTTGGATCACATTAACAATCCCCATTCTTGCCGACACAACTTGTTTCCAAGTGGACATAAGGCATGGTCTGGTCAATATGTTGCACTGAACCCTCGCAGGAGGGGACTTGTCACCCACCATCAAAAACTACACACAGATGATTCCTGTAGCTATTCTTAGGAAGGAAAAACATATTTTATTCAAATAATTCTGACAAGATTATTGCACTGATATTATTCTGTACCTAATTGGATGTACTGCATAGTCATAGTCATTCTTTTATACTAATAAATATATTTCTAAATATATTAGTAGTAAGAAACTGGTTATATACAGACTGTAGAGCCTTCTAAACCAGTATAAAGACGTTAAGTTATGTTAAGAGATTATAGGTTAACAAGAATGTATCTATTTATTATGTGTTATTTATGTCTCTTATATGTTTTTATAAAAGCGATATATATATATATATATATAAATCAGATAGGGCTAGTTTATAAACTAACTAAAATATTTAAATGAGATTTTTTGTTGTTGAATGTGATGAAGGTCAAGTCAATTGACCATAATTCTATCTCTGACAGAACGTGAGGATGCTGTCCAGAGATTTAGAGTGACTCAGAGACTCACCAACCAGGTCAAGCTGTCATGGGATAAACCCAAAAGAGATGATGTCCAAAGCTACAAGGTAGAATGGTGGTATTAAACATCTTGAATTCACTGATATGACCAAATGTGCTTATTTAGTGTGATAGGTATGAAATGAAGCTAGATTTGTCCATGGTTCACTAGCGTGTGTTGAATGCAAATCTTCTGTCTAAGGGGGCATGGACTCAGTCTCATTAACCCTTTGAACCTGGTCTGTAAAATCCCATTCCTCTGTGCTCCTGAGAAAATACACACAAGGAAGACATCGTAGAAAAGTTATTTACTATGACAAAAGCATGTGCTTTAATTTCATTATTCTATCTCAAACTGACTGACCTAATCATCTCTAATGTTCCTAATTGTTGGGCCAGTAAATTGTTGAATATATTTGAAGACTATCCTGTATCAAATATACTTGATACATAAACAAACCCCCCACCACCAGTGCGTAGTCTGGTCCTCCGACACAGGTGATTCTAGCTTGCTCTCACGTGCCACCATTCAAATAATGACTTGTCTTTTTCAGAATAAATCCTTGAGAATGTTTTCAATGGTTCTGTCATTAGCCTTTTTAATGCCCGTTTCCTGAATTTTCAAAATAACTTTTCCATCATGGAAATCACAAATTCATCAACACAATTTCCTATTTTCGTGGTTGCCGCCATATTTGTTATCTCCAGAAATGTGTGTACTAATAATGGCCAAAATCTAAGCAGTACAGCCCAAAATACTCTTAGAATAATGGCTCACCCATCATACTGATTCATGGATGGTCAGGGAGTCTGGTATTTACACACACATATTGGTGCTCTAAGATCACGGGTTTGTTCCAAGGGTTACAGCTAGACTTTTTTTCAGTCAGAGGTCAAATTAAAAACCCAGTCATTTCCACTGTGACAGATGCATGGGCAAGTGGCCTATAAATAATCTTGGTGGACCACAGCAAAAGAAATAAAAACTAGTATATATTTTTTTTCAAATCCGTGCTGCTGCTCCTTCTTCATTTGCCCACAAGAGGATGTTTTTGTTACATTGTGCCATAGTTTACAGCAAGGCTGCGATATCTGCTCCTTTCTGCCCGACACATCCAGTTATAGAAAGAAATATTTTTGAACCATCTTTGCCTTCCCTCTTGGATATCTATTCTCTTAGCCAGGCTGCACAGATGCAGCCTGTTTCCATTGCTGCCACTTGGAGGTGGATTATTATCCTGCACAGCTTTTGTTTACTGGCCCTGGCGCAAGCAGCCAACAATAAGTTGCTGACTGCTATCACCTCGTTCACTTGGTATCCTGTTCCTGCCCATGGTTAACCTGTAGCTCATTGAACACATTTGTACCTTCATCAGATTGATAAATTTACAAATGTTGATGTTGTATCTAGCTGTCAAGGTTGTTTCACAGCAGACTCTGCTGTCAAGGATGAAGTGTTAGAAACTTTATTATACTAGGCCAAACTTTTTAAATGAGGTTGGGTTGTCTGTTCCCTTCCTCATTGCTTTTCCATCCTAAACATTAAACTATATTACCATTTGCAGCTGGGTTAACAGTATTGTGTTGATGACAGGAGTTGAACCCGACACATTTGCCATGAGAAGTAAGCATAATACCACTGCTACTCAGATACTCTGTGGCAATATATGAGATTCAGTCCAGATAAGTTTCAAATAACTGCTCACTTGTGTTGAGTTTCTACATAGGTGGACCTGTTTCATAGGGTGCGAGATGGAGAAGGGTGTTGAATTATCCAACATCACATAGACATACAGGATAGTGAAGTTTTGCAGTCTCGATATCATGCCCTTAGTTATATGCAAGCTATATAGTAGAATTGCTTCTACATTGATGATTGTTGGTTGAAAAGATCATTATGGTTCAGTTCACCAGTACAGAAACAAAACAAAACCCATGTTATGTGACCTGGATGGCAGCGCATGAGCTGCAGCGGCCAGCGACCCATAGCTGACTGCTAGCGTCAGGGCCAGTAAACCAAAGCTGCCAAGACCCTTCTACACCTCCATGCGGTGATCCTGGATAACAGGCTACAGCAGGGCAGACTTGCTAAGGAGAAGGGATCAAAGAGGGAATGCTAATCCGGTACTCAAAAAATGCTTGCTGAAGTCAGATGTGTTGGACTGAAAGGTGCAAATATCGCAGTCAAGCTGTAAACTACGACACAACGCATTCCGTTCTCTGGACTACATTCTGCTACTTAAGCCCTTTCAGGGTTTGGTTGTAGGAGATTGAGAACGAAGCCAAGCCAAGCCATGTGATCTGGATACATTTTATTTAGGGTTTTATTAACATTTGGCCTTCAGCTTTGATTTATTTTTAATCAATTGATTGGTCTTCTTGCTTCATGTGAAGCATAGGGCCACCACTACATGCTGGTCATGTATCTTATCGTTTGCAGAGGCAGTTTCACAGAAATGGTTTTACATAAGTTTGGTAGAGCCCCATACACAACCCTCTTTAGTCACCTTTTATGACATGCTAGAAGGATTACAGTGGGCATAATCTTATCAACCTGTGGGAGTTTTACCATTAGTGTTGAGCAAATTAGGGCAGTTTTAAATTGTATTATACTAAATTTTCCCCATTCAGATGAGTTATGAGGGCGTTAAGGTTTATCGTGAGGACAACGAGGTGAAGCAAGTGGTCTTTGAGCTGAAGGACGTGAAAATAAATCACCAACACACTACATGGACTGTGTCAAACCTCAAGCCAAAAATGAAGTTTGAGTTCAACATCAGTGCTATATTCAGGGATGGGGAGGCAGGCTCACAGCAGCACCTGGTCACAGAGACACTTATTGACGGTCAGTGTCTATGTATACAACCTCAGACTTTCATGTATTCAAACAGACTTTTAGACATCTAGCATGTTTCATATACTCAAAACAGACTTTTATATACTCAAACAGACTTTCATATATTCAAACAGACTTTTATGTATTTAAACAGGTTTCATGTGTACAACAGACTTTCATGTATTCAAACAGACTTTTATGTATTCAAACAGATTTGCGTGTACTCGGACTTTCATATACTCAAACAGTTTGCATGTATTCAAACAGACTTTTATGTATTCAAACAGATTTGCGTGTACTCGGACTTTCATATACTCAAACAGTTTGCATGTATTCAAACAGACTTTCATGTATTCAAACAGATTTGCGTGTACTCGGACTTTCATATACTCAAACAGTTTGCATGTATTCAAACAGACTTTCATGTATTCAAACAGATTTGCGTGTACTTGGACTTTCATATTCTCAAACAGTTTGCATGTATTCAAACAGACTTTCATGTATTCAAACAGATTTGCGTGTACTCGGACTTTCATATACTCAAACAGTTTGCATGTATTCAAACAGACTTTTAGACATCTAACAGGTTTCATAAACTCAGACATTTGTGTTTCCAACAGGTTTCATGTGTCGTAACAAACTTTTATGTTTCTATTTTGTTATATTTCCAAACATACTTTTGTGTTTCCAACAAATTTCATGTGTCCAACATCATTTTCTGTTTCTTGAACATTTCATTTATATGAATAGACTTGTTTCCAACATATTTCATGTGTCCAACAGAGATCTGAAAATATATGCACCACTACACTATACCCTTTGTACATGCAAAGGGCACTGTTTTCATGTAAAATATGTTTTTGTCCTAGACTTTCAGCAAGGCGACATACTGTAGAGGTTACTTCATGCTCCATTGAAGCATTAAAGTATGTGTAGACATCTAATGCAGTGGGCCTTCAGTGTGGAGGAGGCATCCTTAGACCTTATCTGATTGTGTTTCACAGAAGTGCATGCGATTTTAACATGTGTATATATGGACCTATTAAGCTGTGTTGAAAGTGTTAACTAGACCATCAATTATTTAGCATTAGCCAATTCTGCATTTTGTCTATGTTGATCCCATGGAGTTAAGAATAGAACCATTGCAACTTTCAAGACATATCACACAATGTAACTAAGGGAAGGTTGTGGATTGGGCTAGCAACCTCATCAATTTACTACAGAAATCACCATGGCAAGAACACAAATTGCCTGGACAATATTCAGTACAGGGGCCACCTGCATGGGTGACCCTCTGCTTCCTAAGGAGCACAATGGAGATAAGAATCCTTCACTTTGTGTCTGTCTTCTCCAAACTAGATTGCATGCCTGTGACTGATTTGTAATTTGTTAAATAGATGGTATCTGAGGTTTAATAATGTCACTTGATCGTATGGACTTTTATACTACTACTATAACAACTCTATTCTCTTTGTTATCTATCTTCAGACTATTTTTTAACATTATTTTTTACTTTTCCATACATTCATATATGAAGAAAAAGTTAACAATACAACACATTAATCTCTTTGCAGCTCCTCCTCGTGTGAATAAACCCACTGTACTGGCTGTGCAGAAAATGGCCATTCAGATGAAACTGCAGCGAGCATCAGAGAAAAATGGTCCTATCAGCCATTACCATATTATAGTCATCCCTTCAAAGTCTGGCACAACCAAAGTGCCATCAGACTACACACTGGAGGAGGTAAGCTGTCTGTTTGTCCCTTGATTGAGGAGGATGTTAAAATCCCGAGCTAAAAACGTCCCAAGTCGACACATAAGCAAAACTAGTTACTGTAACTGAACCATGTGCTTATTTTTAATAATTATATCTCATATATGAGGGGATCAAGATGCTGAGCAGCACATGAGCTGCAGTGGTCAGCGACCCACCTATAGCTGACTGCTAGCGTCAGGGCCAGCGAACCATAGCTGCCAAGACCCTTCTACACCTCCACGCGGTGATCCTGGATAACAGGCTGCAGCAGGGCAGACTGGCTAAGGAGAAGGGATCGAAGAGGGAATGCTAACCCAGTACTCAAAAAATGCTTGCTGAAGTCGGATGTGTTGTACCGAAAGGTGCAAATATCGCAGCCAAGCTGTAAACTACGACACAACGCATTCCGTTCTCTGGACTACGTTCTGTTACTCACCCTTTCAGGATTTGGTAGTGGGAGATTGAGAACGAACGAAGAAGAAGAAGAAATATATGAGATACATTATGTGGGACACACACTATACTCTAGCCTCCTCGCCCAGGGGGTCAGGACCAGATCAAGCTTGATGATAATGCTGCTTCTTCTTTGACGTTCATCCTGAAAAGGGCATTGTGTTGTAGTTTACAGCGAGGTTGCAATATCTGCATCTTGCTGCCCAACACATGCGGTTTTAGCACGCCATATTTATAGACCGGTATACCTTTCTTTTTCGATCCCTATTCACTTGACCAGGCTGCATGAGTGCAACCTGTTTGTAGAGCTGCCATTCGGAGACAAAACAAGGTCTCTGTTAGCTATGATTCAATAACCCTAAATGCAACCAGTCAACTATGAGTCAATGGCTACTACCAGCTCATATGCCGCTGGATCTTTGGTTCCTGATGTTAATATGTTTTACACATTTCGCCACTCAAATGGTCATCAGATTCCATTTTGTCGTCACTTCAGAATAATCACCATCAAAATCTAATTATCCAGCCTCCAAATCATTGAACACAAGTTAAACAGTTTATATTCTGATGTTGTCTTTTTAGTATTGTTATTTCCCTGATTTTCAACACACCAACAAAAACAAATAGAAAATTGCTAACTATTATCAACTTATAGACGTCACATTTTAATGTAACTCTCCACAAGATAAGTTTGCTTCATAGCATAATTCTTTAACACATACATCCAAGCTCCACCAGCCTACAAAAAGATGTATGAGAAAACTTAAACCACACCATCAGTGGCATTCCACTAAAATACCATTCCATATTATTTGTTCAGTTCCTGAACTGTATTTTGTTAACTTTCAGTCCATGTAGTAAACATCACTAACTGATTATAACATTTTCTATATGTTTAAAAAAAATTGCTCAAAGAAAATAATACCTTTGCTAATATTGGGATGCTTCCTCAGTTGACCAAAGAAAGAATGAGCACGGACGTGCCAGCCTCCCACCCCTACATTGCTGCCAGGTTTGAGTCTCAGTCTCTCCCGCCAGAGTTCTACCTGGGCAATAACCAAGAGTATGGATCATTCTCTAACCGCCGACTGCAAACAGATGACCGCTACCGTGTCTTCTTAAGAGCTTATTCTGTTGATCAGGTGAGGCAGTTTATAAAATTGGTTTTAATGCATTGTCTCATCTTTGTTGACAGTGTCTGTTAAATAAATATGAGCTAGACGAAGCTTGTTATATATACAAGTGTTACATACTTTCTCTACTTCTGGATGGTGTGGAGTGCTGGAGAGTGAATGAAAAGAAATGTCCAAATTCTCACCTTTGTACACCACCTGTCTTTAAAAAAATGTGATCAAATCATCTGGAACACTGTCACCAACTAAAAGTCACTTACTCAAAGCAGCCAGGAGTATGTGAACACCTCTTTAACTTGCCATTGCTGAATGTCGATCGGGATGTCATTTGAAGGGACCATAATGCCATCACCAATCAAGAATATGGGAATACCACCTTAACCTTATGCCGTTAAAATTGGATCAACATGTCCTTGAAGGGACACTAATGCCATCACCAAAACCACTGTGTTATGGACCACACTAAGAAGTTAAAAGAGAAGTCAACTTATAGAACCATAGAAACTTAAATAAAAATAGAAACTTAAATAAAAATCATGCCCAGAAAAAATGTCATCTGGCATGATGAACTTTATCAGTCATTGACCAAAAAACTCAGAAGATGAAGAGGTTGGTTATAGTTTTATACAGATAAATTTTGTGCTCACATCAGAAATGTTGTTCCATATCCTTTTTGATTTTGTCTAATGTAGTATGTGTCCTTCTCATGATTCACAGCGCTTGTATACATCCAGTGACTTCTCAGATGAGATCAGCATTTCTTTCATCACTGGCTCCACTCGTCCAGTTGGAAATTCTGGAACCGACAAGGGCCATCATGGCAAAGACACAGAAACAGAAATCTTTGAGGGTGATGGTCAAGTGAAGGACTTTAACGATGCTGATGCAAGCGCGTTGCTGACCATTGTAGCACCCACATGTGCTGGAGCTGTCATCGTTATCATCATATGTGCCTTCATATGCTTCATGTTCATGAGGTACCCTTATAATGTCTTGAAGTTTCAAGATCAGTAGGACTGACATGTTACCTTATCATCATTTTGTCACGGTCACTGACATGTTACCTTGTCATCTTAATTGTGTCAGTCACTGACATGTTACCTTGTCATCTTAATTGTGTCAGTCACTGACATGTTACCTTGTTATCATTATGGTGTCAGTCACTGACATGTTACCTTGTCATCGTTATTGTGTCAGTCACTGACATGTTACCTTGTTATCATTATTGTGTCAGTCACTGACATGTTACCTTGTCATCGTTATTGTGTCAGTCACTGACATGTTACCTTGTCATCATTAGTGTGTCAGTCACTGACATGTTACCTTGTCATCTTTATTGTGTCAGTCACTGACATGCTACCTTGTCATCTTAATTGTGTCAGTCACTGACATGTTACCTTGTTATCATTATTGTGTCAGTCACTGACATGTTACCTTGTCATCTTAATTGTGTCAGTCACTGACATGTTACCTTGTTATCATTATTGTGTCAGTCACTGACATGTTACCTTGTCATCTTAATTGTGTCAGTCACTGACATGTTAACTTGTCATCTTAATTGTGTCAGTCACTCATGGAAGTAGGCCCACAGGAAACAAAACCGCTCCCACGTTGGAATTACAAACGAGCCGACTGGGACAGATTTGCAATCCTGACAGATGGGCTGTGTGAAACCATCAACACACGAAACACCAAAATGAAGCCCATGGTAGAGAGCCTAAGCAAGGCAATAATGCAAGCCGCCACTGAAACCATCCCGAGAGGAGCTAGGAAAAACTATAAGCCCTACTGGAATGATGAGTTGCAGAAAGTGGAAGATGCAGTAACAAATGCTAGGAACATGGCAGAGCGAGAAAAATCCATGGAGGCAAACATCGCCCTCAAAGCCGCTGCGGCGAAGTACAAACACACTCTCAAACAAACAGCAAGAGAAAGCTGGAAAGACAAAACGGAAAGTCTAAACCTGGACAAAGACGGGAACAAGCTATGGAAGCTAGTCAGAGCCATGAACGACGAAACCCCGTCAAATAAACAAATTACTATCAAGCAGGGCGAGAACTTGATCACAGGTAAGAAAGCCGCAAACGCCTTTGTCGATCACTATGCCAGAGTAAACCACATCGAGGTCCCTGCAGAAAAGCATACAGACATTAGCGAAGAGCTAAAGGGACACGAAAACATAAATACGACTCCCGAAGAGCACATGATGGCCAAACTAACAATGCGCGAAATGGAAGAGGCTATGAGAACACTAAAGAAAAGGAAATCTCCCGGAAAAGATGGGATAACAAACGAAATGCTGATGGGGCTGGGCCAAACAGCGAAGAGGAAACTACTGTCAGTCCTGAACCAAAGCTGGAAAAGGGGTATTGTACCCCAGGCATGGAAAGATGCAATACTGGTACCAGTACCAAAAACAGGAAAGGATAAAACAGATCCAAATGGATACAGGCCGATCAGCCTACTGAGCTGTGTCGGCAAGCTGATGGAACGGATGATAAACACCAGACTGATGTGGCATCTGGAAGAAAAACGAATACTAATTCCACAGCAAGCCGGCTTTAGACAGCACAGATCCACTGAGGACCAGGTCATCCTCATAGCCCAGGAGATAAAAGATGCCTACCAGGCACAGAAACACACAGTAGCTGTTTGGGTGGATCTGGAAAAGGCATTTGACAAAGTCTGGAAAGATGGACTTAGAGTCAAGCTAAGAAGAAGTGATGTTTGTGGGAAAATGTACAAGTGGATCAACCACTACCTCAAACAAAGAACGGCCAGAGTCCAAGTACAAGGGCAGATGAGCAAAAAGGTGACACTCGAGCAGGGAGTACCCCGAGGGGGAGTACTGTCACCCACACTCTTCCTGGTATATATAAACGATATTACAGAGAATATACCAAGAAGAGTCCATAGCTCAATGTTTGCAGACGATCTGGCTATGTGGATCTCTGAAAAGAATCTCACCATAGCAAGAAATCGGATGCAGACGGCCCTAACATCGCTGGAAGAGTGGGCGAACTCATGGCTGGTCAAAATAAACGAGGAGAAAACCACGTGCACAATATTCTCGCTTTCATTAAAACCCCAAAGTACCAAATTAAGTCTAAATGGCAAAATCCTGCAGCCAAACGACAACCCAACCTATCTGGGAGTCACGTTTGATCAGCGCATGACATGGAAAAGTCAGATTGAGAGAAACCGAATGAAAGCCAGAGAAAGAATGGCAATCATGAGGAAACTTGCTGGCACAAGCTGGGGAGCAGACGAAGGCATACTAAAGAAACTGTACACTGGAAGAGTGAGACCAGTTCTCGAGTATGGCATTGCGGCATGGACAACAGCAGCGAAGGCGAACTTCGATAAAGTTAACAAACTTCAAAACCAAGCCATGAGAATTATAACAGGTGGCATGAAGTCAACGCCAATTGTAGAACTTGAAAAGATTACAAAACTGCAATCCATGACCGATAGAAGAGACTGCAGAGCCCAGCTGCAGTCAGAGAAACTCCGAAGACTGACGGACCATCCAATGTACCAGAGACTAAACAATCTGGGAAATGGGAAACTAAAGCGGAGAAACTTTGCAGAAATAGCCAAAGCAAAGATGCACGAAGATCCCATAAACGCACTAACAACACCAAAACCCATCACTACTGTACGAAAACCTACCTGGAGGCAGGATATATTTCCAGAGGTGGTAGAAAATATACCAGGTATTGCAAACAAAAACTGCCAGACTGAAAAAGAAAGGAGAGACACTACCCTAAGCTTCATAACGAAAAGCTACCCAAGCATGGACTGGACCCATGCATACACCGACGGTTCTGTAACAAACACTACACAGAACGGAGGGGCAGGAGCATTCCTGAACCTACCAAATGGCAGAAAAATAACACTGTCATTCGCTACTGGTAAGTACACAAGCAATTTCAGAGCGGAGACAGAGGCACTGAGGGCGGCAGTGGAAGAAATGGTAACACACAGTGAAAATGAGAGCCATATAGTCCTGCTGACAGATGCTCTCGCCGTAGTCACAGCGCTAAAAAGCCAGAAAAACACTGAGCTTAATGACTTAAGAGCAGCACTCTGCAAACTGTGCCAGCAGTCCGCACCAAAAAGGGTAGTGGTACAGTGGGTTCCGTCACACTGCAACATCCAAGGAAACGAGGAGGCAGACAGACTGGCAAAAGAAGGTGCAAGGCTACCACAAACAGATACCAGTATGACGTACGAAGAGTCAAAACGGCTTATCAAAGCCAGATACATGACCAAATGGGAAACCGAACATACTGGTTACACCAAAAACGATGCCTATTACCAGTTGAACCGAAGAGAGCAGGTCGTTGTCTTCAGACTTCGCACTGGCCACAACAGACTGAGGTACCACCTATTCAACAAATTGAAGATAGGGTGTACCGACGAATGCCCGTGCGGTACTGGTAAAATGACCACTGAACATCTGCTGCAGAACTGCCCGACATATGAGGATCAGAGAGAGCAGATGTGGCCATTACCAGTGGAACTGCAAGACAAGCTCTATGGTAGTGGCGAGAGTCTCAGGATGACCGCCGCTTTTTTCGAAAAAATAATGGTTACTGTCTGACTGTGTACGCAGAAGAAGAAGAAGAAGTGTCAGTCACTGACATGTTACCTTGTCATCTTAATTGTGTCAGTCACTGACATGTTACCTTGTCATCTTAATTGTGTCAGTCACTGACATGTTAACTTGTCATCTTAATTGTGTCAGTCACTGACATGTTACCTTGTCATCTTAATTGTGTCAGTCACTGACATGTTACCTTGTCATCATTAGTGTGTCAGTCACTGACATGTTACCTTGTCATCTTTATTGTGTCAGTCATTGACATGTTACCTTGTCATCATTATTCTGTCAGTCACTGACATGTTACCTTGTCATAATTTTGTCACTAAAGGAAATGATGAAAACCTTGTACAAATGACTAGTAATCCATACAAGTTGACATATATGCCCTGGTATAATCAAGAGGACTGGTTAAAGGGGACTTGCCTTGCGGAAAGGCAGCAATGCCTTTCAATAACATCTATTGTAATTAGAAGTGGAGTTTGGCCCTCTGTGTCCATTTGGTCACGTGCTATCTTAAGACTCCTACAACATGCCATACCTCTCTCAGCATTCGCACTGTTTGTCATTTTTGAGGAAAATTAGGGTGCCTATTGGTCTGCTTGGGGTGCAGTGGCATTGATTCTCCACACTTTAATGTAGCTAGAAAGACTGATCTATAGTTACAAGGAATGTCTTACTATGTCAACATACTTCTTCTATTGTTGCAGCAGAAACATTGACACACCACTGTTGGCCTGCTTGCAGAAAGCTTGTATTAAGAATGTATTTTCTCGTGCATTAGTTGTTTCTGTCACTTTACATCTTGTGCTGGGCAGCCCTCTTTTTTTCAAGTTACCTTTTATGGCATTACATAGTAGGGTGTTATCCCGAAGACCCATGACCAAATGTTTGGTTGTTTCCATTAAACAAAATTGCAGTGTATACTGTTGACACATAATAATTGAAATCTTTAATTTGTCTATTTTAAATGTAGGACTGAGTAGAGGGAACTGTAGCCTGAGTGTTGAGTAGAGGAAAGTGTAGGCTGAGTGTTGAGTAGAGGAAAGTGTAGGCTGAGTGTTGAGTGGAGGGAAGTGTAGGCTGAATGTTGAGTGGAGGGAAGTGTAGGCTGCGTGTTGAGTAGAGGGAACTGTAGGCTGCGTGTTGAGTAGAGGGAACTGTAGGCTGAGTGTTGAGTAGAAGGAACTGTAGGCTAGGTGTTGAGTAGAGGAAAGTGATGGCTTAGTGTTGAGTAGAGGGAAGTGTAGGCTGAGTGTTGAGTAGAGGGAAATGTTGGCTGAGTGTTGAGTAGAGGGAAGTGTAGGCTGCGTGTTGAGTAGAGGGAACTGTAGGCTGAGTGTTGAGTAGAGGGAACTGTAGGCTGCGTGTTGAGTAAAGGGAAGTGTAGGCTGAGTGTTGAGTAGAGGGAAGTGTAGGCTGAGTGTTGAGTAGAGGAAAGTGTAGGCTGAGTGTTGAGTAGAGGAAAGTGTAGGCTGAGTGTTGAATAAAGGAAAGTGGCGGCTTAGTGTTGAGTAGAGGGAAGTGTAGGCTGAGTGTTGAGTAGAGGGAAGTGTAGGCTGAGTGTTGAGTAGAGGGAAGTGTAGGCTGCATGTTGAGTAGAGGGAACTGTAGGCTGCGTGTTGAGTAGAGGGAAGTGTAGGCTGCGTGTTGAGTAGAGAGAAGTGTAGGCTGCGTGTTGAGTAGAGGGAAGTGTAGGCTGCGTGTTGAGTAGAGGGACGTGTAGGCTGCGTGTTGAGTAGAGGGAAGTGTAGTCTGAGTGTTGAGTAGAGGGAAGTGTAGGCTGAGTGTTGAGTAGAGGGAAGTGTAGGCTGAGTGTTGAGTAGAACATTTGCTAAATTGATGTGATGTCACTATTGTATAAAGAACACTTTATATATACAGAGAGCTTGTGTCAAAGTATTGTGTCAGCTAGCCTTTTACAGAGAGATTGTGTCAGCTAGCCTCTTACAGAGAGCTTGTGTCAAAGTATTGTGTCAGCTAGCCTCTTACACAGAGCTTGTGTCAAAGTATTGTGTCAGCTAGTCTTATACAGAGAGCTTGTGTCAAAGTATTGTGTCAGCTAGCCTCTTACAGAGAGCTTGTGTCAAAGTATTGTTTCAGCTAGCCTCTTACACAGAGCTTGTGTCAGCTAGCCTTATACAGAGAGCTTGTGTCAAAGTATTGTGTCAGCTAGCCTTATACAGAGAGCTTGTGTCAAAGTATTGTGTCAGCTAGCCTTATACAGAGAGCTTGTGTCAAAGTATTGTGTCAGCTAGCCTTATACAGAGAGCTTGTGTCAAAGTATTGTTTCAGCTAGCCTCTTACACAGAGCTTGTGTCAGCTAGCCTTATACAGAGAGCTTGTGTCAAAGTATTGTGTCAGCTAGCCTTGTACAGAGAGCTTGTGTCAAAGTATTGTGTCAGCTAGCCTAATACAGAGAGCTTGTGTCAAAGTATTGTTTCAGCTAGCCTCTTACACAGAGCTTGTGTCAGCTAGCCTTATACAGAGAGCTTGTGTCAAAGTATTGTGTCAGCTAGCCTTGTACAGAGAGCTTGTGTCAGCTAGCCTAATACAGAGAGCTTGTGTCAAAGTATTGTGTCAGCTAGCCTTATACAGAGAGCTTGTGTCAGCTAGCCTTATACAGAGAGCTTGTGTCAGCTAGCCTTATACAGAGAGCTTGTGTCAAAGTATTGTGTCAGCCAGCCTCTTACACAGAGTCCGTGTCAAAGTAGTGTTTGCATTCTTGTATTGTTCTTTATTAAATCAGTTTGTTTTGAATGAGGTTAGTAGTCTCATTTACAACTCTCTTTTGCTCTCTTGAATCCACCAGAGTGATCACAAGTTTAAGAAGTTGTTTTATGAGTTATTTTTAGGTAGAGAAATATTATGTTTTAGAAGTTATTTATTAATTCTTTCCATGAAGAGAAATATGATGTGACTTACATTTATTTGTGAGTTGTTTCCAGGAAGTGGAAAAAGATTTGTTTTCTATGTTAGTCATGGATTGTTTCCAAGACGAGAAACACGACTTTTATTTATGAAGTTTCCAGGAAGTGGAATAAGATATGACTTAAAAGCTATTTAATAATTGTTTTCTGGAAGAGAAACATGACTTTGAAGTTTGTTAATTTATTGTTTTCAGGAAGAAGAAAAAGACCAAGGGAGATCCAATGGAACCGGAGGCTAAGGCATTGATGATCGAACCCCCATCTTATTCAATAGATCCAGTAGAGATGAGAAGGCAGCACTATCAAACACCAGGTATATTGATAATGATATAATGGCCTCAAAACACTACAACAGTGAGGAGGAGACGAGTTAAATCAGTTTGACACCTGTAAATGGCTAAACTGCTTGTTAAATTGTTCATTCACTCCAGCTAGATATCTTATCAGCCGTCACTTGGTTCATCATTCTTGCAGATATACCACCTTTATTAGTTGTCACTCAAACTTCGGGGGGGGTTGACAAAGTGCAGACCTTTTGCTACTATAAGAATATGAACACTGATCAAGATCGAGATGCATATATACAATATTAGTGAGTGTTAGGGAAGTATCAACTTACAAATGTGTGAGGAGTAGCTTTCTGGGTTTAAAAGTGAGATCTAGCACCCAATACCGCGTATCTCATACCATACAGGAATACAAATGGATAACTTGTTTTCATGTGTATCAGACAAATAAAAAGACGGGAGTTGAAATTGTCCGTTAAATGTTACATTAAAAAAAATATTTTTTGTATTTGCAGTATTTTATTTTTGCTGTAACTGTGGCCTATATTTGCTGCATTGCCTTATGTCCAACCATGTTTCCTCAGTTTTGTTAGAACTATATTGTTTGTGTGTATTGATGGTGTTATTACATAGGTATTTTGACCACTTCATGCCATTTTCAACCACAGGCTAAGTTCTTTTGGTAATATCAGGCCTTTTTATATCATCTAGTTCAGTGCTCGTCAACTTGTTAACACTTGGTACCCACTTTTATAACTTTTGTCATGGTATATTTTTAATTACCGCCCACTAAAATCTAATTTGAAGAAAACTATGTGGTCGTCCACTGAATATTTTGGATGTTTTTAATATTTTATCATCATCATGTGGCATGTCTTTTGCAAAATGTCGTTCCCATCATAGCCCGTCTGAAAGAAACTCGATCTCTTGCCAAATCTCCAGCCTGCACCAGAGTCATGCTCAAGTATTCCTTGACATCTTGGTGCCATCGCCTTCTTGGTCTGCCTCTGCGTCTCTTTCCCAGCACCATACCTTTCATTACCGTTCTCTCAAGACTGTAGTGTCTTGTGATGTGACCAAATTATTTCAATTATTTGTCCATCGTGAAATTTATGAACCAGTTCTCCTCTATGCCCAGCTCTAGTAGAATGTCTGCATTCTTATTTTTTTCCAGTGCTTGGTGTTCTGAGAACCTTTATAAGATTTCTAATCGATTCTCTTTCTTGAGGCTCGGGCAACTGTCTCATGTTTCATAGCCATATGCTGCCACGGACAAAAACAAATGTTCTCACAATTTTCACTTTTGTTGGTTTGATGGTATTGTGGCCATAGTTTCTTCAGGTTATGTAGCCTCTGCATTGTCATAATAATGAAAATAATATTTGTGGCCATAGTTTCTTCAGGTTATGTAGCCTCTGCATTGTCATAATAATAAAAATAATATTTGTGGCCATAGTTTCTTCAGGTTATGTAGCCTCTGCATTGTCATAATAATGAAAATAATATATTTGTGGCGATAGTTTCTTCAGGTTATGTAGCCTCTGCATTGTCATAATAATGAAAATAATATATTTGTGGCCATAGTTTCTTCAGGTTATGTAGCCTCTGCATTGTCATAACAATGAAAATAATATATTTGTAATTAATATAGAATGTAATTATTTTGCTACAGCCAACCTAAAAGCTAAAATCGCCCACTAGTGGGCGCTAGTGCCCAGGTTGAAGAACACTGATCTGGATAATCTGGCAGCTGATTATTATAGTGTACCTGTGAGAACATTCGTCCTGCGTGTTCAGGCAGAACATCTATATTAGAGAGTGTAATATTGACTATTGTGAACCATGTCATTTTGGAAGATAATTGAATGTGCCTGATAATTGACTGATAACTTCTTGGACACTAAACTGCTCATGGTAATTAATGTGTTCACACCTGTATTTCTCAGCCATGATAAGCCACCCGCCAATACCAATAGACAGATTATCTGAGCACATTGACACCCTTAAGTCTAGCGACAACTTCAAGTTTTCCCAGGAGTATGAGAGCATAGAGCCTGGTCAGCAGTTCACCTGGGACAACTCCAACCTGGAAGTCAACAAGCCCAAGAACCGATACGCCAACGTCATCGCCTATGACCACTCACGGGTGATCCTACAGTCAATGGAAGGAGTCCCAGGCAGTGATTACATCAACGCTAACTACATGGACGGTTACCGCAAACAGAATGCTTACATTGCAACTCAGGTAAGCTAACTCAAGTGCCTTGTTTTTGGGGGTTTTCTTTTGTACTGGGGGAAAGTGGTCAATGTAGCCTGGTAGCAAATGCTGTTATCTTTTTTTTGTCTCATGTGTGTTGACCAGTTCTAGAGGAGACCTGATTGTACTGGCTCTCAGCTTTATCTCATGTGTGTTGACCAGTTCTAGAGGAGACCTGATTGTACTGGCTCTCAGCTTTATCTTATGTGTGTTGACCAGTTTGAGGGAGACTTGATTGTACTGGCTCTCAGCTTTATCTCATGAGTGTTGACCAGTTCTAGAGGAGACCTGATTGTACTGGCTCTCAGCTTTATCTCATGAGTGTTGACCAGTTCTAGAGGAGACCTGATTGTACTGGCTCTCAGCTTTATCTCATGAGTGTTGACCAGTTCTAGAGGAGACCTGATTGTACTGGCTCTCAGCTTTATCTCATGAGTGTTGACCAGTTCTAGAGGAGACCTGATTGTACTGGCTCTCAGCTTTATCTCATGTGTGTTGACCAGTTCTAGAGGAGATCTGATTGTACTGGCTCTCAGCTTTATCTCATGTGTGTTGACCAGTTCTAGAGGAGACCTGATTGTACTGGCTCTCAGCTTTATCTCATGTGTGTTGACCAGTTCTAGAGGAGACCTGATTGTACTGGCTCTCAGCTTTATCTCATGTGTGTTGACCAGTTTGAGGGAGACTTGATTGTACTGGCTCTCAGCTTTATCTCATGTGTGTTGACCAGTTTGAGGGAGACTTGATTGTACTGGCTCTCAGCTTTATCTCATGTTTGTTGACCAGTTTGAGGGAGACTTGATTGTACTGGCTCTCTTCCCTAACTACAAGTCATGTACCCATTTACATGGTGAGATCAGGAATTGATCCCCCCCCCCCCCCCCCCCCTCCCCTATAGACAAGAAACTCATCAAGGAGCAAGTACGCTTCAGGCCTGGAAGATCATGCTGCGACCAGATTTTTAACCTGGCACAACTGGTCGAGGACGGGTACAAATGCAGACAGATTACAGGAGTAACTTTTATTGACATAAGTGCAACATATGACACCATAAACCACCAGAGGTTGTTTGCTAAGCTATATTCTATGACAAAGGACTGGCGTCTCACAAACCTCATTAAATGTATCCTGCAAAATAGACAATTCTGTGCCACTTTGAGGGGTAAAAAAGTTGATGAAAAACCAAAAAAATGGACTGGCAAAAGGAAGTAAGTACTCTGTATCAAGTCTTCATGAGGTAAACGTTATTACATTTTACATTCCATATCAAGCATTCATAGTACACGCCACATGAAGTCAACATTATTACATTTTATGCTCTATTTCAAGTCACCATTATAACATTTCACACTCTGTCAAGTCATCATTTGACACTCCACGCGAAGCCTTCTTTTCTCTAAATGCAGCTAGAACATTCCACCTCTTAACATTGTAAGTTGAATATTTATATTTTGATTTATATTTTTTCTAAACTGAGTTATCATGTAGGTATAAACAAACTATCTCAAATTTCTTATTATCACAGGGTCCTCTCCCAGAGACATTTGGTGACTTCTGGAGAATGGTGTGGGAGCAGAGGTCAGCAACCATTGTCATGATGACCAAACTGGAGGAAAGGTCGCGGGTACGGAATTATGTCAGTGAAGTCACCAAACCATTTTGGGAATGCTAGCCTGCAGCATGTTGTTCTAACATTCTCTGTTTCATGGGCTGGCTATTTTGCGGCCGTCTATAATTTCCATCAGTACAGTTGTAGCTAGATGAAGTTTAACTAACTTAACCAAGAGAGCATGATTCATAGTTGTAACACTGCTTTATGTCCATTAACTTTCATTCAGTACCTTTACTAGATGCATTAAATATGGATAGAGGGGTGCATTAGATATTGAAACAGTGTATTAGAAATGGATAAGGGGTGTATTAGATATGGATACTGTCAATTATATATGGATAAAGAGGTGTATTTTATATGGATGAGGAGTGAATTAGATATGAATACTGTCAATTATATATGGATAAAGAGGTGTATTTTATATGGATGAGGAGTGAATTAGATATGGATACTGTCAATTATATATGGATAAAGAGGTGTATTTTATATGGATGAGGAGTGAATTAGATATGAATACTTTCATTATATATGGATAAAGAGGTGTATTTTATATGGATGAGGAGTGAATTAGATATGGATACTGTCAATTATATATGGATAAAGAGGTGTATTTTATATGGATGAGGAGTGAATTAGATATGAATACTGTCAATTATATATGGATAAAGAGGTGTATTTTATATGGATGAGGAGTGAATTAGATATGAATACTTTCATTATATATGGATAAAGAGGTGTATTTTATATGGATGAGGAGTGAATTAGATATGGATACTGTCAATTATATATGGATAAAGAGGTGTATTTTATATGGATGAGGAGTGAATTAGATATGAATACTGTCAATTATATATGGATAAAGAGGTGTATTTTATATGGATGAGGAGTGAATTAGATATGGATACTGTCAATTATATATGGATAAAGAGGTGTATTTTATATGGATGAGGAGTGAATTAGATATGGATACTGTCAATTATATATGGATAAAGAGGTGTATTTTATATGGATGAGGAGTGAATTAGATATGGATACTGTCAATTATATATGGATAAAGAGGTGTATTTTATATGGATGAGGATGAATTAGATATGGATACTGTCAATTATATATGGATAAAGAGGTGTATTTTATATGGATGAGGAGTGAATTAGATATGGATACTGTCAATTATATATGGATAAAGAGGTGTATTTTATATGGATGAGGAGTGAATTAGATATGGATACTGTCAATTATATATGGATAAAGAGGTGTATTTTATATGGATGAGGAGTGAATTAGATATGGATACTGTCAATTATATATGGATAAAGAGGTGTATTGTATATGGATGAGGAGTGAATTAGATATGGATACTGTCAATTATATATGGATAAAGAGGTGTATTTTATATGGATGAGGAGTGAATTAGATATGGATACTGTCAATTATATATGGATAAAGAGGTGTATTTTATATGGATGAGGAGTGAATTAGATATGGATACTGTCAATTATATATGGATAAAGAGGTGTATTTTATATGGATGAGGAGTGAATTAGATATGGATACTGTCAATTATATATGGATAAAGAGGTGTATTTTATATGGATGAGCAGTGAATTAGATATGGATACTGTCAATTATATATGGATAAAGGGGTGCATTAGAAATTGATAAGGTGCAAATTAAATACGAATAAGGGTACAATACATGTGGATAAAGGTATGTATTAGGTATGGTTAAAGGGTGCATTATATAAGGTTGAGGAGCGCATGGCCGAATGGTTTCGAGGCCTACCTGCCGACAAGGAGAGCAGCGGTTCGAATTCCTGGTATGTTTTATGTTGTTTTTCTGTTGGGGGTGAAACATCACCAGCAGTGGCGAAGTGGCCTGTAGTCCTCAGCCTTTAAAACCCCTTGACTACCCCAGAAATGGGCAAAAATGTCATATGACAGTTTTGTTGTTGTTTGTTGTAAGATAAGGATAAGTAAGTTGCCCCTTTTCAGTCATGTCAGAATATAGGTTGATGCGACCTTGAAATAACAACTTTCTACTGAGTTTTTGGTTTTCCTTTTCCATGCGAAGTTGTCTTTTCACTTCTCTGTGTTGCATGAGCTTATTTTCACCAAGTCTGAGGTGGCTCTTCAGGTTGCATCTCTATTTGGATCGATCTGTAGCTATGTCTTCCGAAAATGTCAGATCCATATCTAGTGCCTTCGTTGTCGCTTACATGTGTCTTTGAGCCTCAGCTGGGATTGGCCAGATGTTCTTTTACCATACGCCAGCTGCCCACAAAGAACATCTTTACGGATGTGACCATCTTGCATGCAACGAACATGACAAACCATCGCAGTCTTCGCTGCAGGGTCTGACATTTTGCTCTTGTCGATGCGTGGTTTACCTTCGTGTCTGGTGTGACGAAACTTTCTTGGTTGCAATTTGATTTGGATAATGGCCCATTATGTATGGATAAGGGGTGCATTAGATGTTGATAAAGACCAATCATATATGGAGAAAGGCCCATAAGGGGTGCATTAGATATGGAGAAAGGCCCATAAGGGGTGCATTAGATATGGAGAAAGGCCCATTAGATATGGAGAAAGGACACTATTTTTCTCACTTAGTTGCTCCGTATGTATCTTGTGGTGTAGGAGTTTCCTTTCTGTATCTTGACTTATAGTTGCTACAGGATGGGGTAGCAAGCCCCTTGCCCAATTAGTGATTAACTTCTGGATTCTGAGATACTTCACTGTGGAGTAAACAATAGGGCAACAAGGGAAATAATAAGACCACTGTACCCCCTTGTTTGTTATAAAATACTACTAAAGAGGGTTGGTCATGGGGCTAGCAACCTCATCATGTAAATAAATTTCTAAAGAAACTGTCATTATAGGAATACATAGAGTGCTTTGGGGCAGGTTTAGAGTGCTTTGGGGCAGGTTTTCTGCATGTCAGCTATAGTACTTGCCCTATGATGAGGGAAGCAATGTGAAGAAGATGGTGATGATCACTTGTAAGATGACCACCACCTGTAACATGATAACACTGCTGTCAATAAATCATCAATTCAGAGGCAGTAATCAATTGTAGAATGAGCTGGCATGTGTACTTGGGAGAACAGATTAGGACTGTATACAACTAGCAATCTAAAAGTGCCATCAACATGCATCCACTTTGCTATCTTGTGAAAGAGACACAATACCTATGTGTCTGCCTGTAGAGTGGGGATGTAGGTTTTGTTTGACACATGACATTTACCAATTGCCTGTAACATGAACATGACAGAGCTTAACACAACATTCACACCTTGCCTCAAACATGTGCATGACTACTGTTCTTGATTCTGTTATAGTTGCTTGCTTGCTTGCTTATGGTAGTTCACCATTTAGTTCTATATGGCGAAGGCAAAACAAAAATAAAAAATCTTTCTATATTGCTCTTTTTTGTAATGTAATTTTTTTTTCCTGCATACATTTGTTTATAATAGAGTGGCATGGGCGTACAAATGTGATATCTGTGTGCAATATTTAAGAAAACTTAACTTAATGTCTTTAGACTGGTTTAGATGACGGCTTTGCACAGTCTGTATACAACCAGTTTCATTTACAATTCCTTGCTCTAACAGCTATGCACATACAATTTATTCTTAAATGCATTAATTGTCCCTGCCTCCACTGCTTCCTGTGACAATACATTCCAAGCATTCACCACTCTCTGACTCAAAAAAATGTCCTAATATCATGACGATTTTTATTTAGATATATACATTAGAAACATAAGGCAGTTATAATAAATGTATGTATGATTAACAGTTGATTTGTGGAAGTGTGTGACCAAATGCATAATGTTGGCCTATTTTCTATAAACTACCATGGTCATCCTCAATCTCTGTAAGGAATACATTGTCAGTAAGTTCATTTTGAACTGATTTGAGTTTAGGAGACCTTAATGGTTGAAGAATGTCACCCAGATAACTGGGATTGGGATAAATTATGTATACTGAGTAAGAGAATTTTAAATCACAGACTTCACACGGTAAAGTTGTCAGGCTCGATTTCCATTATTGACATGCTCCAGTCTAAATGGATACCTGATTTATCGTTAGGGAATGATAGTCACCCTCGCCTCATAAGAAGCTGAAACCTAGTACAATGAAGTCTTTAACACTTCATCATTGATGACAGTGTCTGATATGGAAGTATCTTTATCTTTTTTAAATAGATTGTCATAATATGTAATAGTAAAATTTAGAGGGGAAAACCACATACAAGGTGTACAGTCGTACACTGAAGGAAATGTGAAAAGCATGTATACGTCTATACTCTAGTACAATTGTCCTAATTGATTTTACCTTTTCGTTCCAAATGCAGCATTGTGTCATCATTGTAGCTTGCCCCTTTACAGGAAGTCTGTAACGTAGCAATAGTTGTATATGATGATGATGTTACTAGCCTCATGCACAACCTTCTCACAACATGTCCATAAATATGATTGATAAGATAAATAAGCTGCTGTTGTTGTATTGGCCTTCTCCAGCATATCCTCATTACTGTTCTTAGTTATCTATAGGATACATAACATTCTTCTGTAAAGCACATTTCTGTGACCCCCAGTCATCTAATTATTTTTTACTGATTATATATTACTCATTATCATATGGCATTGTTAGTTTTATATATATATATATCACAGCACCGGCCGTTACCCCGGGGAAGCAAACTCTCAGAAAATACAGGAGGAAGCAGACTCTTACATAAAATGCATGCCGAAGTCGGATGCACTGGGCTGACAGGCATAAAATAAAAACCCTATTGCAACGCACATCGCCTTGGGGAATAGAGAAATAAGGCGACGCAAACAATTTTTTTTCAATTCAATCAAAGAAGAGCTAACAGATCCAGTTTCAATAATACTTCTTCTTCTTCGTTTGTTCTCAATCTCCCACTACCAAATCCTGAAAGGGCTCAAGTAGCAGAATGTAGTCCAGAGAACGGAATGTGTTGTGTCGTAGTTTACAGCTTGACTTCGATATTTGCACCTTTCGGTCCAACACATCCGGCTTCAGCAAGCATTTTTTGAGTACCGGGTTAGCATTCCCTCTTCGATCCCTTCTCCTTAGCCATTCTGCCCTTTTGCAGCCTGTTATCCAGGATCACTGCATGGAGGTGTAGAAGGGTCTTGGCAGCGATGGTTTGCTGGCCCTGATGCTAGCAGTCAGCTATGGGTCGCTGACCACTGCAGCTAATGCGCTGCTCAGCATCGTGATCCCGTTTCAATAATACAAGGGTTACGACAAGGTTGCTTGCTTTCACCAAAGTCTATAATGCATATTTTGATGATGGAAAGAGTTGTTCAGAGTTAATATGGGTGTCAAAATCGGCGGTATAAAAATTAATACTGGTCAAATTTGCCGATTATCAAGCCATAGTGGGAGGATCAGTAGCAACGTTGCAAAGGCTGCTTGAAAGAATAAACAACACATCCAAAGAGTTTTGCATGAAAATAAACACAATGAAGAGAAAGACTTTGGTAATAAACAAGCAGCATAGTAAAATGAATGTAAGCATCAACAGAGAAATAATCAAACAAGTACAGAAGTTTACATATTTGGGGCAAACTATGGGCAAACTATCACAGAAGATGCCCACATTGAGACAGATATTAGGACAATGATTGCATTGGCAAAAAAGGCATTCAGAGAAAAGCAGAAATTGCTAATCTCAAAGAATATCAGGATAGAACTGAGGAAAAGAATAATCACTACTCATACACTGTATGGGGCTGAAACATGGACTCTGGCAAAGAAAGATGAAAAAAGCTTGGAAGCATTTGAAATGTGAGGCTAACATAGAATTGAACGAGTGAGCTGGACGGAAAGAAGATCCAGTGGCAAAGTCCTGACTGAGATAGGCACACACAGACAAAGATTGAGCTGGCTGGGACACAATATGGGACAAGCAAGTTAAATACAAAAGATAAAAGAGGGAAAGAGCCAGGGGAAAAGAGTAAGGGGGAGACTAAGACTCCATGCAGTTACATTAAAGTACAAACCTATGCCGAAATGGAAAGAGCTGCAGAGGATTGGGTTTAATGAAGAGACATGTTCAGGCAACATTACAGTCAGTCTTAGGACTTCAACCAGAGGATTGGGTTCAATGGCGAGACATGCTCAGACAACATTACAGTCAGTCTTAGGACTTCAACCAGAGGATTGGGTTCAATGGTGAGACATGTTCAGGCAACATTACAGTCAGTCTTAGGACTTCAACCAGAGGATTGGGTTCAATGGTGAGACATGTTCAGGCAACATTACAGTCAGTCTTAGGACTTCAACCAGAGGATTGGGTTCAATGGCGAGACATGCTCAGACAACATTACAGTCAGTCTTAGGATTTCAACCAGAGGATTGGGTTCAATGGCGAGACATGCTCAGACAACATTACAGTCAGTCTTAGGACTTCAACCAGAGGATTGGGTTCAATGGCGAGACATGCTCAGACAACATTACAGTCAGTCTTAGGACTTCAACCAGAGGATTGGGTTCAATGGTGAGACATGCTCAGACAACATTACAGTCAGTCTTAGGACTTCAACCAGAGGATTGGGTTCAATGGTGAGACATGTTCAGGCAACATTACAGTCAGTCTTAGGACTGCAACCAGATAATGATAATGGTATAGTGGTAGAGGGAATGTTCAATATCTTATAAAATAATAGGTAATTTATAAAAGTTGACATCTATGGAGATTATTTTCTGGCCAGACATTCATAAGAACCACACTTCTGTTTTGACTCAAATGTGTGTTACCTTTGTTATTTCATCATCCAAGTCTTGCATGCATACAATTTTGTACATACGAGTATATACATTTGTTAAAATGGCATTGTAGAACTGTCTCCCTTATCACCATTGATAGTCTTTTGTTAAGAGGAATCATGTAAAATGTGCAAATATAAAGCCCCAAATGTTACAATGCAATGTATTTCACTGCTTGTCTCCAACAGATCAAATGTGACCAGTACTGGCCGTCTCGAGGAGCTGAGACCTACGGGCTCATGCATGTACAACTTGTTGATGTCACTGAACTGGCAACATATACAATACGCACTTTCCACATGTCCAGGGTAAGTCACTAGCTTTTTTAGACGTGAGTGCTAATGTGTAAGGCGGATTAATTTTTAAATTATTTGTACATGCAGGCAGGTTCTCAATCCTTGAATTTGTTGGGGGGGGGGACATTTGCTGTAACCTGTTTCTTTCATCGTATAGTGCACTTGAACAAAGCACGAAGCAAAAGTTGTGAAATCTGTTTGCAACAATGTTGTGTTATAAATTTATAGTTTAAGTTTTCAGTCCTTGAACATATTGCACATTTACAAAGATTCAAATTTTTGATGGTTAACCGAGTGGTCTCGAGGTAAGGTGTTCGCCTCGGGCGCTGGAGGTTGCGTGTTCAAATCACTTGGGTCTTCTGAGAGAATTCGTCTTGTGTGAGGTTTCCACAAACATAAATGATTGTCAAAAGGCAAACCTTGCAACAAACGAAAGACTCAGACTAGCAACAAACTGTGGCTATGTACATATTCCTCTTTCTATTAGGAAGGTAGATGATACTATCTGTAGTTGCAAGTGTATGTGTGTGTATCTGTTTGTGATTTCTTTTGTTTCTCCATATAAAGTGTCCTAGGTGTATGATTATTTTATGGTAGCTGCTGAGTATGGACACATCTCATGGCATTGATCTTGTTTCCAGTCTCCAGTATGGGTTTTCTGACAAGGTACACAACTTATCACCTTTATAATATTTTCTGTCTCCAGTATGGGTTTTCTGACAAGGTACACAACTTATCACCTTTATAATATTTTCTGTCTCCAGTATGGGTTTTCTGACAAGGTACACAACTTATCACCTTTATAATATTTTCTGTCTCCAGTATGGGTTTTCTGACAAGGTACACAACTTATCACCTTTATAATATTTTCTGTCTCCAGTATGGGTTTTCTGACAAGGTACACAACTTATCACCTTTATAATATTTTCTGTCTCCAGTATGGGTTTTCTGACAAGGTACACAACTTATCACCTTTATAATATTTTCTGTCTCCAGTATGGGTTTTCTGACAAGGTACACAACTTATCACCTTTATAATATTTTCTGTCTCCAGTATGGGTTTTCTGACAAGGTACACAACTTATCACCTCTATAATATTTTCTGTCTCCAGTATGGGTTTTCTGACAAGGTACACAACTTATCACCTCTATAATATTTTCTGTCTCCAGTATGGGTTTTCTGAGAAGCGTGAAGTTCGTCAGTTTCAATTTACTGCGTGGCCTGACCATGGTGTCCCAGATCACCCAACCCCATTGCTGATGTTCATGAGACGTGTCAAGGCCAGCAACCCGCCAGATGCTGGATCCATAATTGTTCACTGCAGGTATGCTTTCAGTTGATTTATTTATTATTGTCTCCTTATTACTCCATAAGAAGCATAAGGCAGTCACTGTGGGGGACACCCCCTTTCATGAAACCTGTAGTCATTTTAGCTATTAACAGTTTATTTTTGAGATTTGTATCTTCAGTGAGGTTACATAATGTGCCCACCTTTTTTTTTTTGGTAACTAATCAACCATTTTTGTTCACTATATGTATGTTACCTGGGCCCAATATGGGAACAAAGAAGAGTAACACAGAGACCTGCCAGGCGTGTTGGAAGAGGAGACTAATGAAGACTGGGCATGAGACTGTCTATCCCATTCTGTGAGCCACAAGAAACAATACCTAATGGTAGAAGAGAAGCAGCTAAATCATGTCACGTATTGTCAAGAACCTTATATTGGACTGCTTTATTCAGTTTGTTTAGGATTTTTAATGATTGAAAAATGCAATCCAGACACTAGTATTTGAAATAAATCATATAGTATCAAAACTATATGGAAAAAGCTTAAATAACATGGTAAGAAAAATAACAACACACAAATTCCTGGTAATGCATACCAGTTGCTTATATGAGGTCTGATCAAAAAGTAACCAGTCTTATTTTTTTTAGTCAACAAATAGCTACCCTGGGAGAGGTTAGCAGGGAGTGCTACCATGATATCTTCTGTTCATTCATGCTTTGTTTTACCAGACTGTGCACATACATACCCACTACCCCCACCTCCCTCTCGCTGCCAGGCTGTCATGATGGTCACACTGGTGAGTTGCGCTAACTGCATTTGTGTTTCAAGTCAAAATGACCAAACGTATTGAACAAAGAATTTTCATTAAATTTTGTCAGAAACTCTACAACAGCCAATCAGAAAGTAGAGAAAGTCATAACTGGAGATGAGTTTTGGGTTTACAGTTATGACCCTGAGACAAAAGCACAGTCATCTCAATGGAAGGGGATGGCGTGGGCTAGTGGTTAAGTGACACGGCTCACAATCTGAAGGTGCTGGGTGTGATCCCCATCACAGAACCGTCCGTTACCCCGGGAAAGCAAACCCTTATAAAATGCAGGAGGAAGCAAAATAAAAACCACAGGTCAACGCACACCACCTTGGAGATTAGAGACAACAGGCGAATGCATAAATAAAAAAAATCTAAATGGAAAACACCAGAGCCTCCACAGCTAAAGAAGGCACAGCAATCCTAAACATATGTAGAAGGTAATGTTGACAGTTTTTTTCTACCTTCAGTGTGCAGTCCATCATGAGTATTCTTGTCAGGAACAAATCCTCAACATGCGGTACTATCTGACTATTATTTGTCACCTATGAGATGCAGTTAGATGCAAAAGACCACAACTTTTGAAGAGTGCCAGCTGGCAGATTCATCACACCAATGCTGCAGCCCAAGCATCACACACCATCCAGGATATTTTGCTGAAATATGGCATTGGAGAGGTTCGGCACTGCTCTTACTCTCCAGACATGGCTCCCCATGACTTTTGGCTTTTTCTAAGGCTCAAGGTGCCGCTCAAAGGGAGCAGATTTCAAGACATTGAAGAAATCAAGATAAATGCTCCGAAGCGACTGATGCAGATCCCCAACAATGATTTCAAGCAGTGGGACCACCACTGGGAGAAGTAGGTCAACTCAGAAAGGGCCTATTTTGAAGGGGATTAGGTTTTTAACTAAATAGGCAAATTAGTTCTTTTTTTCCAGCCTAAGGTTGGGGAGCTGTGTAGCGAGGGTAGTCATCTGAGTGGTCCTGGGTTCATTCCCCAGTTGAGGTGGAAATGTTTTTTCAGACCGCAACAGCTCCCGGGTCGACCCAGCCTTAAATGGATGCCGGTTCAGTCCGGGAAGTAAAAGCGGCAAGGGAGAGGAGATGGCTACCGCCCTCATATAGCCGAGCCTTTGAAATGTGAGACTGCTAACACCTCACACCCCTACGGCAGTAATGCTATGGTTTACTTTTTTCAGGTTGGATATATTTTGGCCAGTCCTCATATATGAATATAGACACTCTGATATAGGGAGAATTTATTGAATGCTATTGTACTTGACAGTCAACACTCAGAGAGACATAATTCATATTTCCCTGTTGTCCTGACAGCGCTGGGGTTGGACGAACTGGTGCATTCATAGTGATTGATGCCATGTTGGAGCGTATTAAACATGAGATGACTGTTGACATCTATGGTCATGTGACCTGCCTGCGGGCGCAGCGGAACTACATGGTGCAAACTGAGGATCAGTATATATTCATCCACGATGCACTCCTCGAAGCTGTGCAATGTGGCAACACAGAGGTCCCGGCCAGAAACCTGGCTGCTCATATACAGAAACTGACATCACCTGAACCAGGCCAGGCCATCACTGGAATGGAACTGGAGTTCAAGGTTAGTCAAGTTTTCTTTCCTCAGTTACATCAGCTGTCGGTTGTTCAGAAGGGCTGTCCAATGACAATAAAACAGAAAGCCATAAATGTGTTGGCTTCTCAGTTGAGTGGGAAGGTGAGCCTGAAACAGAGTGAACAATCAGCTATTAAATATAAAAAGTAATAATGAACACAATTTTTAACTACAAACAATGTCCAACTCATCTCTACTTTTCAAAATGAAACCTGCTCCTTTATATTAGAAAAATGGGCCAAATTAATGATGGACATTCATATTTTTGTGTGTGGATTCATTTATAGTAGTGTATAAGAGGTATATACATTTTGTTGTTTTACAATTTAATTCATGATAGTGCGTGAACTTGAATTCATAATAATTCTTGAACAATTTATTCAAAATAGCACATAAGCAATTAATTCATAAGTGTGTTAACAATTGATTGATAAATATGTTAGCAATTAATTCATAATAGTCTGTAGACAATTAATTCATAATAGTCTGTGGACAATTAATTCAAAATAGTCTGGAATCTCGCTATATGTTTTGTTGCTCGCCTTTATATCCATTTTAGTATGTTTATATCCTCTATATGTTAAGGACTCCGCACCTGAACACAGTACTCTTATTTAGTATAATTCAAAATAGTCTGGACAATTCATGCATAATAGTCTGTGAACAACTAATTCATAATTCTTTGTGGACAATTCATGTAGAAGAAAAGCTACTGAGTACAAGTTAAATAAGTGAGGAGTTGAATTCCTAAAAGTATCTAGACAATTAATTTGAGTTTTTCCAGTTTTCTGCAAGTACTCAACCAGAATAGCATCAGATGGGTTTATCTGAGCATGATTTTCTTCCACAGAGATTAGCCAATGTCAAGGCCAGTCCTAACAGATTTGTCAGTGCAAACCTGGTTGTGAACAAATTTAAGAACCGCCTAGTCAATATTTTACCATGTAAGTAGCTGTATCTTTTGTGTTAGAGCTGTTACCCGTTTGAGGATAGAAGACTTTCCAACATTTGACTTTACAGACGTTTGACTTTACTGCTGGCCAACAGGATCTGGAAGAGGTCTCTAGAAATACACACACACCCCTCCTAAATATTACACGATGCAGGAAATGAAAGGGTGGACAATGTTCTTTCGCTAGTGGTTCAGGAGGTGAACAAGAATAAGTGTGACATGATTTTTTTGCTCAACCCCTAAGATACTAAACCGTTGGTAACCGCTGACGCCCTCAAATCTTATACCGCTGAAAAGCACTGGTTCTCATTGCATTTGTTTCTCGGTTACTATGCCTATCATTACATTTGTTTCTCGGTTACTATGCCTATCATTGCGTTTGTTTCTCGGTTACTATGCCTATCATTGCCGTCTGTTTTGAATTCATATGCAAGGAGAAGGTATCGATGAAGTATCAAAAACATCTTGGAAGTTAGAACCTGTGCATTTTCACCCAAAAACTTTGCGATTTATCAGATAGTGAGCAAGTAGGGCCATCAAGACAGAATCTGTTTGATCTATTTGACAAGTTAGACTTTGATTATGATGATAATCAATCAGATATTGAGATTATAGAGTGATAACGATGAGCTAGATCTATACCATAGCAATGATATCGTTGATGGTTTGGTCAGTTTACGATGGTCATAGGCCTAGTGGCACAATTGTGAACGATGCAGGGGATGCACTGCTTCTGATGGATGGAGCTTTTATTGTAGCAGGTGCATATGTACAACAATTTCTACTTTTTGCACGCTAGCATTATATTTTAGACACTCCTCGATTCTTCTTCTTCTTCTTCTTCGTTCGTTCTCAATCTCCCGCTACCAAACCCTGAATGAGCTTAAGTAGCAGAATGTAGTCTAGAGGATGGAATGCATTGTGTCGTAGTTTACAGCACGGCTGCGATATCTGCACCTTTCGGTACAACACATCCGACTTCAGCAAGCATTTTTTTATTACCGGGTTAGCATTCCCTCTTCGATCCCTTCTCCTTAGCCAGTCTGCCCTGCTGCAGCCTGTTATCCAGGATCACCGCGTGGAGGTGTAGAAAGGTCTTGGCAGCTCTGGTTCGCTGGCCCTGACGCTAGCAGTCAGCCATAGGTCGCTGACCACTGCGCTGCTCAGCATCTTGATCCCACTCCTCCATTCATTCATAACATATTCAAAATGTATTTCATTATCGTAACAAATTTTTTTTAATGTACAGATAAAATAAGACAAAACACCCATTTCTCATTGGTTTTGTTGGTTTAATCCTGAATGCTATGGATCATTACAACAAAAATGCCTGTAGGATCTTAACGATCACAAAAATGTGTCTATCTTGAAAGCCATGATTGTGTGAACATTTTTTTACCTTGACTGGAGTATGTTTTCTGAAAAAATTATGTGACCTAGATTTTATTTCTTGCTTTTACAAACTTTTTTATGCAGACAACTTTTAAAACATTGTGTTAAAACATAGAAAATTAATTTGCTTTGTTCGTTTCCAAAGGAGATACAAACCAGGATTTAAAACACTAACAAACATATATTTCCTTTCAATTGTCCCTGCTCATTTGGTACTCAACACGACAGTAAAATCTTTACTAATTGGTAGTTATGAAACGTGACATGTGTATTACCAACAGTATTACGTCTTTTTAAATGAATGTGTAAAATGCATGTTTGTTTTTTTTTGGTTTTAAGTTGATGTATAGTATTTCAAATTTGTCATTACTGATTACAATAAATATGGTTTCAATTGTTCTGTTTTGTCAATAGATGAAACAACAAGAGTGTGCTTACAGCCAATTCGAGGGGTCGATGGCTCTGATTACATCAATGCCAGCTTTATCGATGTAAGTCTCACACATAAATAGTAATTGTTGATCGTTAGTTAACCCTTTCCTGTCCTGTATAATTTTGCTCATTTGTGTCTTTCCAGCCGAGCCAAGTGTCGGAATTTCACACGCCAAAGTTTTATTAAAAACAAAATTTATTAGTATTCAACAAATTTAGTTAAAAATTATAATCTTGACATCGAAAGACACAAACTAATCTGTGACATAAAGTATCCATAATCAAGATGATATATTTGTACGAGATGTTAAATGGCATTAATCTGAAGATTGGGGAGGAAAACGAATACTTGTGTCTTGTACTCAACATGTTGTCTGTTTGATCCATGTATCTATCAATTCCATTACAGATACCTTTCTTATTATATGTTCCAGTCAAAGTCTGAACCAGACATGTGTTGAATATCCAGAAGCAAGTTCATTGGTCTGATCACAAAATTAATAATTTCTCATGTTTTAGAGCCCAACTTTCATAGCAATTAATATGTCCACTTTGAAACATTACAACTTTCTTAAATGTGTACATATCAGAAATAACTATATAGTTAAACGTCAATTGCACATGCGTGGACTCATCATATTATAGTGCCATGAAAAAATTAAATCCCAAAATCAAAATCACAAAACGCAAATGCTTGTTTTGGAAGTCTGTGTTGGTCATAGCAGACTAGAATTTTCCTTTTTACGGCACTTGAAGATGTCGTTTACAAGTCAACATCATATTTTCTTTTTTTTAGATAAGCAGGTACCTTTCAATTTTATTTTTTTAAATCTAGATATAATATTGTGATAAAGTTGCGTGTTTAGGACAGTCACCTCTTATTGAAGTACCTCACACATATCGAGCTGGCCTAACATACTTCTAAACTGGCCACATCATATCCTTGAACTTACTTGGCTTGACCCTCTTCTTTGTATCTATTAAAACAGAATTGCTATTTCTTTTGGAGACCGATTCTTAATTTGAAGCATCTTTGTGAGTTTGGCCATGTATCTCCATTTACTCAGGCTTCATCTTCTGTAGTTCTTTGCCATGTGTTCTAAGTCAACACTTTTCTCTTCTCTTATTGCTTCCACTTCAGCACATGTCTAGTGATATTTTGATGTTGCCTCCTGAACATACATTCCTTTCCATCTGCTCTTTCCTGTTCTTAAATGGAGAATGGAAAAATAACTCTGTTGTAGCAAGGGAAGAGAACTGGCCATCCCAGCTCAAAGAGACCTTATACAATGAAGACTCTAAAAATAAAACAAGTTTCCACAACTCACATGATTTTTATTTGTCACACACTGTCCAAGATCAAAAGTCGATAACATATATAGGTACTGGCTCAGGGACCCCACCAGGACAAAAACATATATAGGTAAAGAGAGATGGTACAGAAATAATTATGGATAAAATATAAAAGTCTTATGGGAACACTTAAGGAAAAAAAGTTTAGAAAGGTCACAATGATGGGCATTTTAGATAGAGCAGATGGGTCAGACTATCTAGATAGCAAAATAATAGGTATCAACCTTAGGTTACAGGTGATGTGTGCGGACATGGGAATGGAATTTATTGATGTTAAAGTATACAAAATAAAATGTTAGATAGGGGAGGTTTACATCTAAATGAGATAGGACAGCATGTTGTAGCAAAGTATATGTTCAATCATTGTGTTACAAATTTAAACTAGTAAGGCCTATGAAGTATGAGACTAAAGATTGGCCTACAATAGGGTGCTATAGAGGATGTAGTCAAAGGGGAGTGTTGGTGTCAGGGAAGTGTGAAATAAATAGTGGAAAAGCAAACACTAAAATGATAAAGAAGAAGCAAAAAAGAGGAAAACCAACAACATTACAAACTAAAATGTTTTTATGCAAATGTGAGAAGCATAGTAAATAAAAGAGAAGAATTGGAACTGAATGTAGAAGAAGAAAAACCAGATATAATAGGATTAACAGAATCATGGACATATGAGGACATTGCAGGATAGTGAACTTGAAATAGAGGTATATATAATGTTAAGGAAAGATAGGATAGTTGGAGACAAGACTAAAGGAGGTGGCGTTTTATTATACTGTATAAATTCTGTTAATATAACGATCAAAGATTATTTTTCATGTGGTAACAAAAATGAAAGTGTATGGGGAGAAATAGAAAGTGGGGGTGAAAAAACAGTGATTGGAGTGTGCTATAGATGTCCATCAAGTCAAAAAGAGGAAGATGAGGAGCTGATTAGTAGCATAGCAAAGGCAAGTGAAGTGAAATTATTATTAATGGGAGATTTCAACTTTCCAGAAATAAAATGGGACATGGCAGAAGCACTTGTAGAGTCAAAACCTTTTGTTAAGTGCATAACTGACAATTTTTTAATTCAACATATAGAAGCAGCCACCAGAGTCAAAAACATACTCACCTAGTTTTTACTACAGAGGAAAATATGATTGAAAACGTTACCGTTGGGGAACTGTTTGGCTCAAGTGACCATAAAATCATCCGTTGGAATCTTATTGCGGGGAAAGAAGTAAACATAAACACGCGAACATACGACTACTCTAGGGCAGATGTTAAGAGGATGAAAGAGGCAGCGAACCACATAATCTGGAAAGATATTGTTGTAGGAACAGATGTTGAACAGGAGTGGGAGAGTTTTAAAACAGTTCTAGAAACGCTAAAAGAGGAATGTGTTCCATGTAGGGAGGTAAACCCCAAGCATAAAAAGTGGATAACTAGATTTGTAGTGAAATGTAGAAGAGCGAAAAATAAAGCATGGAAAAACTATATAGAGGCAGGTAAATCAAAAGAAACATATGTAAAGTAAAAGCTTCTTCTCTTATGTTAGAAATAAACAAAGAACGAAAGACAAAGTAGACCCTCTCATAGACAGTACAGGGAAAATAATAAGTGAGAATAGGGAGGCAGCTAATCTGCTCAATCAGTACTTTGGCACAGTCTACACAAAAGAGGACTGCTCCAAGATCCCAGAGCCTATAGATATTTTTCAAAGAGACATGGATACAGCGGGATTAAGATCAATCTGTATAACAGAGGAAATGGTTTTTAATAAATTGGAGGAGTTGAAAGTGAATAAATGTCCAGGTCAAGATGGTATTCACCCAAAATTGCTGTATGAAATTAGAAACCAACTAGCAAAACCATTGGCTATATTATGTTCTCAATCACTTACAAAAGGGATTGTTCCACGGGATTGGAAAGATGCAGGAGTGATCCTCTTATTCAAAAAAGGCAAAAAATCAGATCCAGCAAATTATAGACCGGTGAGTTTAACAAGCATAGTCTGTAAATTGTTAGAGTCAATAATCAAAGAAAACATTGTAATGCATTTAGAAAAATGTTATCTAATTAGAAATAGTCAGCATGGGTTTACTAGAGGGAGATCATGCTTAACAAATCTATTAGAATTCATGGAGGAGGTTACTAAAATCATAGATAAAGGGGAGCCAGGGGATGTTATTTATCTAGACTTTGCAAAGGCCTTTGATAGAGTACCTCATCAAAGATTATTTCGAAAGTTAAAATCACATGGAATAGGTGGGGAAGTTGCCAAATGGATTAAAAATTGGTTAACGGGAAGAAGGCAGAGGGTGGGCATAAATAAGGAGTACTCTGAGTGGTGTGAAGTGAAAAGTGGTGTGCCACAGGGCTCGGTTTTGGGACCAATTTTGTTCTTGATATATATAAATGATTTGGACATTGATATGGGATCCATGATTGCAAAATTTGCTGATGACACAAAACTATGCAGTAGTGTCTCATCTAAAGCGGAAGTGAATATATTGATGTCAGATTTAGATAAAATTCGAGAATGGTCTGTAAGCTGGCAAATGGAGTTTAATGTAGATAAATGTACAGTTATCCACATGGGTAGATCCAATATGGAACATAATTACAGAATGGGAGAAAACAATATTAGAAAGATAGATAAGGAAAGGGACCTAGGGGTTATAATAGATCATACAGAAAATGTGAGTGAGCAAGTTAAGGTAGCAGTGAAAAAGGCAAATGCAATGTTAGGTATGATAAAAATAAATATTAAACATAGGAGCAAGGAAGTGATCGTCAAACTGTATAAAGCTTTAGTTAGACCTAGATTGGAGTACTGTGTACAGGTGTGGAGTCCTTATCATAGAGGGGACATAAACATGCTGGAAAGAATACAAAAAAGAGCGACAAAGATGATAGTGGGATTCCAGAATTACAGTTATGAGGAACGACTCAGAAAAACCGACCTACAGTGTCTCGAAGAGAGAAGAATTTGTGGTGACTTAATACAGGTTTATAAGATGATCAGAGGAATGGATAAATTAGACTATAGCAAGTTTTTTAAAATACAGTCACCCACAATAACACGAGGGCATAGCAACAAGCTGACTAAAGAGAGGTCCAGGTTAGATATTAGGAAATATTTTTTAGTGAATGGTGAATGTTTGGAATGCATTGCCAGGGGAGGTAGTGGAGGCAGGGACAGTTAATGCATTTAAGAATAAACTAGATGCGCATAGCTTTTAGAGCAAGGTGATGTAAATGTAACTGGTTGTATACAGACTCTGCAGGGTCTTCTAAACCAGTATAAAGACGTTAAGTTAAGTTAAGGTAATGGCTCAGTCACCACACCAGAACAAAAACATATATAGGTAATGGCTTAGTGGCTGGACCAGGACAAAAACATATAGGTAATGCCTCAGTGGCTGGACCAGGACAAAAACATATATAGGTAATGGCTTAGTGGCTGGACCAGGACAAAAACATATAGGTAATGCCTTAGTGGCTGGACCAGGACAAAAACATATATAGGTAATGGCTTAGTGGCTGGACCAGGACAAAAACATATAGGTAATGGCTTAGTGGCTAGACCAGGACAAAAACATATATAGGTAATGGCTTAGTGGCTGGACCAGGACAAAAACATATAGGTAATGGCTTAGTGGCTAACCAGGACAAAAAACATATATAGGTAATGGCTTAGTGGCTGGACCAGGACAAAAAACATAAATAGGTAATGGCTTAGTGGCTGGACCAGGACAAAAAACATATATAGGTAATGACTTAGTGGCTGGACCAGGACAAAAACATATATAGGTAATGGCTTAGTGGCTAACCAGGACAAAAAACATATATAGGTAATGGCTTAGTGGCTGGACCAGGAGAAAAACATATATAGGTAATGCCTTAGTGGCTGGACCAGGACAAAAAACATATAGGTAATGGCTTAGTGACCTCATCAAGACAAAAACAGAATGACACACACATTACAGCCACAAAGCCTTCATCAAAGATACGAATGATAACAAATCGCAACAACAAAAATAGTCATGATGTTAAATTCTAACTTAAACTGCTCATTTAACATCATGTCTTGTTTTCTTGTTATGATTTGTTAGTTAATATAGTTCATTCTTTGTCCCTGACGAAGGCTTTGTGGTCGTATTTTTGTCCAGGTGCGGTCACTAAGCCATTACCTATTATTATCGACTTGTTCCGATATAAAACAGTATTTTAGCCTTTCTTGTATTTAAACTATTTATGGTATTGAATTTTACTGCACTCTTACATATGTTTACCATACATCAATTTTACTGCAAGTAATGTCTTTTCTGCAATTCATGTATCATTTACCTAGTTGTACTGATTTTTGTTGAATACTAAATTTACTTTTTCATTTTATGTTGTTTTTGGTTGTCTAGGCCTTGATAAAGATTTATTTAGATGGGAACATTGGTATATGTCTGCTACTGTTCTCATGTACAACTTGCTTGTGTCTACATAGGGTTACCGTTACAAGAAAGCGTATGTTGCCACTCAAGGTCCATTGGCTGAGACCACAGAGGACTTCTGGAGAATGTTATGGGAACACAACTCTACCATCATTGTCATGCTGACCAAGCTACGAGAGATGGGCAGGGTATGTTAGTCTCTTATACTGTTCTATGATTGTATAAAGGAAGATGATGTCTTCCAGAATAAGAATTTGGCATGTGAGGACAGTAAGCTGTGCCAAAATATTGTCTGGGTGAACTGCACAGCTGTGCCATAATCTGGGTGAACTGTACAGCTGTGCCAAAATCTGGGTGAACTGAACAGCTGTGCCAAAATCTGGTGAACTGTACAACTGTGCCAAAATCTGGTGAAGTGTACATCTGTGCCAAAATCTGGGTGAACTGTACAGCTGTGCCAAAATCTTGGTGAACTATACAGCTGTGCCAAAAATCTGGGTGAACTGTACAGCTGTGCAAAAATCTGGGTGAACTGTACAGCTGTGCCAAAATATTGTCTGGGTGAACTGCATAGCTGTGCCAAAAGTATGTCTGGCTGAACCGGCACATCCTGAGAGCGCAGCATCAAATAGGTCCTGCACTTAGTGAGTCACTGAAAGTTGTGGTTGGAAGGGACCCGCCTACCTTAGTGTATATTTATTTTGCTACCCAATATACCAAAATGATAAAAGCAAATGGTCAGGAACTCAAAGTTGTACACCGGTTCAAGTATCTGGGATCAGTGACGAAGGAGCCTGAGATAGTTGCTAGAACAGCACAGACAACAGCTTACATGTTTGAAACCAATATGGCAAGATAAGCGGCTCGCCCTCAGCAGAAAAGTTAGACTTATGCGCTCATTGGTGCTCTCAATATTTGTGGATGTCTGTGAGACTTAGACCATTACTGCGGATATCCAGTGGAGAATACATGCAATGGAAATGAGGTGCTTTAGAAGACTCTTGAATGTTATATATAAGGATTGTGTCACGAACGTAGAAATACGACGAGAGTGGAAAACGCAATTGTGCCTTTTGATGATCTGTTCACAGCTATCAAAATGCCGAAAGATGTCTTGGTATGGGCACGTCATGAGGTCCAGTGGAATTACAAATTCGATACTGGATGGTTCTGTACCAGGAAAGAGAGGGTGGGGTCGTCCAAGGAAGAGATGGGCAGACAACATCACTGAGTAGTCAAACCTTCATCCCAGTGAGGCACGACTGGCGGCAGTGGACAGAGAGAGATGGCATGAGATTGTAGGAGTGTTCCACAACGACCTGATAGATTACAAGATGAACTGAACTCAACTGATACCACCTACCTTTCCCCAAGCTTAGTAAACGTACTATGGATAGCCTTTGGCTATCTGGCAGCAGGCATACACTTGCCTGTTGAAAACCAGGATTCCAAGTTGTCTTTTTCACATGTTATGCACTGCCTGAAATTACTGTATAGCAAGTGTAGACAACCTTTCTTCTTCTTCTTCTTCTTCTTCGTACGCAGTCAGACAGCGGTCAGTTCACCGGTACCGCACGGGCATTCGTCGGTACCACCTATCTTCAATTTGTTGAATAGGTGGTACCTCAGTCTATTGTGGCCAGTGCGGTCTGAAGACAACGACCTGCTCTCTTCTGTTCAACTGGTAATAGGCATCGTTTTTGGTGTAACCAGTATGTTCGGTTTCCCATTTGGTCATGTATCTGGCAGACAACCTTTCATTTGTTCAGCATGCCATGCAGGATTGTCCGTCCATTTTCTGAGCCATGTCATTAATAGAATACAGCCACAAGTCTTAGCATAAAATAAATAAAATTATTTTTATATGGGTTGTTGTTGAATGCCCAAAATGAGCAAGGTTACTCTTTTGTGCGCCGTGAAAAGGGCATTTAGTATCAGATTACAGTAGCATTCCTTACAAGCATGGTGATAGGTGAACTGGGGAACTCCAGGCGGTTGTGTTGTGCTTGGCTTCATCTGCATGTCGCTCACTACTACGGGAATCACATCAATCTCCCACGTCTTTAGCTAGACTGCCATGAAAGCAGCCCATCTCTAGGGAGACCTGCATGGAAGTGAGGGGAGGTTCTTGGCCAGTATGTTTTACCTAACCCTTGCTAACATGTTCGGTCAGTATGTCCTCTAAATCTCCTCTAAATATATAGAATATACATATGAATCATAGATTGATTATTGTGTCAAGGGCGAAGATGGAGACGCGACAGAAGATGTGATGATTAGTTAAGTGTTTATTGTCTTTGCATCACATCTGTTTGTAACAACTATCCACATTTTTGCTTTCAGGAAAAATGCCACCAGTACTGGCCCAGTGAGAGGTCAGCCAGGTACCAGTATTTTGTGGTTGACCCTATGACAGAGTATAATATGCCACAGTACATTCTGAGGGAATTCAAGGTCACAGATGCCCGGGTATGTCTCATTGCCTTATTTCTCCTGTCATGATGCACTATTTTATCGTTCATTAACACATTAGCTTGAGCTCAATGGGATTTTAAACACAACAAATGGTCAAATTACATTGTAAGGAAAGTGAGCATTTCTTTATGGGCTTGTTATAGGAAGAGGAGGGTTGGGGTACACCATGACAATGGGCACAACATTATAATGGTACAACCACTTGGGAGAAGAGACAATATGTCAAAGAGCGATAATGCTGGATTATTTAAGCTAATGGTATGAAGATTGTTACCAGCATTATTGATAAACAAACAAACAACATCTGATGGGAGAGAACAGGACAAAGATGGGTGGAACAGAAATCTTAGGAAGAAGGTGGTGCTGGATAGGCCATACACTACGAGGGGGAAAACTCCCTTGCTCTCCAAAGTTAGTATCATCAGGCATTAAGAGGCAAATGAAAGGGAAAGAACAACTGGAGAAGAGATCTAGAGGCCGATACAAGAAACACAGGGAGATGCTAGAAAGAACTGGAGAAAATAGCGCAGGATATGTCTGCTTTAACTTAACTTAACTTAACGTCTTTATACTGGTTTAGAAGACCCTGCAGAGTCTGTATACAACCAGTTACATTTACATCACCTTGCTCTAAAATCTATGCGCATCCAGTTTATTCTTAAACGCATTAACTGTCCCTGCCTCCACCACCTCCCCTGGCAATGCATTCCAAGCAGACACCACTCTCTGACTAAAAAAATATTTCCTAATATCTAACCTGGACCTCTCTTTAATCAGCTTGTAGCTATGCCCTCGTGTTATTGTAGGTGGCTGTATTTTAAAAAACTTGTTATAGTCTAATTTATCGATTCCTCTGATCATCTTATAAACCTGTATTAAGTCACCACGAATTCTTCTCTCTTCGAGACACTGTAGGCCCGTTTTTCTGAGTCGTTCCTCATAACTGTAATTCTGGAATCCAACTATCATCTTTGTCGCTCTTTTTTGTATTCTTTCTAGCATGTTTATGTCCCCTCTATGATAAGGACTCCACACCTGTACACAGTACTCCAATCTAGGTCTAACTAAAGCTTTATACAGTTTGACGATCACTTCCTTGCTCCTATGTTTAATATTTCTTTTTATCATACCTAACATTGCATTTGCCTTTTTCACTGCTACCTTAACTTGCTCACTCACCTTTCCTGTATGATCTATTATAACCCCTAGGTCCCTTTCCTTATCTTTCTTTCTAATATTGTTTTCTCCCATTCTGTATTTATGTTCCATATTGGATCTACCCATGTGGATGACTGTACATTTATCTACATTAAACTCCATTTGCCAGCTTACAGACCATTCTCGAATTTTATCTAAATCCGACATCAATATATCCACTTCCGCTTTAGATGAGACACTACTGCATAGTTTTGTGTCATCAGCAAATTTTGCAATCATGGATCTCATATCAATGTCCAAATCATTTATATATATCAAGAACAAAATTGGTCCCAAAACCGAGCCCTGTGGCACACCACTTTTCACTTCACTCCACTCAGAGTACTCCTTATTTATGCCCACCCTCTGCCTTCTTCCTGTTAACCAATTTTCAATCCATTTGGCAACTTCCCCACCTATTCCATGTGATTTTAACTTTCGAAATAATCTTTGATGAGGTACTCTATCAAAGGCCTTTGCAAAGTCTAGATAAATAACATCCACTGGCTCCCCTTTATCTATGATTTTAGTAACCTCCTCCATGAATTCTAATAGATTTGTTAAGCATGATCTCCCTCTAGTAAACCCATGCTGACTATTTCTAATTAGATTAAATTTTTCTAAATGCATTACAATGTTTTCTTTGATTATTGACTCTAACAATTTACAGACTATGCTCGTTAAACTCACCGGTCTATAATTTGCCGGATCTGATTTTTTGCCTTTTTTGAATAAGGGGATCACTCCTGCATCTTTCCAATCCCGTGGAACAATCCCTTTTGTAAGTGATTGAGAACATAATATAGCCAATGGTTTTGCTAGTTGGTTTCTAATTTCATACAGCAATTTTGGGTGAATACCATCTTGACCTGGACATTTATTCACTTTCAACCCCTCCAATTTTTTAAAAACCATTTCCTCTGTAATACAGATTGATCTTAATCCCGCTGTATCCATGTCTCTTTGAAAAATATCTATAGGCTCTGGGATCTCGGAGCAGTCCTCCTTTGTGAAGACTGTGCCAAAGTACTGATTAAGCAGATTAGCAGCCTCCCTATTCTCACTTATTATTTTCCCTGTACTGTCTATGAGAGGGCCTACTTTGTCTTTCGTTCTTTGTTTATTTCTAACATAAGAAAAGAAGCTTTTACTGTCAGTCTTGATCCTCTGAGCAAGTTTTTTTTCAAAGTCTATTTTTGCTGTTTTATTCGCTTTCTGAGATATGTTCTGCTTGTCCAAATATTTTACATATGTTTCTTTTGATTTACCTGCCTCTATATATTTTTGCCATGCTTTATTTTTTGCTCTTCTACATTTCACTACAAATCTAGTTATCCACTTTTTACGCTTGGGGTTTACCTCCCTACATGGAACACATTCCTCTTTTAGCGTTTCTAGAACTGTTTTAAAACTTTCCCACTCCTGTTCAACATCTGTTCCTACAATAATATCTTTCCAGATTATGTGGTTTGCTGCCTCTTTCATCCTCTTAACATCTGTCTTAGAGTAGTCGTATGTTCGCGTGTTTATGTTTACTTCTTTCCCTGCAATAAGATCCCAACGGATGATTTGATGGTCACTTGAGCCAAACAGTTCCCCAACGGTAACGTTTTCAATCATATTTTCCTCTGTGGTAAAAACTAGGTCGAGTATGTTTTTGCCTCTGGTGGCTGCTTCTACATGTTGAATTAAAAAATTGTCAGTTATGCACGTAACAAAAGGTTTTGACTCTACAAGTGCTTCTGCCATATCCCATTTTATTTCTGGATAGTTGAAATCTCCCATTAATAATAATTTCCCTTTACTTGCCTTTGCTATGCTACTAATCAGCTCCTCATCTTCCTCTTTTTGACTTGATGGACATCTATAGCACACTCCAATCACTGTTTTTTCACCCCCACTTTCTATTTCTCCCCATACACTTTCATTTTTGTTACCACATGATAAATAATCTTTGATCGTTATATTAACAGAATTTATACAGTATAATAAAACGCCACCTCCCTTAGTTTTGTCTCCAATTATCCTATCTTTCCTTAACATTGTATATCCCTCAATTTCAAGTTCACTATCTGCAATCTCCTCATATGTCCATGATTCTGTTAACCCTATTATATCTGGTTTTTCTTCTTCTACATACAGTTCCAATTCTTCTCTTTTATTTACTATGCTTCTCACATTTGCATAAAAACATTTTAGTTTGTAATGTTGTTGGTTTTCCTCTTTTTGCTTCTGCTTTATCATTTTAGTGTTTGCTTTTCTACTATGTATTTCACACTTCCCTGACACCAAATTACCCCTTTGACTACATCCTCTATAGCACCCTATTGTAGGCCTATCTTTAGTCTCATACTTCATAGGCCTAACTAGTTTAAATTTCTAACACAATGATAGAACATATACTTTGCTACAACATGCTGTCCTATCTCATTTAGATGTAAACCTCCCCTATCTAACATTTTACTTTTGTCTACTTTAACATCAATAAATTCCATTCCCATGTCCGCACACATCACCTGTAACCTAAGGTTGATACCTATTATTTTGCTATCTAGATAGTCTGACCCATCTGCTCTGTCTAAAATGCCCATCATTGTGACCTTTCTAAACTTTTTTTCCTTAAGTGTTCTCATAAGACTTTTATATTTATCCATAATTATTTCTGTACCATCTTTGATAGGGTTGGTTGACAGCCTATGCAACCCAAGGTGTTAAAGAAGAAGAAGAAATAGATTATCAAGAAGCATATTTTAGACTTCCTTGGTTGGTCATTTTAGTAGGCCGTTATGGATGAAAGATATTGTTCAGACACAAAGTTTTAAACAAAGTATATATTTACATAAATAATGGTAACAAAGGAGATAAACCTGTACAAACTACAGGTAACACATCTAAATTGACATCATTGTCTGTAACCATGCTGAATAACATAGTTTATATCTTTCTGAAATTGCTTTGTTATTTCTCCGTCATTGTGTGACATATTGTTTGTCCATGTGAATTCAGGATGGCCAGTCAAGAACTATCAGACAGTTCCAGTTCACAGACTGGCCAGAGCAGGGTGTTCCTAAGTCAGGAGAGGGTTTCATTGACTTCATTGGTCAAGTCCATAAGACCAAAGAACAGTTTGGACAGGAGGGTCCAATCTCCGTACACTGCAGGTCAGTAGAGCTCTCATTTCCTTTTTTTTTTTTTTTTTTTGTGAAACTGATAGTTTAGAGCACTAAAATTGAATAATTCTTGCATTTATAGAAAATGACACAAAATATATATTTATATCATTATCAATGCTCAAAATTCTCAGTTTTTCCATCTGTTTTGTTTGTCCGTTTTGTCAGTCAGTGTGTCAAAACAGCCAAAGCAGAAACTAAATATGATATATGCTGACATTGTCACATTGACATCTAAAACATAATTTAGTATTAAATTAAAGTTGGACTTTTAAATTGACTTTAAAATATTTTCAAAACTATGTGCGATCTCTTTGTTGTGCACTTTGCCATCATCAGTGAACCTAGGTATTTAAACTCCCTTACTTGCTTGGTAACATAACAGACGGATCCTTGGAATAACCTACAGATATCGTGTCACAAACGTCACGAAACACAATCACACAGTCTACTGGGCCTTATCAGTGATAAGACCCGCAAGCTTCAATGGTATGGCCATGTACTGCGATCGAGTGGGCTACCAAACAAAGTACTCAAAGGCACAGTCTCTCCAGCAAGAGGAAAAAAGGCCGCCCCAAGAAACGCTGGACAGATGATATTCAGAAGTGGACACGAAAGTCCCTGGAGGACACCGAAATTATGGCGCTGGACAGACAAAAATGGCCTGAATTTGTTCAGGAGGAGATGCCAAAACGACTTCACACAGACCAACGATGAATCACACACCGCCCGGGAGAGAATTGGGCACCCCCCAGAAAAGAACATGCCCAAGTCACATCACTCACAAGTGGAGGGATGCCCATGGTTACTGTCTGACTGCGTACGAAGAAGGAGGGATGCCCATGGTTACTGTCTGACTGCGTTCGAAGAAGAAGAAGGAGGGATGCCCATGGTTACTGTCTGACTGCGTACGAAGAAGAAGAAGAAGGAGGGATGCCCATGGTTACTGTCTGACTGCGTACGAAGAAGAAGAAGAAGGAGGGATGCCCATGGTTACTGTCTGACTGCGTAAGAAGAAGAAGGAGGGATGCCCATGGTTACTGTCTGACTGCGTAAGAAGAAGAAGAAGGGATGCCCATGGTTACTGTCTGACTGCGTACGAAGAAGAAGAAGGAGGGATGCCCCTATGACCTTTCTGAGGGTTACGATAAAGTCGAGACAAGATTTGCTTGATACTTATGTTCCTGCTATGGAAACTTCTTCTGTGCACATGTTCATGTGAAATCATCATATTATGTCTTTTCTGTGTTGATCATCATTTCATATTCGTTACAAGCAAAATTGAGATGTTAGGTGGTGTTGAAGGTGTTCTCCATTTTGGTAAAAGATGACCTGATCAGCAAACAATAGTTCATTTATGAACTCCTCAGGGGGTTAAGCCAACTGTATAATTGTATACATATAATTTTGAATAAAAGTGGAGAAAGAACACACCGCTGTCATACAGCACTCAGCACTGGAAACTAATTTGTCATACCGACATTTGTTCATGCTGCAGCTTTGCCCGTTTACATAAATGCATAAATGCTATCCAGTAATTGACCCTCCACACCATATTCCTGCATTACTTCCCATAGTTTGCCTCTGGTTACCTTGTCAAACACCTTTTCCTGTGGAGTTTCTTATTGTATTCTATGGTTTTTTTTCACTTAACTGCCTAAGCATAAATATAGCATCCGTACATCTCCTGCTTTTCCGTAATCCAGACTGTGAAGCACTGAGCAGCAGCTCCACAATGGTTCGTACTCGCTGTTCAAGGACCCGTGCAAATATTTTATCCGACATGGCTAAGGAGGGAAATGCCCCTATACGAGCTGCCGTTCTTTCTGCGCAATATATTTCTGGGTTTGTACAAATGAAATGATGTTGCACAGATGCTATACCGTCATTTACTTGTGCACTTGGAACAAGTAAGTTTGTGTATTGTTAGAATCCGACTCACATACATTTTATTCTTTAAAGTTGTACAATAAAAACCGTTTCAATTTTTAACATTTTATTTCGATTGACATTTAAAAACGTCTGTCATTATTGAAATTTTAATTACTAGCAATTCATAATAACAAAACTATAGGGAAAAGGCATGTACAGAACTGTGTACATTTATAAACTGAAGGAAATGCAAAAATAACTACAAATTAAAGAAACTGGTCCAAGTCGACAGCTATATCCTAGGGACATCACCGTTCTTTCCCTCAGCCCCATTACGCTAAAGGACAAAACCATTTGCCCAACAATCAGATCACCCCCGACTCTGCTGTTTGCAGATTATATATCATATTTCATCTGTAACATCAAAAACATGACTACTATGGGGCTTATCTTGAAGAGTGGGATGACAAGAGGCACTAGCATGAGATGGAAGCTGAGGGAGTGACTTCCTTAATCAGGGTGGATGTTGTGTCCAAATCTCAATACTTGCTTCAGAAGGTACATAAAAGATGATCAGATGGTGGACATAACTAGGTTCTTGTGTGAATCTATTGTCCTGGCTATGCTGGGACTCACGACAATGAACAAGTGGACATCCTGACTCTGAAAGCAGCTGGAGTGGGAACATTAGATATGTTTTGAGGGACATACTAAAATCAATCAATTCTACCGCACTTGCTCTCTTAACACACACACACATACACCCCCCTCCCGCTTGACATGTTTGTCAAGCAGAGAAAAGCACCTAAGAAGACTTAACAGGAGTCTGTACAACCAGCAAGCTACAAGAACCATTGGTATCAATACCGTAAGTCATTTGCTGAAAGAAAGACATCACTTATATGTCTTCTCAGAATGCAGTGATATCAATTCTGTATTATATAATATTACTTGCTATGTTTAGGAATTGCCTATGTGTCCCATAAATTACCTTCATTTAATTGCCTCCATTTCCTAGTGCTGGTGTTGGACGAACTGGTGTATTCATCACACTAAGTATTGTGTTAGAGAGGATGAGGTACGAGGGTGTGGTGGACATGTTTCAGACAGTCAAAATGTTGCGGACCCAGAGACCTGCCATGGTACAAACTGAGGTAAGTGTTAGACTATCACCCGAGGTACAGTTGTGCTGAATCATGAACTCAAGATGACCCTCTACCTAAACAGGTGCGAACTAAAACATAACTAAGGATACAATTGTTTAAAGATATCACTACAGAAGACTTTTGACACTGCCTTGTGTATGTGGCTTCTTCTACTTACCACCCTCACAGCTTTCTCCCTGACAGGAAGCCTGTACTAAAGGATTGAGTTGCTCTTTCAGTGTAGTTTTTCTATAGCATTCTGTTTATATGGTGAGTCTGCTAGATCCATGCACAACACTCTTTACTTGCCTCTGATGATGAGCTTGGAAGAATGCAGTGGGTCAGTACTGTCTTTTATCAAAGTTCAGTCAATGTAGACACAAAACATCATCTTTGAAATAAAACATGTTTAGCACTAAACATTCATTGCAAATTTTTATATTTATACACTTCTTGTGCACAACTATGGCGGCTTCCTAGAAATCTCAGATTTGGACTACACATCCACAAAGGAAAGACTAAAATCATGAGAGTTACCAGCAATAGCTTCAGCAATTAATCTGATTACATTAGATGGGGGAAGCCAACACCACCACAATTCCTCTATCTGTCTTTCTCTCTGTTTCTCTCTCTCTCTCTCTCTCTCAAAAGGATGTTCAATCCTTCTTACATCTTAGTTATGGAGGCCCTGATAGGGATATCCAAATCAGAATGCAAGAGGCAAGAAATATTTGCATGGCACTAGGGAAAATGTGGCAATCAAGGGAGAGGAAATTCAGTTCTGCATGAAAATAGATATCTTCAACTTCAGTGTTAAGTCGGTGTTCTTGTAAGGCTTTTATACTTAGCAGACAACTAAAATGGCTACCAAAAAGGTGCACACTTTCAGCAATAAATGCCTTGCCAGACTTGAAGGTTTGAAACGGTAAGACAAGGTTTCAAATGTCACTTTTAGAGATGATCGGCCACATTTCTATTTTCTATTGATCAGCACATGGAAGGAGATGATAGAGGTAAATAGATCAATCCTTTTTCTTGACACAAAAGGGCAAGAGTAGTATAACCAGACTGAGATACTCTTGAAAAAGAGAATCAGAAATGTCAAAGGAACAGCGTTATGGTTGTTGGACCTGGAGAAATAGCATTGGATCGATTGAGTTGGTGAAGGTTTGCTGAAGGCCTATGCTCCACAGGGGACAAAGACTTTGTTCATTGGCTGATTGGGGCCGAAGATGCAGCACAGTGAATGAGCTGACAGCAGCCAGTTATGAGTAGCTGACTGCTTGCATTGTGGTCAGCAAACCAGAGCTGATCAAGACCATATTCCACCTCCCTGGAAACACACTGCACTAGTGTAGTCTGGCTAAGAGAATTGGGATCGGAGTGAGAAGACAAACCAGGTACCCAAAATAAGCCTGCTGAAACAAAATGGGTCAAAAGGTGCAGACATCACAGCTTTGCTGTAAACTACAACATTCTTTTCAAGACGAGCACCAAAAGAAGATTAATTGATTAATGGCATCAGCTGTACCTGTACATCACCTTTCTTGCCATGTATTTGTGTTACTTGGAAATATCAGTCTAGATATGTTTTAAGACGTGGATTGAAAATAACCATTTTTTTCTACACATTTGACACACGAAAGAACACCTCCAGACATCTGACTACATCAATAGCACACGAGTAATGAGATGAATGTGTATGTGCCAGTGTTCCATCTTGTTTGTACAAAACTTTCCATGCCTGTAGAATGTTGCTATTATCGCTTCGTCTCATAATGAACTAGATTATATCATTATACATGTGCTGCTAATTCAATATTTACTATGTATTACATGAACAGCCATATACCATATCATTTATATGGCTCAGCTGTTTACATGTTGTGATGTAGTGTAAATAAGTACAGAAACATGAACAGGTCAGATTTACTCTGACAGGAATCAAACATCTTAAAAGCTTTGTTACAACCAAAACATCTTTATCTGCGAAAAGTGCAGCTGTTTTGAGACTATCTAAGCACAAATGAAGAGCAACGAAGGTTGAACGACAGTTTTATACAAGTATTGTAAGATATCTTTCAACCAACTAAAGTCTACATCAAAGATTGAATGATTGAAAAGAAAAGGAACTAGATGTCATTTTATTTTGTACTGGTATTTCATGTATAGATTGGACTGTCACATTTTTCAAATTTGCCCACCTTAGATTATATAATAATTGTATGGTTTAAGTAAAGTTTCTAATGTGCTATTTCTGTTTCTCAAGTTCTTGATAAAGACCTTTATTGATCAAAAACCCCTGCATGTCCGATACAGCTCTTATGTGAAACCTCTTGCGGACATTTCAGTCAGTTTTAATATCCACTTTTCTTGCAGCCTGCCTGTACATGATCGTGCTATATGTATCGACTTTCCCTTCAGTCTTTCCAATATATGATTGTTTTATGTATCCAGTTTCCCTTCAGCCATTCCAATATATGTTTCTGTTTTATATATCCAGTTTCCCTTCAGTCTTTCCAATATATGATTGTTTTATGTATCCAGTTTCCCTTCAGCCATTCCAATATATGATTGTTTTATGTATCCAGTTTCCCTTCAGTCATTCCAATATATGATTCTGTTTTATGTATCCAGTTTCCCTTCAGCCATTCCAATATATGTTTCTGTTTTATATATCCAGTTTCCCTTCAGTCTTTCCAATATATGATTGTTTTATGTATCCAGTTTCCCTTCAGCCATTCCAATATATGATTGTTTTATGTATCCAGTTTCCCTTCAGTCATTCCAATATATGATTCTGTTTTATGTATCCAGTTTCCCTTCAGTCATTCCAATATATGATTCTGTTTTATGTATCCAGTTTCCCTTCAGTCATTCCAATATATGATTCTGTTTTATGTATCCAGTTTCCCTTCAGTCATCCAATATATGATTCTGTTTTATGTATCCAGTTTCCCTTCAGTCATTCCAATATATGATTCTGTTTTATGTATCCAGTTTCCCTTCAGTCATTCCAATATATGATTCTGTTTTATGTATCGACTTTCTCTTCAGTCTTTCCAATATATGATTGTTTTATGTATCCAGTTTCCCTTCAGTCATTCCAATATATGATTCTGTTTTATGTATCCAGTTTCCCTTCAGTCTTTTCAATATATGACTCTGTTTTATGTATCCAGTTTCCCTTCAGTCTTTTCAATATATGATTCTGTTTTATGTATCCAGTTTCCCTTCAGTCTTTTCAATATATGACTCTGTTTTATGTATCCAGTTTCCCTTCAGTCTTTTCAATATATGATTCTGTTTTATGTATCCAGTTTCCCTTCAGTCATTCCAATATATGATTCTGTTTTATGTATCCAGTTTCCCTTCAGTCTTTTCAATATATGATTCTGTTTTATGTATCCAGTTTCCCTTCAGTCATTCCAATATATGATTCTGTTTTATGTATCCAGTTTCCCTTCAGTCATTCCAATATATGACTCTGTTTTATGCCAAATTTAATTTAAAATGAAAATATTAAGAGGTCATACTTTCACATGTAACTGAATGTTGTTCTATCTTGATCTTCAACAGGACCAGTTTCAGTTCTGTTACCGAGCAGCTCTGGAATACCTGGGATCATTTGATCATTATGCTAATTAAGAGGTCATGGGCTCTCCATGCCTATGCTAAGCACCTATGAAAATCGACAATAAGAGCTCAGGGGCCAAAATACATCAAAATTCTTTTTTCTCCTTGGGAGTTTACTGCAAGCTTGGATTTTTATTTTTCATGACATCAATGTATAATTTGGCCTGGAAGCTGTATCCAGTAACAAGAAATACTATTCTGAGTTGTTTTTTCCACTGATGAAACAGTGAAGAGGCAATACTAGTAAGTCAACAGCACAAAGTGGATTTCAAAGGTATACACTGTGTTTGTGATATTTCTCAAAAAGGAAGACGACAGGTGAAAGTATTCAGACACTGTTTTAGTAAAGACATTTACCTGCGATCATTCTTGGAGAGGGTAGTTGTCTAGCAGTGCAACATTCATCTTGACACTGGCAGAGTCAGGTTGTTGATGATTGTCAGTGGAAAGAATCAATTATTCTTGAAATGAGAATATTTCATATGTGTTGGGAATAAAAGGCTTGGAGAATTACATGGAAGTTTAGACATACTTTGGTTGTGAAGTTTTTAAAGATTGGAAATGTAGCTAAATGAAAAATATTTAGGCTACGTAACATGGGAACCATTGGCCAAACTCTGGCATTCATTTTGTATTGTTTGGTACATTTCACACAATAAAGGAAATATCCAATGTGTTTCAGATATGTGTTTCTGCCCAAATGACATTTGTGGATACATGTACTTGGAGATAATGTTCATGAATATGCCAAAATATTTTACATGAATATTTGTGGATATTGACGAAACCATTTAATTAAGAGTGATTTTTGTTAATGTTTTCACTTTGAGTGACATGAGTTCAGGTGAGACCTTACCACTGCCATGGGAATGTCTGACAGTACAGCATCATTTCACACGCACGACAGATTTAATGTAGGACCAGCACTCATTCTTATAGTCAACTTGTTGTTTGATAAAATGTATGGTTTGGATATGAGAGGGCAGGTATGGTGTCATTCTCTTGTTGGGGACTCACAACTTTTCCCAGAGGTCTCTACTTAAATCAGTTGTTGATTTGTTGTCCTACACATCATACAACGTCCCAGCTGCCCTTGTGAAATACATTTCATATAATTAAAACAAACTTCTCAAAGTAGTTTATAAATATATATATATTGATAAATGATGATTCACTGGCACTCTGTCCACATATGACCAAAGTTGGTGTATTTGAGAACATATGAGGTCTTTCATAAGACAAGGGTCGACACAACACACAAGATCTTGTAGATAAATGTGAGCAACAGTCAAAGGGAAGCGCGTAGTACAGTAGTTAGCGTGCTGGCTTCGCATCTGAGAGGTCCTGGGTTCATTTCCCAGCTGAGGTGGAAATGGTTTTCCAGACCGCAATGGCTTCTGGGTCAACCCAGCCTTAAATGGGTACCGGTTCAGTCCGGGAAGTAAAGGCGGCCGGCATGATGCTGACCACATCATTCACTAACTGCCATGGGTTACATAATAATATAGGCCTATTACTATATTTCCTATGTGTCGCATGCCGTGGCGGGATCTTTACTTTTACTAACAGTCAATGGCAAGCCAACCCCAACATGAGAATCTACTATGAACAGGGAGAAACTAGCAATAAGAATATTTGTTTAAAGCTAGTCTTGGGAGTCAATGTGCACCCACCATAAAGGATATAGCAGTTTTGGCCTGTCAGTGCGATAAAGATCTGACCACAACGAAATTGTAAACTTATAACATTGAGCTACTTTTTATGAAGGAAACTTGACAATTAGAATGTTTGTTTTTTGTTCAAACTACTCTGTGTAGTAGTGGTGCACTTGCCATAAAAGTTCTTGCAGTTTGATATGAGAGAAAAGCTTGCCCATGTCATATTGAAGGCTTCATATGTTTGATGGACCAACTGGTTCAATTGTATTGTGTTCATGAACTATGTCAGCCATCACTTGACATTGGCTACTTTAATGTCATCGATGTTGTAACTCATTATCTCACATGTCATTATTCCAGGCATTATTTGAATGAACAGTTTTTTGTTGTTTGTCTTTGTTCCCCTCTAAGCTTTAATTTGGTATGTTATAGAAATCATTGAAAACAAAGAAGGATATTGTTGTTGTATTTGTCGCTAAAATTGCTGTTATTGCATATATTGATACAACTCTCTGACAAGAGGGAAAGGTGTACTCCACATTATTATTATTCTCACATGTAGCATAATATTAGTCTCATTTGTAAATGGGAAATGGCTCATACAGCAGACTTGGGCAGCCCCATATAGTTCGGTCCCTTTCATTGCTGGAAGTGCAGACGACAGCGCAAACTCCGTAGTTACCCCAGCAGCTCAAACATTTTTCCTGACTGTGTCAGGTACCCATTTAAAGCAGCGTTGACCAAGAGAAATGGTCACATTATGAAAAGACACACAACATGTCTGTCAAACAGTGTGTGGCATGATTTGAACCTGGGTTGTTGGTATTGTAAACCAAGCTGACAATCTGTAGGCCACATGCTCCCCAATCTTTTACCTTATTAACTAAGAATATTTTATAATGACTTTGCCTTCTTAGCTTTAGCAGACATGCTTTACTGTGTGTCTAAATTAGGGATGCACTCATTTAGAAATTTGTACTATTTAACCAAACGAGATTATCTCTTAAAGCCCCCCATGGTTTGGTGGGGATGATAGGTCACCAGAGTTCCGGTACCAGCTTATTGCATTGCACTGATTGTATCCAACTCGACAGTGCACTACGATGAGTGTGTCCAAAGCCCTATTGCAAAGCTGAAACATAGTGGAACAGACTAATATGGCTCTTTCCTGTATGTTGGTGGAAGTGGTAAGTCGACCAGGGATACTCCAAATTGTTAGTTCAACACTGGGCAATGCACACTGTTGCGACATTACGCTCCCCTGTGGTTGTGAAAGTGTCGGACACATTCTGTTTTCTATCTGCGGTGCAAAGGAAAAGTCACAGAACCCAAACACTTATCTAGTACCCGCAAGAACTCAGGGAAGTTGATTAATACGAAGAACTATTCAACTTGGTATGAATACAAATAGTGAACTTTTAGCATAAAAAGCTATGTTCAACATGTCCACTGACATATTTTATCATTATAAAGTAATCAACAAAAACAAATGACGTTTCAAAATGTTACATAGTTATAAAAATGGGGTAAACATCTTCAAACTATTGTTTTTCTTAAACTTGAACAGTCTCTATAAAGTATAGCAATAAAATAACAGCTAATGCAACCAGCGACACAATAAAGTACTCATCACAAGAAACATTTTGTTAAGTTAGTACGGAATTCAAACTGAAAGTTATTCAACTATTTGGGTCTTGAATTAACCACCCACCTCTTTGACATAATCATACTCGATGCTAGGATACTATTCTACTTGGCTAAATATGAATAGTTCATATAATGCACTTTTCAGCACCGAATCGAATGTTTAGTGCATCATCATCATCATCAGGTGCGTTGGCATTCATGTACCTCCACCCTTTTCTATCACGTGTTGTTGACCAACAACTCTGTTACTGATTGTCGCCCATGCCATTCTCTCAGGCTGTCCAGCATCTTCTCTCTTGGCCTTCCTCTGTCTCTCTTTCCTGCTGCATTTCTCGTTGTCATGGCGTACTCCTAGCCGCCTCTTCTCATAACATGCCCAAAAAAGGATGATTATTTTGTTCTGATCCTTTCATAAGTTGTCTTTACCATAGACACATAATCACATGAGACAGAAATGCCATAGACACATAATCACATGAGACAGAAATGTCATAGACACATAATCACATGAGACAGAAATGTCATAGACACATAATCACATGAGACAGAAATGCCATAGACACATAATCACATGAGACAGAAGCACCATAGACACATAATCACAGGATACAGAAGCACCATACACACATATTCATAGGAGACAAAAAAGTCATAGATACATAATCACAGGAGACAGAAATGTTATAGATACATAATCACAGGAGACAGAAATGCCATAGACACATAATCACAGGAGACAGAAATACCATAATCACAGGAGACAGAAATGTTATAAACACATAATCATAGTAAATAGAAATACCATAATCACAGGAGGCAGAATTACCATGGACACATAATCACAACACTTGACTCCTCTCATCAAATGGTGTCTATTTTTATATATTTCTTACCCTTTTGTATTCTTTTCCAGATGGTCTGTGTGTCAGGAAAGCAATTTAGTGCATTTTTTACATGATCAAAACTAGTCCTACAACATTTCATATTTTCACGGGTTACAGGAAGAAAAGACCTCATTCCAAATTAAAAATGAATCACAACAAATGCATACAAGTCAAGTAGTCTGGACTTTGTTTGACATGTGTGTCATTATCTCTCCCCATGTTATGTTGGAGCTTTTCTACTCTTTACACATTTTTTTTTGGTAGCAGGATTGCTTTCTGGCATTCGTCTGGAAAAGGAATTTGTGGCACTTCATTGTGGTTTGGCTCTGCATCATTTACAGCGAAACTGGGATATTTGTGCCTTTTGGCCCAACACATCTGAAATCAGCACTGCATTTTGGGGACCAGGTTTGCTCTCCATCTCTGACCACTTTTCTCATAGCCCAGACTACACGAGTGCAGCCTGTTTCAAGAGCTATCACTTGAAGGAGGAATAGGTTCTTTGTCAAATATGATTAGCTGACCCTGACACAAGCAGCCTGAATGCTGTAACACATCCTTTGTTCCTAGTGCACGGCGAGGACCTATTTCTTGGTCAGTATGTTGCACCTGACATAGTTCTTGGCATCTGGGGAGTACCTTTTTGATTTATCCAAAATATATCTGGCATTTTGGATATTTCTTCCATGACATTTTGACATCACTCATCACGTTATATATAGCTCAATTAGGATGGTGTACTTCCAGACTAAGTTGATAATAATACAACTTGGGGGAAATCAAAAATACAAACTGCACATGAATGATGCCTTTGGCTGTACAAGTTGTTTAATCTGTTATTCGTGTTCATGCAGTAAAGGTTTTATATTGAATAAACTATACAATTATCTATAATATATCATGTATCATTGTTCTATTATAGACACATTACAGAATGTCATAAGCCCATATAGAATCAGTTTGTACAAACTATTATTGATCACATGTTTTCAGTGCACTTGTTTTAGTGTAATTTGATTGACATTTGTGTTATGTTAAACTTTAGTACTGGCAGTGCATATGGCCTCACTAAAGTCAAGTACTGGCAGTGCACATGGCCTCGCTAAAGTCAAGTACTGGCAGTGCACATGGCCTCACTAAAGTGAAGTACTGGCAGTGCACATGGCCTCACTAAAGTCAAGTACTGGCAGTGTATATGACCTCATTAAAGTCAAGTACTGGCAGTGCACATCCCTATCCCGGTCAAGCTCTGGTAATGTACTTCACTTCTCTTAGGTCAGATATTGACAGTGCCCATGATCTCTCCTAGGTCTTACACAAGCCTTGCCCTTGACCTTCTAGGTTAATTGCTGGCAGTGCATATTGAAGGTGGGGTACAGGCAGTAATTGACCTCTCCTAGGTTGAGTACTGGACCTCTCCTAGGTTGGGTACTGGACTTCTCTGAGGTTTGGTAATGGCAGACTTTTGCTTTGTACTCAACCTCTCCTAAGTAGGGTAAATATCTTGTACTTGACCTCTCCTAGGTTGAGTGCTGGACCTCTCCTAGGTTGAGTGCTGGACCTCTCCTAGGTTGAGTACTGGTCCTCTCCTATGTTGAGTGCTGGACCTCTCCTAGGTTGAGTGCTGTCCTCTCCTATGTTGAGTGCTGGACCTCTCCTAGGTTGAGTGCTGGACCTCTCCTAGGCTGAGTGCTGGTCCTCTCCGAGGTTGGGTAATGGCAGGTTTTTGCTTTGTACTCAACCTCTCTTAAGTAGTATAAATACCTTGTGATTGACCTCTCCTAGGCTCTGGCAACACTTGACTTGAGCAAGGTCAATATAGGCAGTACTTAAGCTATCCTAGTTTGGATACTGGCAGTTTTCATGACCCCATTGCCCCAGGCTCTGCTTCTATTTCTGCTCCACCACCCAAGATCCCTCCAACTATGGAGAAATCTCAGAACCTATGAATGAACTTCAATGTAACTTATTGTAACTGTAGAATACAATCTGCAAATGTGAAATGTTACACCATATATTCTTACACTGCAAAATATGTTGTGAAATGTTACAAATTAATATACGTCATTTGTTGAAGTGCTTGGTTTTATGTTTGTCTGTGAATTGATCAATGTGAATAAGGAATGCAAGAATGTTCACCACGTTACCATGGTAATGTGTAGAAGGAACGTCAATATTCACCACGTTACCATGGTAATGTGTAGAAGGAACGTCAATATTCACCACGTTACCATGGTAATGTGTAGAAGGAACGTCAATATTCACCACGTTACCATGGTCATGTGTAGAAGGAACGTCAATATTCACCACGTTACCATGGTCATGTGTAGAAGGAACGTCATTTTAAAATGTCTGTTTATGAATTATATACATTTTTTTTGTCCCATTTTAGTTACAAGAAAATTTGTGTATTCTGTGTGTGCCACGTGACTTATCTAATACTTCTTAATGATAATATATTCCTTGCTGAATTAGTAGTTATAGAAAGTTTGTTCTCAACATTGTAAGCATAATCTCATTCTGAAACTATGATGAACAACACATTGGATTTACTTAATCAGCTACTTAAATTGACAATTGGAAAACAAGAAGGGTTGTTCAAAATCAGTTTTACATGAGAACATTCACAGATGTGTATCAAAGACCAGATCTACCAAGGTCATCACATCCCGGACAACAGAAAATGTACAATAGTAAATATTGATCAAAGTTAAACATATATTGATATAAATCAATAGAAAATTCACTATTTTCCTATTCATTGTTAATGGCAGCATAAAATATGGAGAATGAACAGAGAACTACATTATAAACATGCTTTCTTGTTCTTCAGTTACCTGTGGTACTCAGTTTTACTGCACTTCCTCACAAACTTCATGCGGCCAACTAAATTTACTTACATTTTATGCATTTTGGTAGCTAGACAGAGATTAGAGCACTCGCTTTCACAGCATAGGTACAGAGTTCAATTCCCATTATCAGTACGCTCCAGTCAACCAAGCTGTATATAGGTACCTGGCTTACTGTTAGAGAAGGAAAGGCAGTGAAGAAGGGAACTGGCCACCCCAACTCATAAACAATCTGTGGCTTTCTACAATGAAGACTCTAAAACCTCATCCCTGACAGCACTTTAGACACTACAGGTGCAAGTGGGCTCGAGGCTGAACTGAAAAGTTGGGTAAAGTCTCCACACAGTTCAAGCAGGCAGACTTGACCATGTAGTTTCTGCTGTTTAACAGAGTTGTGATCCAACTTTTGTTGGTTAGTCTGGTTAGTATCATTCCCAGAGGACATTGCTGACCTTGTACATCAGAGTGGGTTTCCTTAGAAACAAATTAGGTTATGTGATAGTCAGGTAATCATCTCAGAGCACAAATTTAAACACTCAAATGTGCAAGGTTATCTGTGCAAGAACTTTAGTGGAGGTTACAAAATTCATACACTTGAATGTGCAAGGTTATCTGTGCAAGAACTTTAGTGGGGGTTACAAAATTCATACACTTGAATGTGCAGGGTGAAGTTATCTGTGCAAGAATTTAACTGGATAGCACACAAATTGTATTTTTGCAACCCTGTCTGTCAGGTGTTCTGCTCATGAGTTTGATATGAGTGTATGAGATCTTACATGAGTATGTCATTTTTTTCTCTCCATGTTTCTTCTTCTAGTGGCTATGTTTTTCTACAATAATTATCAATGAGTGCATTTATGGACCTACTATTGTTTATTCCTTTGTACATGGCACTAACATTTGTCAAATGAGTTATGGAGGTAATAAGATCAATTGTGACCAGTATGTGTGAATTTATTGACATAACATTTTTCTAAACATTTTAGTTGGCATGATTACTTTTTTGACAGTTTAAAAAAAATCTAAACTTGTAATCTCGTTGACAGGATTTTCGTTCATTTGTTCCATGTGGGCTCATCATTTCTCATTAACTAGTCAGATTCATACTCTTGGGTTTTGTGAACATTTGGTCAGCAGTCTTTATTCCTAGACAATAATGGTTAGCTTTGGACTGCACAATGCATTTGTGTGACAAATTGCAATAGACTGTTTTTAGTATCCTTGAGATTTCTTCAGATGTTCTGACAGGGCACAAAAATTACTGTGTGTTTTTTTTATCGTGTAGAAATGATAGTTGGTGTACACCATTCTAAACGACATGTACACATTTGATGAAAACATTACATCAAAGTCACATTCTGAAACATTTCATTGAATACCATTGTTGATGAACAAATATGAGTCATACATGATTCCAAGATGAACTACAACAAATAATCTATTGTAAGATGAACTACAACAAATAATCTATTGTAAGGTTGTGATGGAGGAACTTCAGTGTTGTACTAGGAATATTTGTAAGCAGTTTTATTGTTTAATTGCTCATAAAAAGATGCATTTGTAATTTGTTTGTAAAATTTGCCAACAATGTACGTTTTAGTGGACAGTAAATTAATGGCAGTTTATTTATTTAGTCAACAGATGTGGACAATAAATTAATGTCAGTTTATTTATTTAGTCAACAGATGTGGACAATAAATTAATGTCAGTTTATTTATTTAGTCAACAGATGTGGACAATAAATGAATGTCAGTTTATTTATTTAGTCAACAGATGTGGACAATAAATTAATGTCAGTTTATTTAGTTAGTCAACAGATATGAACAGCAAATTAATGTCAGTTTATTTAGATAGTCAAAAGATGTGAACAATAAATTGTCAGTTTATAACAGGTGTGACAATAAATTAATGTCAGTTTACAAAAGATGTGAACAATAAATTAATGTCAGTTTACAAAAGATGTGAACAATAAATTAATGTCAGTTTACAAAAGATGTGAACAATAAATTAATGTCAGTTTACAACAGATGTGACAATAAATTAATGTCAGTTTTAAAAACAAATGTGAACAATAAATGAATGTATTTATTGCTGTATTATTCTGTTTTTTCTTAAGCATAAAATATTTGACTGTATATTTTTAAAACATAACCAACAGCTGCTGTCTCCAGGACCTTGTGATCTATATTTAGTACCACTCACTATTTCAGCAATTTCTTCGGCCTATAATTCCTGCATGTACTCTGTATAAATATTTGAGTGTCCAGCAACTGGTGTGCGGGCAAGAAACCGATTGTCTCAAGCCACTAATCGAACAGCTGATACTGACAGGCATAGATATCGCCGTGTACCTGTGATCTCTTCTGTTACATTAGTCTTGAAAAGAACAATTTGTTACGTTATGTCGTAGTTTACAGCGAAGCTGGACCTTTTGACCTGACATGTTTCAGCAATTTTTGGGATAAGGTTTGCCTTTCCTCTTTCATAACCATTCTCTCAGCCAGGCTGCATAGGTGCAGTCTGTTTCCAGGGTCGCTACTTTGAGGTGGAATAGAATCTTGAAGACCTCTGATGTAAGTAGCCAGCTACATAGCTGGCTGCTGTCAGCTCATTTACTGCATCTTTGGCCCTGTGCCTGTAATTTAATGATTTGTTATTATTTTCCTCCATGTACAGTTGTACACCACTTTGTTTGTATGGGTTCCCTCAGTTGTACACCATTTTGTTTGTATGGGTTCCCTCAGTTGTACACCATTTTGTTTGTATGGGTTCCCTCAGTTGTACACCATTTTGTTTGTATGGGTTCCCTCAGTTGTACACCATTTTGTTTGTATGGGTTCCCTCAGTTGTACACCATTTTGTTTGTATGGGTTCCCTCAGTTGTACACCATTTTGTGTGTATGGGTTCCCTCAGTTGGACACCACTTTTTTTGTATGGGTTTCCTCAGTTGGACACCACTTTGTGTGTATGGGTTCCCTCAGTTGTACACCACTTTGTGTGTATGGGTTCCCTCAGTTGTACACCACTTTGTGTGTATGGGTTCCCTCAGTTGTACACCACTTTGTTTGTATGGGTTCCCTCAGTTGTACACCATTTTGTTTGTATGGGTTCCCTCAGTTGGACACCATTTTGTATGATTTTCCTTGACTGTATACAACTTTGTATGAGTTCCCTATGAAGTTATATTACAGATTATCATCACCCAAGTGCGTACCCGGATTGAAAAGAATAAAACCACTGTAACCTTTTAAACATATTATGAAGCCACTTGAGAGGGCTGTGCATACAGTTTTCAACTTCATTATGCTAAACCATTGCTATTGAAACTGCCACTGAAAATTCTCAGATATAGCTCCATGTAAAGGGGCAAGCCTACACTTCTATTGGACTGAAGGGTTACCACAACAATCAATAACATCAATCAAAAATGAACTTCCTAATAGTCTATCTCATGATCGTGTCTATCTCATGATCGTATTCATTTCACTATCAAAAATAGATAGCTATCATGTTTTTTTAGCATGCCAGTTTGCAAATTTTCAGAAAGCAGCTGTTAATCAGTTATATTTTTAGAAGCTGTTTATATTTTTATGGTTACTTATTCAAGCTTGGACATGCAAGGAGGTTAAACCACTTCCACACAGGTTGCCTGAGGCGAATATTCCACATCCGATGGCAAGATCGTGTCACTGACATCGAGGTTCTCTCGAGGGCTAACATGCCCAGCATCCATGGACTGCTAGAAAAAGCACGACTAGGATGGGCCGGACACCTTGTCCGTATGTCAGATGAGCGGCTCCCAAAGAAGCTTCTCTACGGCAAGCTGAGAGAGGGATGGCGCGAGAGGGGGCGCCCAAAGAAACGTTTTAAAGACGGTCTGAAGGACTCACTAAAAAGTTGCCAGATAGACATCGACACCTGAGAATGTCTTGCGAAAAACAGATCTGACTGGAGAAGCGCAGTCAAATCGGGTGTAGCTGCTGGTGAAGATGACCGTGTTGTGAAAGCCCAGAACAGACGCGAGACGCGGAAATCCCGAGCAGCGGGAACACCATCCCCTTCTACAAACCTTGTGTGCCCGATATGTAGCAGACGTTTTCGTGCTCGCATTGGCCTGTTCAGCCACATGCGCACCCACATCCAACAGGGAAATCTATGTCAAGGATGATGTCGGCGGTCCTCATCGACAACAATGGACAGCTATTATTACTTATTCAAGCTAATACATTTCTGCTCATTTGTTCACACACAATCTCTCCAACAAAATTCATACACAGGCCTGCTCTTTTCTGCGGGTCTCTTACCTCCATATGTACGGTTTGGTGTACAGGTTTGTTTACAGAACCATATTAAAAAAATTGTGTTATGTATATTTATAAATAATATAAATAATAATTCTAAACAGGACAGTGGGCCATAGACAATGATGTTGTGGGCTAGAAATGAGCCACTGATCCAGAGTTTCCACACTCCAGCTTTAAAGAGTTGTTTTGTTAATATCAAGCATTTGACAGAAGTCTACATGTCATATTTTTCAATCTGCATTATCAAAGTATAGATTGTGATATACATTATGTGATTGAAGCCTTATCTTCCACAAGAAATGATGCAGCCAATAAGGTTGTGTAAGCCCATTATTATCTTCAGTATAAAACTTTTTCTTTTCTAGCTTGCCAGTTAGAGCGGCAATGACCATGTTGACTTTATAATCTGCCAAGAGGAAACTGAACAGATTACCAGAATCATACTATAAGATACTTACATTTGTTAAAATTGATAGTGTCACCTGGTGTTGTAATTTAATTGAGGTTCAAATCTCATTCAAATGCATACTGGGCATTTCAACTTAGAAAAGTGGCATTCAAATTTCAGGAAGTGACATCTTGAGACTAGGGCTTAGGAAAGTGGCATTCTAAGACAAGACCTTCGGAAACTGCCGTCCTGTAGACCATAAAATAAGCAGCTGTGTCGTAACCACATGTCAAATATATAGATATTGAACCAGGGACCTGGAGACAGACATTTGTCTTCTATACTCATTTTAATCTATAGCATTTATTTGTTGTCATTTTCATTCTGAGCTTGTTTGTTCTTTTTGTGAGGGTGTATAACCCTAGAGTCAGTATAACAAGAAACCAGTAGTATTATTACCAGCTTTGATTATTACTTTTAGCTTGGTTACTTGTTTGCTGTCTTGTATATATTTCTGCTTTATCACTTAAGCTTGGCCACCCATTTATGCTCAGAGTGAACAGAATGTGAGAACAATGACTGCTGGGGCTGCCAGTCACCCCAGGATATATTTGGATGATTGACAGATTCATTTCACTAATAAACATAATTCATGACAAATGTGGCTTCTTCAAATTGTGTGTCTGACTGCTATCATCAGTATTGATCAATGTTGTTGTTGGTCTATGTTTTAATGATGAAGACAGCTTATGTATGTAACAAGTTACTCTATGAGTATGTCAGAAGAACACTTTTGTGTGGATGACCCCATTTTTTTTTTTTTACGTCCGTCCATCACATGCGATGAAGACCACTCTCTTTGTTCAGCCACATGGACAGTCTTTTCTCTTGCTGTGTTCGCTGAAATTGGTGACTTACGCTGTAATTTGGATTAAAGTGAGGAAGTAATATTACAGATTATCATCACCCAAGTGCGTACGCGGATTGAAAAGAATAAAACCACTGTAACCTTTTAAGCATATTATGAAGCCACTTGAGAGGGCTGTGCATGCAGTTTTCAACTTCATCATGCAAAACCATTGCTATTGAAACTGCCACAGAAAATTCTCAGATATAGCTCCATGTGAGCACCTTTTGTCAACCTCACTCTCTCGTCCTGAGCTACCTTTGGCCAATGGCAAGACTGGAGATAGCACATGATCCAGATTTTTCTCCAGGGTTTACTCCTGAAGGCTTTTCTGTAAACAGGTATCCCGCATGGCAGCGGGGGGGGAGGAAGACATCTATCGCTGTACATCTTGCCTTTCCCATAACCGCAAGAGGTCAAAGGGTCATGTGTCTATATTTCAGTCACACCAACACTGTATGCAGCTAGGGCGAAGGGCGCAAAGTTCAGCCATGTGCACTCATTATAGGCATCTCAGTCTCTATAAACCATGCGCATGGTGCCCTGTAAGTTTTGTCTAGCTCTGTCTCCTGTATTTCGACACTCTGCTATGGCTGTAAAGGCTGATCCGTGAGTGACAGTGCCTGTCACAGATCATACAACCATACTGAGGATGCTGGCTGTTCCTTGATCACTTCAGTCTTTCTCTGCAGCCAGAAGACCTATACTAGCGTCAGCAGCCTATACCCCCTCCAACTGACTGTCTCCAGATAGCCGATCCTGAGCAATTTCTTCCCAGCCCTCAGATGGGATGTCGCATGATTTCTTGGGGGACTGCACCTTCCTCCCAGCAGAGGCATAGATCAAACATCGTCTGAGCTAGTGCTGATTTCCCGCATTAGATGGCTTCGGGTGGGATACCATCGTCCCCTGGTGCTTTGCAATTTGAGAGGTAGTTGATAGCCTTATCAAGCTCATCCAGAGTAGGTGTTCTGTCAAGTTCCTCCATAATGGGCAGGGCTTGTAGTCTGCACAAGGCCTCATCAGTGACCACCGTTTCCCGAGAGTAGTGCTCCACCCATTTGCTGGTCACGGTCCATGATTCTCGCACCTGTCAGAAATTTCAGGGGGGCAGCACCTCTCGCAGTAGGGCCCAGTGCCATCTATATTCCTCTATACATGCCCTGGATATTTCCTGTCTCTGCATTTAGCTGAATTTCTTCACGCAGTTTCGGCCCAGCACTCATTCGCACATTGTCTAGCGGTTCGCTGCCTCGGGCCATTGTGAATGCAACAAGCGTCCTCTCATTTGGACTTGTTTAAATAATTGATAAAAGCTTCTCGCTTGACCTCAATTACTGGTTGCATTCTTGCCAGATGTGCATTGAGCCAGTCGTGATTGGATCGTTCCCTCATGCCAAAAGGAAGCTAATGCTGTACTATAGATGACACCTTTCATAACGTTCAACCAAGCTGTTGCGTCACACTCAAATCCTCCCTGAAGAGCAAGATTCAGGTCAGACACAAACCTCTCCACCTTGAAAGGAATCATCATCTGCGCAGTGTTGATGCGGGGATGCCTCTTTTGTTTGGAGCGGCATATTTTGCGAAGCTGCAAGATTACCGTGCTACATACAAGAGCATGGTCAGAGTCTGTCCTGTGATAGCTTTTAGTGGAGAGGACCATGTTTAGAGCTGAATGTCTGGTGACAATCAAGTCGATTTGATGCCATCAGTGTGACCTTGGGTGTTTCCAGGATACTTTATGTTGTGGCCTGCCCTTGAAGAAATTTGTGATACATAGGCCTTGTGCACAGCTCCAGCAACCTTTGACCATTGTCATTTACCCTGCCAATACTATGATGTTCTTCAACCCTACTATACGCTTGCGAAAGCTGGACTGTATACTCTGGACATGCAAGGAGGTTAAACCACTTCCACACAGGTTGCCTGAGGCGAATATTCCACATCCGATGGCAAGATCGTGTCACTGACATCGAGGTTCTCTCGAGGGCTAACATGCCCAGCATCCATGCACTGCTAGAAAAAGCACGACTAGGATGGGCCGGACACCTTGTCCGTATGTCAGATGAGCGGCTCCCAAAGAAGCTTCTCTACGGCAAGCTGAGAGAGGGATGGCGCCCAAAGAAACATTTTAAGACGGTATGAAGGACGCACTAAAAAGTTGCCAGATAGACATCGACACCTGGGAATGTCTTGCACAAAACAGATCTCACTGGAGAAGCGCAGTCAAATCGGGTGTAGCTGCCGGTGAAGACGACCGTATTATGAAAGCCCAGAGCAGACGCGAGACCCGGAAATCCTGAGCAGCGGGAACATCATCCCCTTCTACAAACCTCATGTGCCCGATATGTAGCAGATGTTTTCATGCTCGCATTGGCCTGTTCAGCCACATGCGCACCCACACCCCAACAGGGAAATCTGTGACAAGGATGATGTCGGCGGTCCTCATCGACAACGATGGACAGCTATTATATTATTACTATGATGTCCAAGGCAGGTGGGCCATGCTATGTGGTCCCCACCTAAAGACAGGTGGGCCATGCTATGTGGTCCCCACCTAAAGACAGGTTGGCCATGCTATGTGGTCCCCACCTAAAGATAGGTGGGCCATGCTATGTGGTCCCCACCTACTCTAGCATTAAAGTCGCTGAAAAGGATGAGTGCTTCTTCCCTGGGGCTGTTCTTCATCATTTCCTCCAGCTGACCATAGAATTGATCTTCACTTCCTCCGAAGTGCAACTTCTGGTGTTCAAGATGGCAGATGTGTTTATTAGCTATGTGCACTAGGCTGTGAAAATATGACACATGTTTAACCATAGTACTAATTAATATAGCCGATGTTGAGACCAGGGTAATCAGAGGGAAGAAAACACACACAAAAATGAACAAGTTAACTAGTCCAAATGAAAAGCGTCATGACTCTATGAACACAAGTGTAAGTCATCGACTAGTGTGAATTCCAGGCAAACCTGTAGCCTGGTGGCATCCATAATGAACTAAAACACCAGAGCAATGTTAGATACACAGCCGGTACGACGCCATCTTTGCTGACCCCACTAAGCATGTTGTAAATGATGAATGTGAAGTCAGGTGTTGCGAAGGGATGACAACCTCGTGTAAAACAATGAGTCACAACTGCAATTGTACATAAACAAGTCTCAACAACCACAACAACAGATATACTTTACACGAGCAATGGTGATGGTGTTAGACTCATCCATTACATATGAATGTCTGTGATTCAAATCTTGATCATTTCACTTTCTTTACTGTTTTTTAGTGTGTATGTTTTCTGAGTGCTTCAAATTACTTGTCTTGCAGTTGTTGCCACTAGTTTGTTTACTCACTAGCCTCAGAATGTCCTTATGTATTTTTGAATATAAAAGAAACTGGTTGTATACAGACTCTGCAGTCTTCTAAACCAGTATAAAGATGTTCAGTTAAGCATCAAGAGTACATTGTTGGTCCTGACTTTCAACAAATTGTGGTACTTCTATGTTCCTATGGGAATGCAAAAAATAAGGACCTGTTTACAATGCTAGTAGACCTCATTCATTTGCAAAGCAATAACTTATTTCATGTCAGATTATCCTCAGTTAGTTGGTAAACCAACTCGCAAAGCTAGTCGGCATTAATTACACATGCAGTTCTGCAGTTTAAGCTTAACTTCTTTATACTGATTTAAAAGACTGCAGAGTCTGTATACAACCAGTTTCTTCTACTCCACTTGATCTAAAAATAAATAAATGCATCCAATCTATTTGTTTATGCATTAACTGACCCTGCTCGCACTATTTCCCATGACAATGCATTCCAAGCATTCACCACTGTGACTAAAAATGTATTTCCTAATAATTACTCTGGACCCTTCTTTAATTAATTTGTAGCTGTGCCCTCTTATTCTTGTAGTCGGCTGCACTTTGAAAAACTTGTTATAGTCTAATTTATTCTTTCCCCAATTATCTTTCAGAAAAAAAAAACTTTCAGCGGGGGCTCGACTTCATTGCCTCGGTTTTTTTCCCCATTTTAGCTTGGTCTCTCTCCGCAGATGGGTACCCCATCTGTCGAGAGCATCGCACAAAGCACGAACTCCGTAGCTCCAGCGATGAACCCAGGGATCTCCGGAACAAATTGACATCATGGACCAACCGTCGCAGCTCGAAATCGAACCCTGACCGTCTGAACACGAGGCAAACGGCCTAGGCATTATCTTATAAACCTGTATTAACCAGGGTCAGTGGCCCATAACTGATCCTATTCCATCTCTAAGAGGCAGCCCTGTAAACAGCCTAGCTAAGAGATTAGCGATCGAAGAGGGAAGCAAATTGGTTCCTCCCCAAAAATGCAGTACTGAGATTGGGATGTATCAGGTTGAAAAACACAGATATCGCAGCCTTGCAGTAACTTATGACACGTCACAAATGTTCTTTTCAGAAAGAACATCAAAGAAAAATATACCAAACTAGGTTACGAACCAATGAATTCTAAAGGTCTTCTGTAGATTGACGGTTTATTGGTGAGTGTATGACTGTAATGGCATATGTCATCTCTCTACATTTAACTAAAAGTTATGTACTGAATTGGTTATACAAAATCACAGTAAAAATAGACGCCAAAAGTTCTCCACATGAAAACAAATTAGTTTAATTCCCATTGCCATCAAAGAAAAAGTTTAGTTACCATATTCCCATAAAAGATTACTTGATAACTCATTCCTTAGAGATGGTTACGCTACTGCGGGTCCCAACTTCATTTCCATTGTCTTCTGTCTTGGGCTACGGTGGACCAGTGGGTGATAAGTTTCCCATCTGTAGCATCGTGGTTGTTGTTTCTGAGTTCAAGGGAGTCGGACCAGCATGTCGGTAACCTTTCCCGTGGTCGTTTTCTATCTCGTGCTCCAACAATCATCAGTTCTCCGAAGCAGGTGACCATCCCAGCGATGCTTTACCTTGTCTGTGTGAGCAACTGCATTCTTCACCACCTTGTCTGTGTGAGCAACTGCATCATTCACCACCTTGTCTGTGTGAGCAACTGCATTCTTCACCACCTTGTCTGTGTGAGCAACTGCATTCTTCACCACCTTGTCTGTGTGAGCAACTGCATTCTTCAATGACATTTGATGTACGTCAGTGTTGTAAACACCTTTCAAACGTTGGTTGTGAAGCGAGAGGACGATCATACATCGTTCTAGGGAAGCTTGGGTCAATCTGAGTTTGGATATATCTTTGTAAGTGACCACATTTCTGTGGCATTGCAGGTAGAACTGTGGAGTTGAATAGGGAGACGCACAATCTGGTCGTGGGTATGGTCTAGTGTCATTTTTATGGACGAGGTAGCTGCCCAGTCCGCGCAATGGCATCTTGTTAATTTTGGGTTTAGGTTACTCTGCATGTTCAATAGACGTCCTAGGTAGAAATAATCTACGTTCTCCAGATTATCGCCATCCAGGATGACTCAGTCATTGGTAGCGAAACGGTTACACATGACTTTTATCTTGGACGTGTTCATCTCGAGGCTCGTTTTTCTCCCTATCTTGTGAAGCAAAGTTACCATCTGGTTAGCGTCTTTGGTCGTTTCTGTGATGAGCCCTATGTCATCTGTGAAGCAGACGGGACGTGGTTAAGTACCTTGCCATTGATGCCTATTACTGGTTCTGGAAGGGCTCAAATGTTGTCGTACTGTCTGAGTAGTAGTTAACAATGATTCTGACAGTCGGGATAAATGCCTTGGTCCAGCAGAGAGTACCAGATGAATAGTGGCTCTACAGTCAAATGCGCTCTTACAGTCGGTAAAGATGAAGTTTAAGGGTGTATCCCATAAAAGAAAAGAATAAAAAAAGAACACCATACTGAATAAATATATAAACCACAACCTCATCTTTGACAACATATATTAAGTTGGCATGACAAACAAGGGTTGCTCAGAAAGTAATGCTTCTCATTTGTTTCAGAAACTATTTATTCACAGTGTATGAAATTCATGGACAAGACATCTGAATGTTAACTTTACATATGCTATTATTCTACATAGTCTATATCCACTTGCTAGGTCTCAACACCAGCTCGAAACAAGGGCATGCACGTCTTTCCTGTACCAGTTCATTTCCTGTTTACGTAGTCATATTTTTTTTCAATGTCTGATTGGTTGTGAGTGAGACTTTGAGGAACTTATCTTTCATATACCTTAGAAATATCCAAGATTGTAGGAAATTGCCATGACATTTCTATTGTTGACTGAAAGTTGTAGGACCAAATGAGAAATTATGAAACCATGTCTGGGCTGGTGTCGTGGAAGGACACCAAGATCGTGGTTGATCATGCAGCTCTGTCTTGCCACTTTCTGAAGCTTAAACTTTCTGAACACAGCGCCCAAAGGTGTCCTACCAGTTGTGAATGCCGGCCCCCCCCCCCCCCCCCCCCCCCCCCCCCCGTTTATTTCTCAGCCAGAAATAATTCAATTACAGCTCGTTTGTAAACCACATTGCACACAGACATAATTTTAACCGACTACTACATCAGCTATATCTGTCGGAAGATTCCAACTACGCACACGTACGCAGCAATCATTAGTGTTGTAACCATTAGGCCAGTATCTCTATTATTCTCGTGCCTCCTGACTGCACGAAGCTACAGAGAAGGACCTCCAGTGTCAATTTTCACTTTGCTATCTGTATTCTGGGATGAAAGATCAAATGTAGGGCAATACTTTCTGAACAACTCTGATAATATAAATTGCACAAAAGTCATTTAGCTCAGAAAATTCAGAGAAAAGAGCAAAACAATTAAATAAATGAAGTCAACTCTCAGACTAGTCCCCATTAACACAACATTTAACTCAACATCTGCATATTGGTTTAGAAGACTCTGCAGAGTATGTATGCAACCAGTTTTATTTACACTTTCTTGCTCTAAAAGCTATGTGCATCCAATCTATTCTTAAATGCATTAATTTTCAATGTCTCCACTACTTCCTGTGGCAATGCATTCCAAGCATTCATCCCTCTCTGACTAAAAGAATATTTCTGCTCCAAAACTAGTTTCAAACATTTGAGTTGGAGAGTACAGTTGAGAAAATATTTATGTCACGTGTTCCACTAATTCCTATACAATTCTTTAACAGCTTCATGTACAATATGTAGCCCGAATGGCAGTGTGGTGTGGTTAGAGCACTTGACACTCACTGTAAAACTGACGAGCATATTTCTCAGCTGTGGAAAGCTCCAGTATACTCGGCTATAACTCTGCTAAAGTTCGAGAACTGATAAGCAATTAACCCCCCCCCCCCCGAGATCTTGTACAATGACATCTTTAACACGCCATGACAGTAACTGCTATGAAACTGCCTTTTTCTTTCGCACAGCTGTTTTACAGTCTTATATTAGCTGTCTAGTGTAGCGTGGCCCACTGTCAGAATCTTGAAATAATGTTTAATATTAAAACGGCTCTACAAATAAATTAACATGTTTTAATGAGTCTATTTAAAAATAAGGAAAGATGTATTGACAGTGCTGCTGAAAACGGATGTGTCGGACCGAAAGGTGCAAATATCACAGTCAAACTGTAAACTAGCGACACAACGCAATTCATTCTTCGGACTACATCCTGCCTCTTGCAAATTGCTGTTCAGGACTTGATAGCAGGAGATTGAGAACAAATGCAGAAGAAGAAGTATTGACAGTGTCAATCATCACTGTCGAGGAAAATGACACAATAAAGAAAGTTGTAAAACAATGTTGTCTAACAAAATAGACAGGAGTAAAAGACAGATAATCTACATTCTAAAGAAGCCAGTGATTTTTCCTTGACCTTTGATCTGAGTTAAGAGGCGCCTCCTACATGACTTGACAGACTTCCTTGTTTTACTAGTGCTGATTTCTTGACTTGATGTCTGCCTTGAGCTTACTGGGGAGTCTTCTGCAGTGTTCAAGCTGGGCTCTCCTCTCTTCATCTTCTGTTTCTGTTGTGCTAATGGGGAACTAATCATGTTCTCCTTATCAAGAAGAGAGGTAGCAGGTCTCTTGTCTCCCTTACTCTTGGTACATTTGTTGACTTCGTTCCTGGCATTTGATAAAGTTGAAGCACCAGTTTCTTTGTGTGATGTCTGTACGCTCACATCAGCTCGTGGGTGAATGATGGTCTTACTGTTAGACAAAGACAAGCAACATTTCTCATGCGAGAAAGCAGTCGAATAACAAAATTTGGTGATTTGATAATTACTGAAAGGATTAAACAAGTTCTGTATTTAAACAACACTGAAAGGATTGTACATTTCCCGTTAAAAAAACACTGAAAGGATTGTAAAAGATCTATAATTCAAAAATAGTTTCCTAGCTTTGAGCCAATGGGAAACTCTGTATATCTTTGTTGACCGACAAGTGTCAAATATGTTATCAATTACTGTGTATTACTCTTACAACTACTGTCACAAATTGTGGCCTTTAATTGTTAAACTGCTGCTCTTTCTTTCATATTGTACAGTGTATTGGACTGACATCTACTGCACGCGAGTATTGCTAATATACAATAAACAATTACAGAATTTTACAAGTTCTATAATATAAAATCACAAGACAGTTATGCAATAAACCACCTACTACAAATACACCAATCAGAGATAAACATGACAACCTTCTTACTACAGAAAAAGAACAGATGACACGTTGGGCAGAACATTTTACAGAGATATTGAATAGACCACATCCCACAACAACCCCTAATTTTGAAAACGAAACAGTGTCATGTACAGAATGTACACTCGCAGAAATCAAAAGAGCCATCCACAAACTAAAAAATTTTAAGGCAGCAGGGGATGATGAGATAGCTGATGAAATGTTAAAAGTCGCAGATGATACCACACTCCCTCATCTCCTAACCATCATAAATGATGTGTGGAAAGAATAACAACCACCACAACAGTGGAAATGCCACCCCAAGAGTGGAAAGATGGTATTATTGTAAAAATACCAAAGAAAGGAGACTTATCTGATTGTAACTGGCGTGATGTAACACTCCTGTCAGTGCCAGAGAAAGTTCTCTGCAGCATGATATTAGAAAGACTCAGAGAACAGGTAGACATCACCATAAGAGAAGAGCAGGCTGGCTTTAGACCAAAGCCTTCTTGCATTGATCAAATTTTCACTCAGAACTATCATAGAAGAATCTGTAGAAATGCAATTCCCACTATTTATCAACTTCATTGATTTCCAGAAGGCTTTTGACAGTCTACACCGTCCAACATTATGGAAAATTTTAAAGAACTATGGCTTACCCTCAAAATACATAAATGTTATCATGGCCTCATATGATAATTCATGATGCTGTGTTCGAACAACCAAAGGTAACATTGAATGGTTTAACATTAAAAAAACAGGGATGTTTTTTATCACTTCTACTATTTGGCATAGCTATAGATTGGATTATGAAACACTATGACGCTGATAAGCATTTAGGCATAGAATGGACAGATAACAAAACCTTAGAAAATCTTGATTTTGCAGACGACCTATCGCCACTAATGAAAGATCACAAGAAAATATAGATAGACCATACCAATTGTCAGAACAGATAGGACTTCAAGTAAATGCATCAAAGACAAAAATCAATCACGGCTTCCGCAACCACAACAATTGATATAACACTACAGGGAAAATCTCTGCAAAATGTTCAACACTACACATACCTGGGAAGCAAAATAACACAAGATGGAGATGCCACAAAAGAAATTTCCACAAGAATTGCTTTGGCCTCGTGCGCCTTTAATCAGCTCACCAACATCTGGAAATCAACGACACTGAGCAAACATATCAAGCTCAGACTATTCAACTCAATCGCAATATCAGTCCTGACATATGGATGTGAAAGCTGGAAGACAACAAAAGTGCTGAAAAACAAACTAAACATCTTTGAAAATAAATGTTTAAGAAAATTATTGAATATACGCTGGGACCAGTTTATAATTAATGACTTGATAAGAACAGAGATAAACAAAATATACGTGTTAGCCATCACCCGGAAAAAACGATGGACATACATCGGACACGTCCTTAGAATGAACAAGTCTTCCATGGTAAGCACTTGAATGGGCACCAAGGGGTGGTCAAGAAAAGAGGAAGACCCAAGGAAACAGAAAAACAATCATCCGAGAGGGCTCAACTATGGGCCTCAGCACCATACAAGATCTAAAAACTGGCGAGATCATTTGTTTCTGCCTTTTGTGCCGAATTTGTGATTTTGCCCCTTATGTGCCGTATTTGTGTTTCTGCCTTATTTGCCATATTTGTGTTTCTGCCTTATGTGCCATATTTGTGCTTATGCCTTATGTGAGATATTTGTGTTTATGCCTTATGTGCCATATTTGTGCTTATGCCTTATGTGCCATATTTGTGTTTCTGCCTTATGTGCCATATTTGTGTTTCTGCCTTATGTGCCATATTTGTGTTTCTGCCTTATGTACCATATTTGTGTTTATGCCTTATGTGCCATATTTGTGTTTCTGCCTTATGTGCGATATTTGTGTTTCTGCCTTATGTGCCATATTTGTGTTTCTGCCTTATGTGCCGTATTTGTGTTTCTGCCTTATGTGTCATATGTGTGCTTATGCCTTATGCGCCGTATTTGTGTTTCTGCCTTATGCGCCGTATTTGGTGCGCAAAGAACGTAGACAGACAGACAGATAGATTAATAATATAAAACAAATACTGAAAGGATATTTCATAAAGCACATACTCCTGCAGCTGAAAGACACCATGGCATGGGCGCACATTTTCAATTCTGTAGTCATACCAGCCATCATCTACGGATGTGATGTATGAAATTTGGCGAGCGCTGCAAAGACGTGTTCTCTGGATCTCAGTCAGAGATCGAATCCACTATTCCGAAATCAGAGAACGGACTCTATTCCGAGACGTTGTGGAGGACACGTCTCGTAAATACTAATGGGCTGGCCACGAGGTGCACGTCAGAAAACAGATGGAGACTCAGAACATATTTTATCCCAGATGTTTATACACTTGTATTAGGTGGGGTGACGAGTTCCCTTACTTATGTGAGGTGGGGTGGCCAGTTCCCTTCCTTGTGTGTGGTGGGGTGATGAGTTCCCTTCCTCATATGAGGTAGGCTGGCCAGTTCCCTTCCATGTGTGTGGTGGGGTGGGCAGTTCCTTTCCTTGTGTGTGGTAGGGTGGGCAGTTCCCTTCCTTGTGTGTGGTGTGGTGGCCAGTTCCCTTCATTGTGTGAGGTGGGGTGACGAGTTCCCTTCCTCATATGAGGTAGGCTGGCCAGTTCCCTTCCTTGTGTGTGGTGGGGTGGCCAGTTCCCTTCCTTGTGTGAGGTGGTGTGGCCAGTTCCCTTCCATGCTGCCTTTTTCTTCCCTAACCATAAGTCAGGTCTCCAATTTCCTGTAAAAAATGAACAAAATCAGAGTCAGATAGTTAATGTTGTGGAATCCACTTGTATTTGAGTTAATTCTTGATGACATTTCTCTGATATTCAGTTAGTGGCTCCCCTTTCATCCGGGAGTGTACTTGAGAGTGTGGACCAGGGTCTCCGGACTGTAGTGCAGTATGCGGCTCCTCAGTAAGCTCACCACTATGGGGATTACAGTGTTGATCCCTACCTCATTGACCAGATTGCTTTGACACAGCCTGTTTCTGGGGAGTACGTTTGCAGACATGAGGTGGGGGTCTTGATCAGTATATTTTACCTGACACTGATTGCTCTTAGCTCCCTGAATTTGATAGTCTGAAAACCGTACCAGAAGAAAATGTAGAGGCAAACAATGCCAGAGGAAAACATGGCTAGAAGTGGACAGACAAGAGATGGACATGGAAAAGTCTGTCAGATTGCTCCATCAAGGCAAGAGACACAGGTCCTTGGAGATCCATTGTAGCCAACCATTGATGTTGAGATGACAAATGAACTGAACACTAAAATAAGGTCACAAGTAAAAATTGGATATAAATCCAGAAAAAAGAGCTTGATAAATCTTGTGTCAATGGGAAAGACCAAGGACAACCGAAGTAAGACCTTGAGAATCAATGCCTCATCCATGACACATGATGATATTAACAACATCCCAGAGAGGAGAAAGCTCACCCATTAATCCACCACTGAACATGAAAGTGACTTACCTTGGTAATATTTCTATGGAACTCATTGTCCTCTGTGTCAGCAGTAACTCTGAGGTTTGGTCACTGTCAACATAGAGGGCTGCAGACACCTGGAAGAATAAGGTCAAAGCTCTCCCTGTAGTTGGTTTTAATTATGGTCTTGGGCTCATTGTATGTGATAGTCAGGTCTGTTTGTGTGGGGATGCTCCTCCACACTTTGCTAGTTTGTCTGCAGCTACATTGTCTTCAATATTGCAGTAGGCTGAGATCAACTGTATGACCAACCTTGGGTGTTCTGCTGAGAGCTGTGTCAGGGAGAACATACATTGCTCGAGATCTTCATCTTTGTGTTGTTTTAGCGCTGCTGATACTGACGCGGCATCAGTCAGGAATACTATGTTTTCTTGGTGGATATCTTTATCTTGGATTACAAGCTTAGCTGTGGCCTTCAGTGCCTCTGCTTTCGCACGGAAGTTATTGGAGTATGTTCCCATTGTTAATACTTGAGTTTTTTTTTCTTCTCCACTCCTTAGTCTGTAATAGACCCCTCCACCTAGGTGGATGTGGCTTTGTTAGATGAGCCATCTGTATATACGTGTGTCCATGTTTCTGGTGGATGTACTCACCTAAGATATTCTTCTATGATATATTTCCTTTCTAAATCTGCCTGTTCCCTATTTCCTCTATGGTTTCTATCATCTCAGGGGACTTGGCTTTTTTCCATGGTGGGATTTGGGATGTTTATTTCAGACCTCTAACCATTGCTTGGCTTTTGATTTAGTCTGCTCTTGTAGGTTCTTTTGTTTTTGATATGAAGTGGTTTCTCTTTAATTTCCCTCTATTAATGTGAATTAATATGTCATATATTGGGTGATCAGGCATTCATTTGAACTTTTCCCCCTGCTGGAGTGTTTTTTGGTCTATGCGCGTCTAAGGTCTAGGAATGACTTTCCCTTGTTTTGGCTCGCTAGATGATAGTCCTTAGTTGTCCTGCCCTCCTGGGTTTGGCTCACTAGATGATAGTCCTTGGTTGTCCTGCCCTCCTGGGTTGGGCTCACTAGATGATAGTCCTTAGTTGTCCTGCCCTCCTGGGTTGGGTTTGCTAGATATTCCTTGGTTGTCTTGCCCTCCTGGGTTGCGAGCTCCATCTGTTCGAGTTTCCTCTCCTAGGTGGTCTGGCTTCCTGGGCTCTTGAGCACCACTCAGCTGCTAGCATTCTTAGTCTGACCCCTCTCCAGTGACCTGTCTGGCCCTACCAGGAACATACGTTCCCGCCGGCATAGCTCACTGAGGCACTGTTGGAACATTAGTATTATAGTGTACCTGTCGGAACATTCCTGTCAGAACTTTAGTATTATAATGTACCTATCGGAACATTCCAGTCAGAACATTAGTATTATAGTGTATCTGTTGGAACATTAGTATTATAGTGTACCTGTCGGAACATTAGTATTACTGTGGCACTAACAGAAATCTTCAACAAAATCATACTTCCTACTTACTTAGTTGCTCCTCTTCTACCCTGGGATGTGGATGGTTGCCAGAAAGAGTATCATACTGTTACATACGCTATCTTTCTCTTGGTCTTGGTTATTGTCTAGTGCCCAGTCTCTTATAGACTGTCATGTTGTTGGATCCTTGCCTCTTTGCTTTCCATGGTAAACGATCTGTTTTCATTCTGCAGGCGTGACTAAACTTTTGAAGTTGAGATTGCTTGAGTCTGCAAGGACTGAGTTTCGAGATCATATCTTGTGGTTGCGGAGTTTGTCTCTTCCTGTTATTTGGACCACCTTTATTATACATCTCATTTCAGCGGATTGGATTTGGCTCTCCTGGTTTCTGATCATTTCCCTGATCCATCCCATCTGTGCAGATACAATCATCATTTGTCTGACCTATATTTCTTTTACTCAGGAATTCTCTGTTTTATGACATCAAAAAGTTACAGTTCTTCGAGTAGCCAACTCTTCTTTGATACCTCCTTTCTGGTCTATTACAGCTCCAAGGTATTTGAACTACTTGACCTGCTCGTCCAAAGCAATGTGATGTCTCTTCTCATTTCTCGAGACCACCATGTTTGCTGTTTTTGAACTTCTAATGGTCACCTCTCTCTCTTGTCCAGCTCCTCTATCCAAATTTGAAGGTTGGTCTGAAGATGTGCCTCTGACTTAGTAATCAGTTGTCTCAGTGTGAAGATAAGGTTCTGAGTACTTCATATTGCGCCTCGCTCAAATGTTGATCAGCCAAACATCTTGAGCTTGTGCTCCAGTGTCCCAAAGTTGACTTTGCTAAGGTGTCAGGAACACTAAGGAAGGATATGATGTCAGTTGTCTCTCATTGTAATATTGGTATAATGATGGATATCTCTCAGCCCTTTGGTACAGAAATGAATAGAATATAAACTTTAACATATTGAAATATAGAAATGAAAAATAGATATGAAAGATGAACTTACAAAATGTTTACCAGATCGAGGAACAGAACGGAGAGGAATGCTTTTGGCTATACTATTATCATCATCTTTATCTTGAACATCCATTATAGATGGAGATCTGAAATGTAGATGTACGCAAGGATATGCAAATCAATATAACAATTAATGAGAACAATGCAAAATAACAGGAAAAGACCTTACAAGAACACAAAATAACAGAAATACCATACAAGAACACAAAATAACAGAAAGACCATACAAGAACACAAAATAACAGAAAAACAATACAAGAACACAAAATAACAGAAAAACAATACAAGAACACAAAATAATAGAAAACAATACAAGAACACAAAATAACAGAAAGACCATACAAGAACACAAAATAACAGAAAGACCATACAAGAACACAAAATAACAGAAAAACAATACAAGAACACAAAATAATAGAAAAACAATACAAGAACACAAAAACAATACAAGAACACAAAATAACAGAAAAACAATACAAGAACACAAAATAACAGAAAAACAATACAAGAACACAAAATAACAGAAAAACAATACAAGAACACAAAATAACAGAAAAACAATACAAGAACACAAAATAAAAGAAAAACAATACAAGAACACAAAATAACAGAAAAACAATACAAGAACCCAAAATAACAGAAAAACAATACAAGAACACAAAATAACAGAAAAACAATACAAGAACACAAAATAACAGAAAAACAATACAAGAACACAAAATAAAAGAAAAACAATACAAGAACACAAAATAACAGAGAAAAACAATGCAAGAACACAAAATAAAGTTGAAAACAACATGATACGTACACTGTTTAATCCCCCTACCGAGATATGCCAGAAGAATAATAGAGCTGTGAAATAAAGGCAGCTTGCCCCATGCAGTTGCCACACAATGTAAAGGCTAGACTTAATTTAACCTATCACAGAAAAACAACTAGGCCTTATCAGGATTTTGAACTCATTTCCACTTGATCAAGAAACCTGTGTAACAAGCACTAGACCACACACTTGTCACTCCTCGGTCAAGTGTTATAACAACATTGATACAAGTGATACCAGAGTTCTACTGATAAATGCACCTGTGGTACTGGGAAAATGACCATTGAACATCAGCTGCACAATTGCCCGACATACGAGGAGCAGAAAAAGCACGTGGCCTTCACCAGTGCCAACACTAAACACTAGACAAACTCTATGGCAGTCGGGCAGTGTACGAAGAAGAAGATATCAGACTGGTAACACGTATGCAATTGTTATTATCACCTGAACTGTGTGAGCAGGCAAGGAAAACGTGATGGGGACGAGGATGATAAGCAGATATCACTCATCAGCAGCACGTCCAGTTGTGACTCGGAGAGAGCTGTCCTGTCCAGAAACTGTTGGATCACTAGCAGACCCCGTCGACCCAACATGCTGGTTCCAGTACTGGCTGTCTAACAGGGAATAGTCAGTGATATTAAGTAAGTAAAAGAGATATGGTTATTACCAAAACTGAATTTATATTACCAAAAATAATAATTTTGTGATTAAGTATGAGTTATGCCACACAAAAATAAGATGTTGGATCACTAGCAGACCCCGTCGACCCAACATGCTGGTTCCAGTACTGGCTGTCTAACAGGGAATAGTCAGTGATATTAAGTAAGTAAAAGAGATATGGTTATTACCAAAACTGAATTTATATTACCAAAAATAATAATTTTGTGATTAAGTATGAGTTATGCCACACAAAAATAAGATGACTACCACAGCAACAGGAATAAAGTTGTACATAAAAATGAGTTGATGATCAAGTCTGAGTTATGCTACATAAAAATGGGTTGATGATCAAGTCTGAGTTATGCTACATAAAAATGGGTTGATGATCAAGTCTGAGTTATGCTACATAAAAATGGGTTGATGATCAAGTCTGAGTTATGCTACATAAAAATGGGTTGATGATCAAGTCTGAGTTATGTCACATAAAAATGGGTTGATGATCAAGTCTGAGTTATGCTACATAAAAATGGGTTGATGATCAAGTCTGAGTTATGTCACATAAAAATGGGTTGATGATCAAGTCTGAGTTATGCTACATAAAAATGGGTTGATGATCAAGTCTGAGTTATGTCACATAAAAATGGGTTTATGATCAAGTCGGAATTATGCCACATAAAAATAGGTTTATGATCAAGTCTGAGTTATGCCACATAAAAATTGGTTTATGATCAAGCATGACTTATGATGTTGGCACTGTTATGGAAATAGAGATGGAACTGTCATATTGTGCATGCCAGACAAGAGATGGACATCTAGAGTGATGTCCTAGTGACATTTAGATGAGTAAAGTTAGTCAAAGTTCTTATTTCTGTCTTATGAGGTTTTCATCATAATATTGGCCACTTACACATGATTTACAAACAACTTTCATGTGTACTTGAGTAATAGACCATCTACCTGAACAACAACACCAACATAATGATCACTGATTAAGCAAAAACCAGACAACGTTGCTCTAGAAAAGGAAGAAGTCAGAAGCACCACAAATTTCAAATATTTCAACTCCGTTATCAGCAACAATAGAGACTGCCAAGACGTAATCAGGAGAACAAATGGCCATGAAAATGTAGATGCTAAATAAAATGGCAGAACATGAACAAAACAACAAAAACTCTGAGGACATGCATCTTCCCTGTGACAATGTGTACAGATGCAAAACATGGACCACCAACTTCACATAAACAATAAAAAGCAAATTAAAACATTTGAACTAAAATGTTACAGGAAAGTTCTCAGAGTACCATGGACAATAAAAAAGAAAAACACAGACGACCTAAAAGAACTGGGTATAGAAACAAAACTAGTAGGCAAACAGTATTACAGATATGAAAACTTTGGTTACATCAACTGCCAGTAGGCTTAAATTGAGGGTGGGTACCTCAAGCTAACCACTGCTTTCTTCAGATGTACTCAAGTTGACATCTGAAAGCTTACGTAGAAGAAGTATCTGGAAAATAAGGCTGAGGCAGACAAAGGAGAAGATGGACACAGAACGTCGAAGATGACAGTGACGGAGAACTGGTTAAAGAAGGAGAGTCTTACAGGGCAGATGTGAAGAGAACAATGTTCTGTAAAGGACGTGCTACAAGACGATGAAAATATTATCACATGAAGAGGATGAAATAGAAAAGTACTAAAACTTGACCATAAATATTATCACATGAAGAGGATGAAATTGAAAAGTACTAAAACTTAACCATAAATATTATCACATGAAGAGGATGAAATTGAAAAGTACTAAAACTTAACCATATTATTTGACTACTTGTAGAAAATAGTGTTAGTTGTGGACATCAGATTGTCATTCAACTTAACATTGGATATCAATTGCTTATTTAACATCAGTAGATATTAAGTGTGGATATTCTTATATATCTATAAACACTTGTACATGAAAATATTTAAGGAAACAATTTCATAGAAAATGTCACTTTATCAGATACAATTCACTTAGATGGTGACTTTTTAAAGTTAAAAAATAATTTCTTCCCCTTTTAAATATTCTACAGTTAAAAATCAAAATATTTGTGTTATATCCATTAAACATATTCTGAACATTCACTAACTAAGACTGCTTTTTAATAAATGTTTAAAGGCTTCTTTTGAGAATGACCTCTCTTCAGCTCATTGCCAGTAGCTTTTCTTAGTTTTCTGTAGGATTCTTAGCATTCTTCTGCAAAATCATACTGTGTCCACAAGTCATCTTCTTGATTGCTCATGAATCATTTCTACATGACATAATTAGCTCTATATAACATTGAAACACTCTGTTCTAACTTGTCCAGTCAAAAATAGGCTCTATTAGGAGTCAATTATTTTGTGAAATTATATTTTTGGTATGGACTATTCTAGCTGGGGTCACTCTAGCTGAGAGTTAACTCTTAGTATCCGAGGCTCCACCTCAGAAACCATCTCCTTTTTCCGGGACTCCCCCTGACAACCATTGACACAGTAAAACTCTTTTTGTACAGAGTTTGCCTAATTTTTGTCCACTTTCATCAACACTAAACATTTGCATCGCTCTTTCCGGTATGTCTCGTGTAAGACAGTGTATCCATTGCTTTTAAACTGATCTGTTTTATTGAAATAATTGTCAGCTGGTTTTGGTAAACTTTCCGTTTTTATTCTGAGAAATGACATTAAACATAAATGATCTCAAGCAAAGATTCTCAGCCAATCAGGCATCGGCACTTATTCATTCATGGACTGAATTAGAAAATGATTTATCGAGTGGTAATAGTTCAAATAGTTTGTATTCAGAAAATGATTTATTATAGTAGTTTGTTAGAATCTGGAGACATAGGGGCCTCTCCCCTGGCTGGACCTAGTTCTAGGCGTAGTAGAGAAGCGACTAGAGGAACAAATAATGTTCCAATAACTGATAAATCATCCACATTTACAACACAATGACTGCTTTGCTAAATTCCATCAAGCAATAGTTTTATTTTTAAAATATGAAATGTGAATACTAAAATAGAAATGTGTACATTTGTAAATTTGATTTTTTTTTAAATTTAAATTCCAACAACCAATTTTATAATGCACGCAGAATGTTTATTTACAACAAGACACACATAAAACTTTGCTAACTTCTGTGAAAATGATCCTGAATTTAAAAGTTTCTGTGTTGGTCAAGGATTTTAATATAATTGTAAGTACAACATTTTGTTTGTTTTGTAAATTGACATTTGTTCTATTCCAATCTTCATTGGATAAAATCATTTCATAAATATTTGAAGTTGTTTATATGTTTAACTATGTTCATACAAAATGTCTTTCATTTCTGCATATTTTGACATACAACACTTGAGTTTATCCTTATAAATAAATATACTAATCTAAAATCAGTAACAACAGCCAAGTATAATAAGTAACTCTTTAAAATGAGCTTGCAAAAATGTGGTTTTGAGAGCAAATGCTCAGAGTTAAGGTACTTGACACTCCAGAAACAAATGAACAAAACCACTGACGTTGAAACAAATTTCAAGCATTTCCTGGCCTCAAGGGGTCAGCACCTAGTCCTACTGGAGACAGACGATAAACTCACAGGTCTTAAATACACGTTGCAACTGCATAGTAGTTGGAGATTTCAACAGCCACTCTGAGAGATGGGGATACTCTGACACAGACAGCAGAAGTGACGAAGTGGAAGATTGGGAGATAGATGCAAATCTCTCCCTAATCAATAGGCCGGAGGATAGCCCTAGCTTCTATTCAAGAACATGGCATACCACCTCGACTCCAGATTTGGCCTTCTCCACACAGGACATACACCATAAAATAGACCGCCAGGTGCTAAACCAACTGGCAGGTAGCGACCACAGGCCGATCAGGCTAACCATTGACATGGAAGTAGGCCCACAGGAAACAAAACCGCTCCCACGTTGGAACTACAAACGAGCCGACTGGGACAGATTTGCAATCCTGACAGATGGGCTGTGTGAAACCATAAACACACGAAACACCAAAATGAAGCCCATGGTAGAGAGCCTAAGCAAGGCAATAATGCAAGCCGCCACTGAAACCATCCCAAGAGGAGCTAGGAAAAACTATAAGCCCTACTGAAATGATGAGTTGCAGAAAGTGGAAGATGCAGTAACAAATGCTAGGAACATGGCAGAGCGAGAAAAATCCATGGAGGCAAACATCGCCCTCAAAGCCGCCGCGGCGAAGTACAAACACACTCTCAAGCAAACAGCAAGAGAAAGCTGGAAAAATAAAACGGAAAGTTTAAACCTGGACAAAGAAGGGAACAAGCTATGGAAGCTAGTCAGAGCCATGAACGACGAAACCCCGTCAAATAAACAAATTACTATCAAGCAAGGCGAGAACTTGATCACAGGTAAGAAAGCCGCAAACGCCTTTGTCGATCACTATGCCAGAGCAAACCACATCGAGGTCCCTGCAGAAAAGCATACAGACATTAGCGAAGAGCTAAAGGGGCACGAAAACATAAATACGGCTCCTGAAGAGCACATGATGGCCAAACTAACAATGCGCGAAATGGAAGAGGCTATGAGAACACTAAAGAGAAGGAAATCTCCCGGAAAAGACGGGATAACAAATGAAATGCTGATGGGGCTGGGCCAAACAGCGAAGAAAAAACTACTATCAGTCCTGAACCAAAGCTGGAAAAGGGGTATTGTACCCCAGGCATGGAAAGATGCAATACTGGTACCAGTACCAAAAACAGGAAAGGACAAAACAGATCCGAATGGATACAGGCCCATAAGCCTACTGAGCTGTGTCGGCAAGCTGATGGAACGGATGATAAACACCAGACTGATGTGGCATCTGGAAGAAAAACGAATACTAATTCCACAGCAAGCCGGCTTTAGACAGCACAGATCCACTGAGGACCAGGTCATCCTCATAGCCCAGGAGATAGAAGATGCCTACCAGGCACAGAAACACACAGTAGCTGTTTGGGTGGATCTGGAAAAGGCATTTGACAAAGTCTGGAAGGATGGACTTAGAGTCAAGCTAAGAAGAAGTGATGTTTGTGGGAAGATGTACAAGTGGATCAACCACTACCTCAAACAAAGAACGGCCAGAGTCCAAGTACAAGGGCAGATGAGCAAAAAGGTGACACTCGAGCAGGGAGTACCCCAAGGGGGAGTACTGTCACCCACACTCTTCCTGGTATATATAAACGATATTACAGAGAATATACCAAGAAGAGTCCATAGCTCAATGTTTGCAGACGATCTGGCTATGTGGACCTCTGAAAAGAATCTCACCATAGCAAGAAATCGGATGCAAACGGCCCTAACATCGCTGGAAGAGTGGGCGAACTCATGGCTGGTCAAAATAAACGAGGAGAAAACCACGTGCACAATATTCTCGCTCTCATTAAAACCCCAAAGTACCAAATTAAGCCTAAATGGCAAAATCCTGCAGCCAAACGACAACCCAACCTATCTGGGAGTCACATTTGATCGGCGCATGACATGGAAAAGTCAGATTGAGAGAAACCGAATGAAAGCCAGAGAAAGAATGGCGATCATGAGGAAACTTGCTGGCACAAGCTGGGGAGCAGACGAAGGCATACTAAAGAAACTGTACACTGGAAGAGTGAGACCAGTTCTCGAGTATGGCATCGCGGCATGGACAACAGCAGCGAAGGCGAACTTCGATAAAGTTAACAAACTTCAAAACCAAGCCATGAGAATCATAACAGGTGGCATGAAGTCAACGCCAATTGTAGAACTTGAAAAGATTACAAAACTGCAATCCATGACCGACAGAAGAGACTGCAGAGCCCAGCTGCAGTCAGAGAAACTCCGAAGACTGACGGACCATCCAATGTACCAGAGGCTAAACAATTTGGGAACTGGGAAACTAAAGCGGAGAAACTTTGCAGAAATAGCCAAAGCAAAGATGCACGAAGATCCCATAAACGCACTAACAACACCAAAACCCATCACTACTGTACGAAAACCTACTTGGAGGCAGGATATATTTCCAGAGGTGGTAGAAAATATACCAGGTATTGCAAACAAAAACTGCCAGACCGAAAAAGAAAGGAGAGACACTACCCTAAGCTTCATAACGAAAAGCTACCCAAGCATGGACTGGACCCATGCATACACCGACGGTTCTGTAACAAACACTACACAGAACGGAGGGGCAGGAGCATTCCTGAACCTACCAAATGGCAGAAAAATAACACTGTCATTCGCTACTGGTAAGCACACGAGCAATTTCAGAGCAGAGGCAGAGGCACTGAGGGCGGCAGTGGAAGAAATGGTAACACACAGTGAAAATGAGAGCCATATAGTCCTGCTGACAGATGCTCTCGAAGTAGTCACAGCGCTAAAAAGCCAGAAAAACACTGAGCTTAATGACCTAAGAGCAGCACTCTGCAAACTGTGTCAACAGTCCGCACCAAAAAGGGTAGTGGTACAGTGGGTTCCGTCACACTGCAACATCCAAGGCAACGAGGAGGCAGACAGACTGGCAAAAGAAGGTGCAAGGCTACCACAAATAGATACCAGTATGACGTACGAAGAGTCAAAACGGCTTATCAAAGCCAGGTACATGTCCAAATGGGAAACCGAACATACTGGTTACACCAAAAACGATGCCTATTACCAGTTGAACCGAAGAGAGCAGGTCGTTGTCTTCAGACTTCGCACTGGCCACAACAGACTGAGGTACCACCTCTTCAACAAATTGAAGATAGGGTGTACCGACGAATGCCCGTGCGGTACTGGTAAAATGACCACTGAACATCTGCTGCAGAACTGCCCGACATACGAGGATCAGAGAGAGCAGATGTGGCCATTGCCAGTGGAACTGCAAGACAAGCTCTATGGTAGTGGCGAGAGTCTCAGGATGACCGCCGCTTTTTTCGAGAAAATAATGGTTACTGTCTGACTGTGTACGCAGAAGAAGAAGAAGAAGAAATACACGTTGCAACTGCATAGTAGTTGGAGATTTCAACAGCCACTCTGAGAGATGGGGATACTCTGACACAGACAGCAGAAGTGACGAAGTGGAAGATTGGGAGATAGATGCAAATCTCTCCCTAATCAATAGGCCGGAGGATAGCCCTAGCTTCTATTCAAGAACATGGCATACCACCTCGACTCCAGATTTGGCCTTCTCCACACAGGACATACACCATAAAATAGACCGCCAGGTGCTAAACCAACTGGCAGGTAGCGACCACAGGCCGATCAGGCTAACCATTGACATGGAAGTAGGCCCACAGGAAACAAAACCGCTCCCACGTTGGAACTACAAACGAGCCGACTGGGACAGATTTGCAATCCTGACAGATGGGCTGTGTGAAACCATAAACACACGAAACACCAAAATGAAGCCCATGGTAGAGAGCCTAAGCAAGGCAATAATGCAAGCCGCCACTGAAACCATCCCAAGAGGAGCTAGGAAAAACTATAAGCCCTACTGGAATGATGAGTTGCAGAAAGTGGAAGATGCAGTAACAAATGCTAGGAACATGGCAGAGCGAGAAAAATCCATGGAGGCAAACATCGCCCTCAAAGCCACCGTGGCGAAGCACAAACACACTCTCAAGCAAACAGCAAGAGAAAGCTGGAAAAATAAAACGGAAAGTCTAAACCTGGACAAAGACGGGAACAAGCTATGGAAGCTAGTCAGAGCGATGAACGACGAAACCCCGTCAAATAAACAAATTACTATCAAGCAGGGCGAGAACTTGATCACAGGTAAGAAAGCCACAAACGCCTTTGTCGATCACTATGCCAGAGCAAACCACATCGAGGTCCCTGCAGATAAGCATACAGACATTAGCGAAGAGCTAAAGGGACACGAAAACATGAATACGGCACCTGAAGAGCACATGATGACCAAACTAACAATGCGCGAAATGGAAGAGGCCATGAGAACACTAAAGAAAAGGAAATCTCCCGGAAAAGACGGGATAACAAACGAAATGCTGATGGGGCTGGGCCAAACAGCGAAGAGGAAACTGCTATCGGTCCTGAACCAAAGCTGGAAAAGGGGAATTGTACCACAGGCATGGAAAGACGCAATACTGGTACCAGTACCAAAAACAGGAAAGGACAAAACAGATCCAAATGGATACAGGCCCATAAGCCTACTGAGCTGTGTCGGCAAGCTGATGGAACGGATGATAAACACCAGACTGATGTGGCATCTGGAAGAAAAACGAATACTAATTCCACAGCAAGCCGGCTTTAGAAAGCACAGATCCACTGATGCCTACCAGGCACAGAAACACACAGTAGCTGTTTGGGTGGATCTGGAAAAGGCATTTGACAAAGTCTGGAAAGATGGACTTAGAGTCAAGCTAAGAAGAAGTGATGTTTGTGGGAAGATGTACAAGTGGATCAACCACTACCTCAAACAAAGAACGGCCAGAGTCCAAGTACAAGGGCAGACGAGCAAAAAGGTGACACTCGAGCAGGGAGTACCCCAAGGGGGAGTACTGTCACCCACACTCTTCCTGGTATATATAAACGATATTACAGAGAATATACCAAGAAGAGTCCATAGCTCAATGTTTGCAGACGATCTGGCTATGTGGACCTCTGAAAAGAATCTCACCATAGCAAGAAATCGGATGCAGACGGCCCTAACATCGCTGGAAGAGTGGGCGAACTCATGGCTGGTCAAAATAAACGAGGAGAAAACCACATGCACAATATTCTCGCTTTCATTAAAACCTCAAAGTACCAAATTAAGTCTAAATGGCAAATTCCTGCAGCCAAACGACAACCCAACCTATCTGGGAGTCACATTTGATCGGCGCATGACATGGAAAAGTCAGATTGAGAGAAACCGAATGAAAGCCAGAGAAAGAATGGCAATCATGAGGAAACTTGCTGGCACTAGCTGGGGAGCAGACGAAGGCATACTAAAGAAACTGTACACTGGAAGAGTGATACCAGTTCTCGAGTATGGCATTGCGGCATGGACAACAGCAGCGAAGGCGAACTTCGATAAAGTTAACAAACTTCAAAACCAAGCCATGAGAATTATAACAGGTGGCATGAAGTCAACGCCAATTGTAGAACTTGAAAAGATTACAAAACTGCAATCCATGACCGATAGAAGAGACTGCAGAGCCCAGCTGCAGTTAGAGAAACTCCGAAGACTGACCGACCATCCAATGCACCAGAGACTAAACAATTTGGGAAATGGGAAACTAAAGCGGAGAAACTTTGCAGAAATAGCCAAAGCAAAGATGCACGAAGATCCCATAAACGCACTAACAACACCAAAACCCATCACTACTGTACGAAAACCTACCTGGAGGCAGGATATATTTCCAGAGGTGGTAGAAAATATACCAGGTATTGCAAACAAAAACTGCCAGACTGAAAAAGAAAGGAGAGATACTACCCTAAGCTTCATAACGAAAAGCTACCCAAGCATGGACTGGACCCATGCATACACCGACGGCTCTGTAACAAACACATCACAGAACGGAGGGGCAGGAGCATTCCTGAACCTACCAAATGGCAGAAAAATAACACTGTCATTCGCTTCTGGTAAGTACACAAGCAATTTCAGAGCGGAGGCAGAGGCACTGAGGGCGGCAGTGGAAGAAATGGTGACACAGTGAAAATGAGAGCCATATAGTCCTGCTTACAGATGCTCTCGCCGTAGTCACAGCGCTAAAAAGCCAGAAAAACACTGAGCTTAATGACTTAAGAGCAGCACTCTGCAAACTGTGCCAGCAGTCCGCACCAAAAAGGGTAGTGGTACAGTGGGTCCCATCTCACTGCAACATCCAAGGCAACGAGGAGGCAGACAGACTGGCAAAAGAAGGTGCAAGACTACCACAAACAGATACCAGTATGACGTACGAAGAGTCAAAACGGCTTATCAAAGCCAGATACATGACCAAATGGGAAACCGAACATACTGGTTACACCAAAAACGATGCCTATTACCAGTTGAACCGAAGAGAGCAGGTCGTTGTCTTCAGACTTCGCACTGGCCACAACAGACTGAGGTACCACCTATTCAACAAATTGAAGATAGGGTGTACCGACGAATGCCCGTGCGGTACTGGTAAAATGACCGCTGAACATCTGCTGCAGAACTGCCCGACATACGAGGATCAGAGAGAGCAGATGTGGCCATTACCAGTGGAACTGCAAGACAAGCTCTATGGCAGTGGCGACAGCCTCAGGATGACCGCCGCTTTTTTCGAAAAAATAATGGTTACTGTCTGACTGCGTACGCAGAAGAAGAAATACACGTTGTGCATGTAAAAGAACTCTTAGTAAATGAAAATAAAAAAGAGCAGGCTGTTTGCCACTGTCTGGGCACAAATGATAAGAGTTACTAAATTCTTACCCAACAGCGGCCTGCATGGCGGCACAAAGGAGGTAACCCCTCCACCATGCCAAGATGCAACAGGCCAATCACTTGTTTGTCTGAACAATCAGTTGCAGGTATATATTAAAAAGGACCTCTACAAACCCAAGGGTAGAAGACAAGAGTGGCTTGCTATTCTCATATTCTCCATCTCCTATTTGATGTTAGCATTAATGTCCAGGTAAATAAGGACTTTTTTCTTTCTTTTCGCTTATCCTGTTACGCCTTTCAGCATCAGGTTAAGAAGAGATCTCTAGAATGAGCCATATGTGTGCCTCATGCACAGTAGCAGTTACTGCCTCAGATATTTCCGTACGCCACATTTTTCGTGGTCTGCCTTTTGCTTTGAATTGCCTGTTGAGTGGTGCTGTGAGGTGGTAGTCTTGTTACGTGGCCCTTCATTTCTTCTATTATATCTTCAGTCTTGTTTATGCTACAGATATTGATCATGCAAATCTGAACTTTTCCTGTCATTGTAAGTTCACGTGTTGTTCTCGAGATTTGTTCTGTATTCTATGAGAGTTGAAGAAATTTCAATAAAATCCACTGTCGGCTCGCTAGACCAGTCACAGTTTCATCATCACCCTTTTAACATGGTACCGGGTGCACTGGACTATACTTTCCGTCCAGAAAACATGTATTCGGATAATTGACATTTGAAATTGGCCATTAAAGAGGCTTGATGAAAAACGTATTCTATCTTGGTGTGGTTCCCAATCTTCCATTTATAGAAGGACATGTTCTTAAAAGTGCTTCAATCACTGGTATGTTGCATACCTGGAGAATTCTATTTCCGAGAGATTATTATGATTCAGTCTTTTTTGTTATTAGCCAGGGGTACTTAATTGTTACATTCTACCAATAATATACCCAACTTGTTACTTATCACCAAAAATAAATCATCACTATCCACAGTTAATCTCAGGCCAGCTGCCGTGCAATGAAGATGGCAAATGCACATTGAAATAAGCAAATAGAAATTAGTCTGTGGTTTAAAGGGCACGCCTCACCAAATGGATGCAAAAATTAGAATAAACAAAACCAACTAAAGGATTATTAGAGTACAGATTGATTCATGTTATAATTTAAACAGATCTTCCATACACATGTTTTTATAGTCACCTGGGAAGGTTTACTGCTGTTTAGTGACTCCATTTCTGGAATGATTGCAGACAGTTTATCATGGATTTTCTCAGAAACTGGTGTTACCAACTTGCTTGGGAACTTTCCACTCTTACATCGTATCAAGCTGATTCTAATCACATTCACTACTCGAGAGCATGCAGCGCTGAAATCAGTTCAAGATTTATGAAAGATTCACACTGGAATCTTGTTATTTAATCAAGAAGACTTAGTGACTGATGCCACATAGTCAAAAGTTGTATGACCATCAGAAGATCACTTTTTGTGTCAATATATTTTCATGCAATGGTACCCCATCTACATTTTCTTAACAATGGAGTATTTATGAAGTCATTTAACTCATTCACTCCCAAATATTTCGGACCTCTGGACACAATTATTTTCTTTAATACTCAAACACATAATCATTTATTTCTGATCTATTTATCTTCAATAAAAGTTCTCTCAAATAACACACATTATTTACCAAACTATTCACAACTGCGGCCTGAATTCAATGAAATACATATATTTTACAAATGGATGTGAACATTTGTGTATGAGGTATTATAGTTATATAAACATTTTTATTTTTTTAAATTATGAAAAAAATTGTTCCCCTTAACACATTATTCAGCTCTAAACCAATAAATGAAAAATGTAATGACTTTCTATTGACGGTAATCAACAAAAGAAGATATTCTGAAAGTTACACCTAATTTGGTCTAGTTGTTTTCACGGTATTCATATTTTACTGAAGGCAGGAGAAGTTGAAAATGTGCTCAAAAATAAAAGCCCCAATCAACACCAGCGGGAGTGTTTACAGTTTACGTACACCCAGAAAGAATGCTCCTGCCGTTTTAAATATATATGTATACACATTTATATTATACACACTAGAATGGCTCTGAAGGATCTTGAACCTTCATTGAATTTGTGAACTGTTACTACTATTGTTTGAGACAAAAGAGGGCACCACGTCCTCGTCAGTAGTTTTAGTTTCACTTTTATCGCCAGACTTAGAACTAAGACTAGATAAAGAAATTGAGATATTGCTATCAGAAAGATCAATACTTCATCATCACTACCATTAGCAATAATATAATTTAACCATGACCGAGCTTGTACTGTAAAAGCTCTATTTGGTCTGACAGAAGGGGCATGGGCTAAATTCAAGGTTTACCTTTAAAAGAAATAAATTTGATTTTCGAGTACGAAAATAAATAAACATTTTTTCAACAAAACACATTGCTAACGCTTCAGGAAATTAAAAGTTCAAAATCTGGACTTCCGTCAATAACCAAAGTAAAACATTTAGGTAAACTAGTAATTGGAAAATGTCTGATTTTGTGAATACTTTGTGAACATAGTCGCAAAAGCCAATATATCGGCTCCTGGGATTTCTTGAAAAATCCAGAAGCCGATGTATCGGCTCGCGGGAGTGAACGAGAATGAGGTTTGGCACCAGATTTTGGTGTTGTGAGTCTAGTCCCGTAGCAAGACTTTGAATGTTTTTATTTTCATTTCTCTCTAACTAACTGAAACCTTCTCACCCCTACGTACCATATCTCCCAGCCCAAAAAAACAAACAAACAAACAACTAAATTTTTTAAATATACTTAATTAATGGATGTGGTTTTCGCACAAAACAAATTAAATACAGATGTTTACACAAAAAATGATGCATATTACCAATTGAACAGAAGAGAGCAGGTCGTGGTCTTCAGACTCCGCACAGGCCACAACAGACTGAGGTACCACCTATTCAATAAACTGAAGATAGATGGCACTGACGAATGCAGTTGTGGTACTGGAAAAATGACCGCTGAACATCTGCAGCAAAACTGCCCGAAATACAAGAACCAGAAAAAGCACATGTGGCCATCACCAGTGGCAACACTAGACAAGCTCATGGCAGTGTCGACAGCCTCAGGATGACTGCTGCTTTTTTCGAAAAAATACAGGTTGACGTCTGACAGCGTACAAAGAAGAAGAAATACAGATGTTGAAAAGGTGTCACAAATTGTCTCTATTTAATGGTGAACCTGAAAATATGAATCTTCAAACCAAATACTAGAACATTCAATGGTAGCTATGTGTAATGTGTGGATATGAAGTTGCTTATTTACTTGAGCTCGGGGAGGAAGACTAACGTCTGGTCAGGCAAAATATACTGGCCAAGACCCTCACCTCGGCTTCCTAGTAGCCCTCCCTGGAAACGAGCTGTGTTCATGACAGCTTGGCTAACAATGTGAAGGATCGACGTGATCCCTGAAGTAGTAAGGGACATGCAGATGAAGCCAAGCATAGCACAGCCGCCTGGAGGACCCCGGCCCACCTTCATCAGCACACTCGGGATGTGAGGAAAGCTACTGCAACCTGCCATTTAACATCTTTTTCAGGGAGCACAAAACAGTAATCTACTCATTGTGGGCATTCACAAACAAGAATATTTACCTGAGATCATACTCCTCTTCCACGATAGTATGAAGTTTTTGTGTCATATCAAGAAGCGAACCCAAGCCTTTGACATATGCCAGCAAGGGATTGTCCTTTGTGGGTGCATATCCTTGCCCACCCAGATGTATTCTCAACATGAAGGACGACAGTGTCTGGAGAGAAAATATTTAATAAAAAATGTGTCCATTATTAGCTATTGGAAGTAGTCACTAGATGTTAGTTGATGGTAATAGCTTACAACAGTTATGTACAGCTGTGGTTCTTAAACTTGATCAATTTGGTGGCACACTTTAGCAAACCTGCATCATTTTGCTGTGACATTAGGAACTATTCATGCACATCTTCGTGTAAGGTAAACAATTTCTTTGACCACTCCAATCACCACAGTAGGAACTAGGAAGTAAAATAAGTATATTTCTCTAGTCATTTAGACCCTTGTTATTTAGATAAGTTAGTTCTCTCTATTTGCATTGTCCTTTGTTCCTGATGAAGACCTCTGAATGAGAAAGAATAACAAATGAAACAGAAACTTTGAATATTTGTGGGTTGCCTGTGATACTAATATTCTTGAAAATAATGAGGATAGATTAAATTGTAAAAAAGGAACAAATAATGAATTAATTACATCTATATATTAATGTGGAGCGAAATAACAACACATAGTGCAGGATTCAAAGTGCACCCAGAAAATGAGTATGCATCAGACTGACAGCTTCAGGTGCAAACAGATGTGAGACAGGGATGCCTTCTGTAACCTTTTATGTTCTTGTTGACTATTGATTGGATAATGAAGATACTAAGCAATGGAAAGACAACTGGCATTCAGTATTCTTCTTCTTCTGCATTTACCCTAAACAGGACGTTGAGACATTCTGTCATGTTTGCAGTGAGGAGGCAATATCTACGCCTTTCGGTCCAACATAACCGATTTCAGCTGACTTTTTTGTGTACCAGGTTTAGCTTCCTGCTGCGATCCATATCCTCTTAGCTCAGATTACACGAGTGCAGCCCGTTTCCAGGGTCGTCGCTTGGAGGTGGATTACGGTCATGGTCAATTGTGATTCGCTGACTGGTGTAAGCAGTCAGATATGAGTCGGCTGCTGTCAGCTCATTCACTGTACTGGATATTCGGCCCCACCGGTATTCAGTGGACACTGGTCGCATTTGGAGAAACTGGATTATGAATATATGGTTCTTTTGTCACGCAGTCATAGCCAAATGCAAGAGAAACTTGACAGAGTGAAAGAACAGCCAAATTTGGACTGAATATTAACATGAAAAAAAACTAAGCTCCTTTAAAAACTAACCCAATCAACAGAGAACCAATCATGCTGGAGGGAATCCATTGGAAGAGGTGAATGCCTACACATAATTGGACAGCACAACTCACATGTTAGGAGGTACAGATGTAGATGTCTTAGTCGACCTGTAGTTCTACGAGGATGGTAGAAAGTAGGTGCATTTCTCTGCTTATTGGACTGGGCTCGAGCAGATGAAAAGACCAATCCTATCACTAACCAACATATTTAGATTAACAGATGTCTAAGAAGAATAATTGGTATAAAGTGGCAGAACATGGTGAGGAATGAAGAACTGTGGAAGAGGTCATCAGTCCCTGGAACAACATACTCAGAGAAGAAAATGGGGCTGAATAAAGGAACACACCGTCTAACATAACTTGGCAGGCTCTCAGAAGGAATTTTCAAGGGAAGAAAAAGAGAGATAGACCTAAAAATACACGGGGAAGAGAATCGAGAGGGAGCTATGACTAAATGGTTCCAACTGGAAAGAGGAGAAAGAGTAACCCAGGACTGTGTATGCTGGCAAGATGTGATCAATGGTCTATGCACAGAGAGGAGTGACGGTCTTTGATTGGTTGAATAATATATCTGAAAGAATTATAAATATATGAGTAACTCAAAGAAAAGAAACAATATCTCAGATTTATGTACTATGAAACGACAGCTATAGCAAAGAAGAAAGATCAATATTTGTTGATAAATTATCAGACACAATTAAAAAGTCAACAAAAAGAACAGATTAATTATAATGGCCTACTTTAATGGACAAGCAGGGAGAAGTCACCATGGACCCTTGGATGGACTCTTTAGTGACAGCAGCACAGTGTAATAGCAATAAAGAAAATTTGCTAATCTTGTGTGCAGAGCATGTCATTGCAAACAGTATATGCCAACACCGTTTAAGCAAGATTAAAAACCTGGTATAGATAAAACAACATTGATCAAACATCACACAAACATTGACATAATGACACAAGAAACGAGCATCCGTATCTTCAACCTGTATAGTCCACCCAATAAAGACCTGTCACTCTCGAGTATGGAAACCAAGGACTCCAGCTGCCTAATGGTTGGAGACTTTAACAGTCACTCGGAGAGATGGGGATATTCAAACACAAACAGCAGAGGGGACGAAATGGAGGACTGGGAGATAGACACGATCTCTATCTTATAATAGGCCGGACAACAGTCCTAGCTTCTATTCCAGAAGATGGCATACCACCTGCACTCCAGATGTGGCCTTCTCCACGGGGGATATCCATCACAAAATAGGTCGTCAGGTACTCGATCAATTGGCAGGTAGCGACCTCAGGCCAATTAAGCTAGATATTGATATGGAAGGGAGCCCCCAGGAAATAAAACCTCTGCTACGTTGGAACTACAGATGAGCCGACTGGGACAGATTTGCAATGCTGACAGATGGACTGTGTGAAACTATAAACACACGAAATAACAATATGAAACCTATGGTGGAAAGCCTAAGCAAAGCAATACTGCAAGCAGCCACTGAGACCATCCCAAGAGGGGCAAGGAAGAACTTTATGCCATATTGGAATCAAGAATTGCAGAAAGTCGAGGATGATGTTACAGACGCTAAGAACACGATAGGGAGAAAGCAACCTATTGAAGCAAATATCTCCCTCAAGGTCATCACTGCGAAATACAAAAGAACACTGAACCAAATAACAAGAGACAGTTTTAAAAAAAAACAGAAAGCCTCAATCTAGATAGAGAAGGGAACAAAATATGGGAATTAGTCAGAGCCATTAATGACGAAACACCATCAAATAAACAAACTATCAACAAGCAGGGTGACAAAATGCTTACCGAAAAAAAAAGCAACAAACACTTTTATAGAACATTATGCCAGAGCAAACTACATTAATGTCCCTACAGGCAGGCATATAGATATAAGTGTAGAACAAAAGAGCCACAACATCAAGATTGTACCAGAAGAGCACATGATGGCAAAACTAACAATGAATGAAATGAATGAGGCCATGAGAACTTTAAGGAAAAAGAAATCGCCAGGAAAAGATGGGGTAACAAATGAAATGCTGATGAGGTTGGGCCAAACAGCAAAGAGAAAGTTACTGTCAGTCTTAAACTATAGCTGGAAAATGGGAATTCTACCGCAGGCATCGAAAGATGCTATACTTATACCAGTTCCAAAAAAAGACAAACATAGAACAGATCCAAATGGATACAGGCCTATCAGTCTACTGAGATGTGTAGGTAATCTCATGGAGCGCTTGATAAACACCAGACTGATGTGGCACCTGGAAGCAATGCACATATTAATTCTGCAGCAAGCAGGATTTAGACAACACAGATCCACTGAGGACCAGATCACTCTCATAGCGCATCTTAACTTAACATCTTTATACTGGTTTTGAAGATTTTGCAGAGTCTATATACAACCAATTGCATTTAGTTTTCCTTGCTCTAAAAATGATGTGCATCCAATCTATTCTTGAATGCATTAATTGTGCCTGCCACCCCTATTTCCTGTGACAATGCATTCCAAGCATTTACCACTCTATGACTAAAAAAAATTGTTTCCTAATATCTAATCTGGACCTTTCTTTAATTTATGTGTAGCTGTGTCCTCTTGTTCTTGTAGGCGGCTGTATTTTGAAAAACTTGTTAGAGTCTAATTTTTACCTTCCGTTGACTATCTTATAAAGTTGTATTGTCACCTCACTGAGCTTAATGACCTAAGAGCAGCACTCTGCAAACTGTGCCAGCAGTCCGCACCAAAAAGGGTAGTGGTACAGTGGGTCCCATCACACTGCAACATCCAAGGCAACGAGGAGGCAGACAGACTGGCAAAAGAAGGTGCAAGACTACCACAAAGAGATACTAGTATGACATACGAAGAGTCAAAACGGCTTTTCAAAGCCAGATACATGACCAAATGGGAAACCGAACATACTGGTTACACCAAAAACGATGCCTATTACCAGTTGAACCGAAGAGAGCAGGTCGTTGTCTTCAGACTTCGCACTGGCCACAATAGACTGAGGTACCACCTATTCAACAAATTGAAGATAGGGTGTACCGACGAATGCCCGTGCGGTACTGGTAAAATGACCGCTGAACATCTGCTGCAGAACTGCCCGACATACGAGGATCAGAGAGAGCAGATGTGGCCATCACCAGTGGAACTGCAAGACAAGCTCTATGGCAGCGGCGACAGCCTCAGGATGACCGCCGCTTTTTTTGAAAAAATAATGGTTACTGTCTGACTGCGTACGAAGAAGAAGTATTGTCACCTCGAACTCTTCTCTTTTCTAGAGAAAGGCCAGTTTTTCTGAGTCTTTCTAACTACATCTGAAATACCACTATCAGTTTTGTTGCTCTTCTTTGTATCTTTTCCTGCATGTTTATATCCCTTATACAATAAGGACTCCACACCTGTACATAGTACTCCCATCTAGGTCTAACTAATGCTTTATACAGTTTTACAACCACTTCTTTGCTCTTATGTTTAATATTTCTTTTTATAATACCTAGTATTGCCTTTTTCACTACTAACGGGGCTTTCTCACCCACCTTACCCGTACGATCTATTATAATCAAGTGCAGATAAATACTTGTCTTGGTGATCATTGTCATGAACAAACATCCCTTATCCTATCGATCGCTACCTTCTCTCCCAAATTTTCTGGCTATATTGGTTGTTACTGTGTTCTTTCCCACAGATCTGTATTTATAACTACCTTTTTGTTATCTAATGTTAAGTACGCAACAAAGACATTTCTTGATGACTAACAGATATGATGATTTAAATATTCACCTGGTACATTGAAAGTCCACATACTGAAGCTTCATGTTTGAGGTGTGTAAATGCCCCGTGATCCAAACCTCGGTCAGGAATATTAAACACTCGCGCTAAAGCAAGCTGGCTTCGTGAATTAACCAGGAGGTGCATGTATGACCGGAACAGGTCTTCTACAAAAATCTGGACAATATAAGTTATAAATATATATATACACATACACACACACACAAAGTCAGATTATTTTGCACTGGAAAAAAACAAACAACATATAGACCAAATTTGTGTATGTTTATTACAGCGCACCCTATACTGTTGTTTAACGTAAATGTTTACTCAGTGCAAATATACTTATCTTATTTTATTATTGTCAGTACTTAAAAACTTTATTTACAATAAAAAAATGTTTCCTAATTTCCTTACATATATAAATATGCATATATAATATTCTGAAGTCAAGCTTAAGTATAAAATAAATTAAGTTACGTATTTATAGTCTAACAACATTCTCACAAACCAGCTAAATAAACTAATGACTCAATGAAAATGACAGCCAGAGTGAAATATTTCTTTAGAGGAAAGTTTCTATACAATTAAGACGTTTAAGGGGGAGGGTTGGGGGGAACTAACGTCTGGTCAGGCCCAACATACTGATCAGACATGTTAGTCAGGGTCAGGCAATATATACTGGGCAAGACCCTTACCTCGGCTTCCTCGCAGCCCTTCCTGGAAACGGGCTGTTTTCATGGTTATCCCCATAGTAATGAGAGACACACAGATAATGCTAAGCATAGCACAACCGCCTAGAGGACCACGGAGGTCCACCTTCATCAGCACGTTTGGGATGTTAGGAAAGCTACTGCAACCTGCCACTTAACGTCCTTTTCACGGTGCACAAAAAGAGTAAACCTACCCATTGTGGGCATTCGAAACAACGAGACCTTTAAAAGTTCATTTGTGACAAACCATTCTTGAATCTGTAGACTGTTTATCTCAGTAAATAGACCGTTTATCTCAGTAAATAATCTATGAATTTAACACTATTAGGTTCAAATTTAAAAAAATGTGTTTCCAGGTGTGCTGTACCTCCTTAAGATCTCTTCCGCTGGATGGAGAGATCGGTGTTTTAGGTGTTTGTGATGGAGACCTCTCTCTTGAGTATGCAGCTGCTTTAATTTTACCAACTGGTGTCTTAGGAGACAAGATAAGTGCAAGTTGGGAGGCTGCTAAAGAAGGCAGCTGAATCTTCTCAGGTATGTCTGATGAAACTATTACATTCTGCACAGCTGAGCATGCTGTTCCTAATACATTGCAGATGCCTTGCAAAAATCCAATGACTTTGGTCTGGGAACGAAATGCACATAATTGTATAAGTGCATTGTTTGTAACAAATTACACAACATATGTATGTATTATTCCAGTAAGATGTAATATTCTTTAGTAAAAATAATGAAAATAGACCGAATACATTTAACTCACCAAAGGATACAATATTTCAGTTCGTCAGATTTCTTCAGCTGCCAGAGAAGAATGTTGGCACTTTACTTAATGGAGTATAAATAACAAACATGTTCTTCTTAGTCGATCTGTGCAGGTCCCAGCTCTGGTATGAGCTGGATGTAGCCGTGAGAAGAGTTTCCTGCTTAGCGGGCTAGGCTCGAGCAGCTTAATACTCCTAATACTCTGCTGTGTTGGGACAAGCGCTTACGGAGGGTGGGTAACCGATGCGTGAGTCCATCTCAATAGACTCAAACAGTAGAGCGAAGTAGACCCGCAGCCTGTTAGGCGCCATCTATGCTGCTCCAAACAAACCACGGCCGGTGTTATGCCATGTCACACAGTTAGTCTCCCCTTACGACATGCTTTCTGTGAGGCAGTGGTGCTATTCTTGTCCTTGTCATACACGAAGACCCCGACTGACTACTTGGCTTGGACTACAATCATGTAGAGTAACAATATGTACATTCTTGATCATCTGTGATTCAGTGTATCAAAACTTTCATTTATTCTTCTTCCTTGTTCGCCAGCAGAGATCCACATCAATGGCTTTAACAAAAGTCATGTCTGTGACTGTCTTTGTGAGGCGGCTAGCATTGCTCTGTGCCTCATGACCTAATGTATCAATGTGAATAATATTAGAAAGATTGATAAGGAAAGGGACCTAGGGGCTATAATAGAGCACACAAGTGTGGTGAGTGAGCAAGTTGATGAACACCAGAAATAAGGAAAGCAAAAGAAAATAACCCATAATAAAATAAACCTAACAAACGGAATGGAAATTTTACTGTTAACATTTTAGCACTTTCAGACAACCAAGCTTCTGAATTATCCAGCAGAAAAGATTTCCAATCCATAAATGACAGGACCCAAAAGTTTCATAACCGCAACCTAGGCGCTGGATACTAGATCAGTTTTAGGACCTTTGCAGTTATCATGCAATGAAAGCTCGATCCTTCAATGTGTGAATTCCCGGATCCAAATAAGTAAATCAGAATGAACAGTGAGCAGAGAAACATGTACAGTGATAGATTGAGAGAACACAGCAATTCATACCTCTATACCAATCTGAGCGATCACAGAGATAAAGACTTGAATTAAGGAGGTTTCCGGCAGGCCTGTGATCATCCTTTGTCTCGGACGGTCGATGAGCCAGAGTTGATTATGCGAATCTGATTAGTCGCAGGTGGTAGAAGTCCAGAGATCATTGAGGAGTTGAGATACAGAGTGGTCCCAGGGAAAGAGAAAGGAAGAGACATACAGAGAAACAGATTGTGAGCTCTGAGGAAATAAGTTAGCAGTTGAGAGTCAAGGCAAGTGATTGGTTTCACAGGAACAGCAAGAGACATACAGAGATACAGATTGTGAGCTCTGAGGAAATAAGTTAGTAGTTGAGAGTCAAGGCAAGTGATTGGTTTCACAGGAACAGCAAGAGACATACAGAGATACAGATTAATACAAGTAAGTTCTGGGGAAATAAGGATTCAGTAGTTGAGAAGGGAATGCGAGTTGTCAGTCTCACAGGAGGGAGAGGGAGGGAGGGGGGGGGGGGGAGAGAGAGAGAGAGAAATACAGATTAACCAGACTGAAACCAAGTGAAATGCTAAGCTCACCAATTAAATACAAGTACTGAGTTAGTTAGCGGGAATTGAAGGCGAGAGGTCAGATCTCCCAGGACAAGAGCAGATATACCCATTAACCAGAAATAACTTACGTAAGCTCTGAGGAAGGAAAGCGATGCCGGCAAATACTAAGAGTTCTTAATGCGGTTCGATTGCGAAACCAGTAACCTTTAATAATAAACAATTTTCTTTAGCGCATCAAGCAGGAGAGAAGAAAGAGTCATTCCACTCTGAAAGTTCAACAAATATCTCGCCTGGACAAGTAGTCCACAATTATCTCTAAGCTCAACAAAAAGGGGGGAGAGTGTCAATTGTTATCATTCCCTCTCGCAGCTCTGTGGGAACACAGCAGAATCTTTGAAGATCTACATCGTCACATTTATTTTTCATCCGTCAACTAGACGAACCATGTGCTGTAACGCTGAATAGTTTAGGATAAACAAAATAAAGTTAGAAGCAACATAAGTCTCTAGAGGTAGCAGGATACTAACCAAGAGATAGAATTCTGGGACATTTAGTGATACAAACGTACGTGATATTGCACCAAACGTATTGATTGTTAGAGTAGGCAGGGGACAGAAAGTCCTTAGGGCCTGCGTTTAAACTACATGTATGTGAATGAGTTACAATGCGCATGGAAAAGAAACGTGTGAAAAAAGAAATAAAGGCTTGTTTCACATTTCTGTTCCCAAATCAAGCTGTGTTTTTGTTATGAAGAGTTAGAATCAGTGTGTCATGGTTGTGTTGGACTCAGTGTGTTTATTGCAGTGAGCAGATCTATTACACCTCTATAATAATGATTCCATAACCTAGGATTCATCAACCTAGAGCAGGTTGGCAGATCACAAGTAGTCTATTACAAAAGTTAACAATGATACTAAAGACTGTATTGTGAACACAGTAACCTTATCAGCATCCTGCTGAAATAAATACTACAAATGAAGTGTGTGCCACTAGAATTAGAGACACATCCCATTCAGCTATGCACAGCTTCTCATACGACTGAATTAGTTTACGCTTTGTCTGACTGTTAAATAGATCTTTGTACTAATTAACCATTAATATATAAACCCTGTACAAAAAATATATACATTACAGCAATACATAATTTCATTATAATTTAGGAGATAGATTTAACATTAAAGTATGAGACAATAATTTCTATCCCATATCCTTCTTACTGGATGGCCTGTATTAGAACGCTCACTTGCTCTAGAAATAATCAAAAGCTTTTGTGAGCAACTGTTGCAATTATTAACATTCTGGCGGATATTTGAGATGAAAGTGACCAGGCATCAGGATTTGTTGCGCCATGATTAGCATTATTATCCAGTTCAATATTTGTTTTTCTCAAGAGGAATTTTATCACAGCATCGTTTTATTTGTTCTTACCTGCATTATACAGCAATATTCCATATCAGTTACGAGCTTGTGAACATCCTCATTAGCAGCAACTGCCTTACGCAGATCTGAGGTGTGATCTAACCCTGCCCTCATAAAGGCAGAGTAAACATCCATGAGAGTGCAATGGTTGTTGGTGTCCTTATACTCATGAAACAAATCCAGGACGGAAGCTTCCATTGTCGATGAGTGACAGGTATCATTGTGGAGTTCTGTGCTGTCATCACAAGTCTGTCCATCTTTCAGACTTGTGCCTTTATCCTGGATGTTACTTTGTATTTCTTCAAGCAGTCTGTCAGTGTACCTGCCATGATTATTTTCACTGATGGCTACACTTTTACATGCAGGTGGACTGGCTGCTGCAACATTGTCACCAATCTCGCCAACTACAACATGATTATCAGGCCATATTTCCTGCTCATTCTGGGCTTTCAGTACAGCATACTCTATGCTAACCACAGCAGACCTTCTGATTCTATCCACTAGCATCACAGCAACACTTGGGTCAGCTTCTAGTTGATCACCATTCTGAAATTTAAAATCAACATTTTAGCTATTAGTAAAAGTCAAGTAAAGATCTGTTTCATGCTATGCAGCGCATGGCAAATATGGTCTTAGGCCCATGATATATAGTTGGAACCATCTGGGGATTGAACTATGATTGTTTGACTGGGAAGCCACTGCACTAACCACTGCGCTGCTGAGGCCCCCATTTTAGCTATAATGGTGAGCAATCACCATGCTGAAATTTAAAAAATTAACATGTTAGCGTTAGCTATGATGGTGATTTTTTATTCTCCAAGTGAAGCCCTAAAGGTGACCCCATTTACAGGAAGCCTGTATCTAATAATCTGCAGTGGTGCTTTTAACAATGATTTTACATTATGAGGTTTCTAGTCTCATGAACAGCTTTCTTTAGCCACTATTTGTGACATGCTTGTAAGGTTACAGTGATTCTATTCTATTCAAAGCAGGTACTTCCCATATTTTGGCATTGTCAGGCTGGTGAGTCTGTGGATTTTCTTCCCACCCTAGGCAGAAGCCAGAAATGTACTGTCCCGGCATTAAGTAATTGAGGGGGTGCATTAGCAACACTCCAAGTTACCAAAGCCACGGTAGGGTTCACTGTGTCCATTCCCCGCCTCCAACTGTCTACTGGTTAGGCCGAGTTCTCCTAGGCTCTAGACCTGTAACCAAAAGTTCCACACAATTGGATCGTCAGGTCCTGGGCCACTGTGCCTTTACAACTGACCTCGATTGTCATGGTGCAACGAATGCAGGTTCTCTTTTCCCAGGTCTGTTCAGTACTGTGCTGGTTCCTTCCTGTCGACACTACCATAGAGCTTGTCTAGTGTTGCCACTGGTGATGGCTACATCTGCTCTCTCTGATCCTCGTATGTAGGGCAGTTTTGCAGAAAATGCTCAGCGGTCATTTTCCCGGTACCACGCAGGCATTCGTCAGTGCCACCTATCTTCAATTTGTTGAATAGGTGGTACCTAAGTCTATTGTGGCCAGTGCGAAGCCTGAAGACCACAACCTGTTCTCGTCTGTTAAACTGGTAATAGGCATCGTTTTCTGTGTATTCAGTATGTTCGGTTTCCCATTTGGTCATGTATCTAGCTCTAATAAGCCGTTTTGACTCTTCGTATGTCATACTAGTATCTGGTTGTGGTAGTCTTGCACCTTCTTTTGCCAGTCTGTCTGCCTCCTCATTGCCTTGGATGTTGCAGTGGGATGGAACCCACTGCACCACTACCCTTTTTGGTGCGGACTGCTGGCATAGTTGACAGAGTACTGCTCTTAGATCATTAAGTTCAGTATTTTTCTGGCTTTTTAGTGCTGTGACTACGGCCAAGGCATCGGTAAGCAGGACTATATGGCTTTCATTCCTTTTACCTGTCACCATTTCTTCCACTGCCGCCCTCAGTCCCTCTGCCTCCGCTCTGAAATTGCTTGTGTATTTTCCAGTAGCGAATGACAGTGTTATTTTTCTGCTATTTTGGTAGGTTCAGAAATGCTCCTGCCCCTCCATTCTGTGTTGTGTTTGTTACAGAACCGTCGGTGTATGCATGGGTCCAGTCCATGCTTGGGTAGTTTTCCCGTTATGTAGCTTAGGGTAGTATCTCTTCTTTCTTTTTCAGTCTGGCAGTTTTTGTTTCCAATACCTGGTATATATTCTACCACCTCTGGGAATATATGCTGCCTCCAGGTAAGTTGTCGTACAGTAGGGATGGGCTTTGGTGTTGTTAGTGCGTTCGTGGGATCTTTGTGCATCTTTGCTTTGGCTATTTCTGCAAAGTTTCTCCGCTTTAGTTTCCCATTTCCGAAATTGTTTAGTCTCTGGTGCAATGGATGGTCAGTCAGTCTTCTGAGTTTCTCTGATTGCAGCTGGGCTCTGCAGTCTCTTCTGTCGGTCATGGATTGCAGTTTTGTAATCTTTTCAAGTTCTACAATTGGTGTTGACTTCATGCCTCCTGTTATAACTCTCATGGCTTGGTTTTGGAGTTTGCTAACTTTATCGAAGTTCACCTTTGCTGCTGTTGTCCATGCCGCAATTCCATACTCGAGAACTGGTCTCACTCTTCCAGTGTACAGTTTCTTTAGTATACTGAACAGAATTCAACTAGAGCATACTCCAGAGTGCTGGCTGTGTACACATGCCTATGAAACTGTTGAACATCATCTTTTTGAATGTCCAGTGCTTGCCAGTGTTAGGAAAGAACTTCCTCCTCAGAGGCTAGACAAATGGAGCACTTTGCATGGAACTAAACAACAGCTTACAAATACTAACAGATACTACTATATGATATGGGGCCAAAGGGTAGGAGCTCATAGGCCGCTGGATCAATAACTAACCAACCAACCAACGCATGTACCACTTCAGATGATTTTAGCTACGTTTAGACAAAAAATTATTTGTAGCATTATTGATTAATTGATCCCTTCTCTCCTTTCCAGTATTCCAATACTTCAGATACTCCTGTTCCTGGTTATCTTGTCATGCCATTCCAAACATTTCCTCTTTGTTTTATCCTGTCTCTGCAGTCCTCAATCTTTCCCATGCATGATCACTAGGTATTTCAGGTTCTCTTTTGCAACTAAAGAGGGTTTGACATGGGTCAGTTACACCCCCATGGTAGAAGAACGACTAAATTAAGTCATGTCAGTGACATTGGCCTTGTATATCCTTTTTAATTTGTTAAAACCTGCTTTATCTTGTGGAATCTGTTTTAATGTACATTATACATTTCGCAAAACTACCTATGCATGTTTTATTTCTGTGTATACACATTTGCAAGCAGAAATTAATCAAAGCTGTCATTATTCATGCAATGAGTCCAGATAGCAGATAAACATTTGATGGAGTAAATAAATATTTAACCAACCTTTGTAAAAGTCTTTGTACAATGAGAACAAACGCAGGACATTTTGACAATTTCATATTAGATCCGGTGTACGGCAAGGTTGTGTACTATCTCCTTTACTTTTTATCACATAATATAGATGCAATATGTAAAAATGCCAAAATTGGTGAGGTTAAAAACCTCATTGATCACTTAAATGAACTTCTCTTTGTTGATGACCAAGCACCAACAGCAACCCCAGAAATATAACTGCAGGAACATATCAACAATCTTAATGAGATCTATACGGATTACAGTATGAAAATCAACATAGAGAAAACCAAAATTATCACAATTGCAAGAAAAGAAATAGAAACAACAATATTCATACAAAACCGACAAGTAAAACAGGTGAAAAGTCTCACGTACTTGGGTAACATAATCTCAGCAGATGGCAAAGGTGATACCGAAATCCCAAAACAGATGTGATAAAGCAGATCAAACCATTTGACACATGTCCCCAACATTACTATGTAAGCAAGTGACAATGGATACAAAAAGAAGGCTATACAACAAAATATTCCTACCCACATTGTGCTGTCAGTGCCAGGATTGGACATCAACAAACAAAGATAAAAGAAATACTGCAACAATAGAGATGAAATGTCTGCGCAGAATGCTTGAAGTTACAAGAATGGATAGAATCAGAAACAAAGATATTAGAAGACAAGTAGGTACTACACCAGTACTAGACAGCAAACAAGAGATAGCAAACCAAATGGTTCAGCCATGTGACATGTCAAAAACCAGATAGTTACCTTAGAAAGCAATGCTATACAGGTACAATATATATAAAGTCAAGGGCCGACCACATAAAATAGAAAGAAAGAAGAGTAGTGCAGATGAAGTTTTCTTCTTCTATTTTATGCCCACTAAGATTAGTATTAAATGTTTCCACTATTCCATTAATGCTAAATTTTCTAACACACTTTTGAGAAATGGCAACATACCAGTTGAGAATCTTAGACTAGACTGCCAGTGAAGCTTGAAGATACATCAAAATAAAATATTAAGTGACTAGGTATCAGAAGGTTGTCACAAATTATCCAACATTCATTCTTTCTTAAAATTAAAACAAATACCTTTTTGCTTTGGCAAGCTAAGCAAAACTGCATAACTTGCATCTCATCACCCCGTGAGAGAACTGTTGTGCTCTCATTGTGAAATAACCTAAACTTCCTGCACTGTTTGATGATAAAAGCTGACAAAGGAATAGTAGTCTTTTTAAAGTGATCATCCATCACATTTAGTATATTTGTCTTCAGTGACTGTTAAACTGCCAGCTCTCTGTAATCAAATATTACATTGAAACAAATAGAAAATGATGAGGTGTTTTGGTTGTTATTGATATATATTAGGTCAAACTATCTATCTGGGTAGTACCACTGAAGTTTCCTTCATTGTTAATTTCTCAGCATAGCAAAACAATGTCACCACATTCATTGACCCATCTGATTTAATCTTGGTTACCCTTTAAACATAGGGATACCAAAAAATGCACTCAACCAATTTCTACTTTGGGCTGTCTTCTAGTAGACTCCAGGTGTCCTGGCATATCTTTCGCATTTTTTGCTCTTATAGCCTCCCCATTATTCTTTTTTCATGAGGTTTTCAATTCAGTACATGCGTGGTTAAATTATAAGTATTTTTTTCTGAGGCAATGTTCTACGAATCTTCACTCTCTTTTCTCAATATCTACCGTATGGTTGCTGCTGGGTTCATCACGGGCAATGGCGTGAATTAAATCATACATTTATGATAATATGGACCAGATTTGATTTCATTAACCAATTCTGAAGGATTTAGCTGCATAACATCAGTGTACCCTGAAAAGGACATTTAGTCCCGGGTCGTTGTAGCTTTCCTCACATCCTGAGCGTGCTGATGAAGGCGGGCCAGTACCTTCAGGTAGTTGTGATATGCTTGGCTTCATCTGCATGTTGTTTAGTAGTATAGAGATCACGTCGACCCCTCACCTCGTTAGCCAGGTTATCATGAAAACAGTCTGTTTCTGGGGAGCACTACGGGGAAGTCGAGGTAAGGGTCTTGACCAGTATATTTTGCCTGACCCTAACTAACTTGTCTGATCATTATTTCTTGCCTGACCAGACGTTAGTCTTCCTCCCCTCCAGTCAATGTTAAGACTATTACACAGTCAGATGGAGCAACACATTTAGTGAGTCAAAGGGATGTAAGCTGACCATGGTAACAAAGAGAAAATCAAATCTACAAGAAAGACTCAAAGAATGTTAAGGGCAAACAGACAAAAGCACTACAAATTTTAAATAAAAGAAAACTATGCAAAGTTACAGAATTCTAATTCGACCCCATTTCAACATTTATAGAAAGGAAAATGCATGAAGCAACATTATTTTGGTAAAATCTTATTTAGTTGCTCCTCCTCTTTTCTGTGGTGTTAAAATTTACCAGAAAAAACGTCAGACTATTCTATCCACTGTCTTCCTCTTGGCCTAGTTCCAGTCTAGTTATTGGATTCTTATAGGCTGTCCAAAGTTGTCATAGCAGCAGACTAGGAGTCATTCTGTGGGTCTGTATTTTTGTTCTCATTCTGCAGACATGGCCAAACCATCGAAGTTGAGATCGCTCTACTCAAGTCAGCAAGGGCTGAGTTCTGAGACCATGTCACATTTTCTGATTGCGAACCTTATCACTTCTTGTTACTTGAATCACCTTTCTTAGATATATCATTTCAGAAGCATACAGCTGGATTTCTTGGGTTGTGGTCATTGTTCATGATGCACATCTGCAATTCAAAACTAGTACATAGGTGGAACGGTTTTCATACATATTTCTCTTTTACTGACAAATCCTCTTTTCATGGACATGAAAAAGTCTACTCGTTGCTGCCCTTCAAATAGCCAAATCTTCCTTCATACCTCCTTCTGGCCCAAGGTATTTTAACTACCAGGCTTGACCTGTTCCAGAGGTTATTCTCCCAATACAGATAATGTGATGTCTCTTCTCTTCTCAGGTGACTACCATGGTTTTTGTTTTGAACTGTCAATAATGGTAATCTAATTCCCTACTGGTTGTGGACCCCTGCAATAGACAGACATAGAGTGTTCAAGATGTTCTCATCTTGGTATTTAATTTACTATTTAGATAGTAGTTAAATTAAATAAAGTCCCATAGCAGAAACTGTCGTCGGGAATGAAGTGTTGGAGACTGCATTGCACTAACTTCTAAGTAGTTACTAGTTCAGTAGTTGCAAATAAGTTTAACTTCATGTTACGTCTTCCTTATCAGCCTGATGAGACGAAATGACCAAGATACTCTTCACGATAATACAGGAATTAATAAAAACTCAACTGACGATGTTACACTGATGATCCCTGTTCATCAGGTCCTGCTGAAATACTTGAGGGACAGTTTGAAGGCAGGGGGCAAGATGAAGATACTAGTTATTTACTTAGATAGCGCCCTTGAGAGTAAAAGTCACGAAAGCAATAATGAATAATGAATTAATAATTATAATATAAACTTTATAATAAAGAGATGAACTTAAGACTAATATAAAAGTCTACCAAGAAAACAAGAAACAGAGGATGTTGGCACGATTGTTGGAGGTCCATTGGTGCAGTCAATTCCTGGTCCAACGGGGAGACAGACACTTACACTAGAATGCACTTGACATTATCATTTATCAATCATCATGTAATGTGTACTAAGTAATGTCTACTTAAACTATTTTATTTAACTTACAATAAATTAGGACGTTACCGAGTTTAACACAATAATTGACTGAACTGACAAGTTACTTTGAAAGTAAGTAAAGTACAAACTACAAACTTAACTCATAACTGTAGTGTTAACAAACAAAGAACAAGTCAAGATGACATTTTTCTTCTCATATATTAATTGTAATAGTAATATAACAAGTGACAGATGTACAGACAAAAAATGTGACAGCATGATATTTGTTGATTTTGTCTGATATTACATTCATAAATACTCACAGTACAACTACCGGCTGTTTGATTGATGCCACTTGACTTTTTTCTCTGATAGAAAGTTGAAGAAATGGAGGTTCAAATGTTGTTTGCAAGTCAAATAAAAATTGTTGCAAATTTTGGTGGCTCAATTATATTTTACTTGATAAAGTTATAGAGCAAACTGCATTATTGGTTTCTTTTTTAAATAAAACAAAATCTAAAAATGTTTTAAAAGGGCTTTTGAGTTACTTTAATTAGTTTAAAACTGTGTCAAGAATATATCTTTTTAAGTTTTATTTGACTAGAAGTAGAAGGTTTATATTTTTGTTTCCAGAAGGGGCGTGTCCTAAACAACTTTCGATTTAACGTGTTACCATTAGCGCTCTGTTGGCAGTGTTGGGGAGGACAAAGTGCAACGACTAATAACAGCAACATTATGGCAGGTTGTAATGGAAAAGTACTAACAGGTTAGCAAACCGTATCTTATACTTCTCTTTATTCACTAAAATCATGTGTTATTTTGTACGTCTTATATTTTACATTTACTTTTTTGAAGTTTGTATGCGTTATCCGCGTCACTCACTGACTCAGTCAGTGTTGTTTTGTTGTTCTATTTGATGGAAGCTCGTTGACTCTGCCTGGTGTTTGTTCAGATATAATAAAGTGCGCACATATTGATGGAAGAAATATTGAAAGGCATCCTAAGGGCGTTATGAATGCCCTGGAATAGAAACTTATAGCTCTTAGTCTTAGAGACACGTATTTATTTTAATTTGTATTCTGTTTTCAACGCTGAATCGGTATTCATTCACCTTCCCTGTGCTGGTTATTATGACACAATTCTGATTATAATGTTCAGGACATGTCATTTTAGTGTTTTTAAAATTCAAAAAATATTGTTAGAGTAGCGGGCTTAATCACAGAGTACATAGGTGCTAAGTATCCAGCAGACAGGCGGGCACATGACTATACGGTCCTTTAGTCTTTAGTCTTACAGTATACAGTTATACAGATGGCTCAACTACAAGCGCCACCCAGAATGGAAGAGCAGGGATCAGATAGATGAATGGCGAGAAGGTAACCAGGCCTATTGCCACTGGTAAGTTCTCAAACACCTTTAGAGCCAAAATTAAAGCTCTTAAGACCACAGCAGAAATGGCTGTTCTTCTTCTTCTGCGTTCGTTCTCAATCTCCCGCTACCAAACCCTGAAAGGGCTTAAGTAGCAGAATGTAGTCCAGAGAACGGAATGCGTTGTGTCGCAGTTTACAGCTTGACTGCGATATTTACACCTTTCGGTCCAACACATCCGACTTCAGCAAGCATTTTTTTAGTACCGGGTTAGCATTCTGTCTTTGATCCCTTCTCCTTAGCCAGTCTGCCCTGCTGCAGCCTGTTATCCAGGATCACTGCGTGGAGGTGTAGAAGGGTCTTGGCAGCTCGGGTTCGCAGGCCCTGACGCTAGCAGTCAGCTATGGGTCGCTGACCACTGCAGCTCATGCGCTGCTCAGCGTCTTGATCCCGAAATGGCTGTACAAAAAACCATATACATGAGAAAATCGTGATAATCACTGATGTACACTGAACTGTACGAATTGAGGACAACCTTGGCAAAAATGTCTCTCGGTTCCAGAAAGCAGTGATACAGTGGGTACCATTGCACTGTAACATCAAAGTAAGCAAGGAGACTTACAGTCTAGTCAAAGAAGGAGCGGAACTGATACAGGAAGTATACCTGGTCAACTATGAAGAAGCAAAATAAAAGGGCAGTGCAATGTAAAGTGGAAGAAAGAACACGCCAAATACCATGTAGATGACGGATACTACCAACTGTCCAGAAAATACCAAGTTATCATACTACGTCTCTGAACTGGCAACAACAGAATGAGATGCCACCTGCACACCAAATTCAGGATAGGTACCACCAGCCTATATTACTGCAGCCTGGCAAACATAACAGCAGCATATGTACTTCAAGACAGCCCCAAGCACACAGATCTGAGAAGGTAGTGGTCAACGCCAACTCCCTTCGAGGAAAAACTGAATGACATTGTTGAAAGCCTGAAAAAGACTGCAAAATTTATTAAAGAATCCAGAGTCCCACTCTAAATGAGCAATGATTGCAGATGAAGAATCCAAACCAATTAGTCTTTCTGCATAAGGGTATGAAGCTCTTTTGTGGAGTCCAACCCAAATAGCTATCCGTGTGAGGGTTGAAGTTCTGTGTTTCATTCCAAACCGAATATTCTATCTGCTTGTGTGTGTGTGTGAAGATCTATATTTGAGTCCAAACTAAATAGCCCCTCAACTCGAGGGTGTGACATTCTGGATTTGTGTTAAAACCAAATAGCCTTTCACCTTGAGGGTGTGGAGTTCTAGATTTTAGTTAAAATCAAGCAGTTTTTATATTCAATTTCCCTGTTATGGTGCATTTCACAATGTTTGCCACTGATTAAAATTGAATATCTCAGCTTCCATTTTAACAAAATTGTTCTAATTTTGCATATAACCTGGAGATCACCATTTCCCAAGTGTGAATATTCTTTTCTTGCTCACAAGAATGTGGCATACTTCTTCTTCTTCTTCGTACGCTGTCAGACGTCAACCTGTATTTTTTCGAAAAAAGCAGCGGTCATCCTGAGGCTGTTGACACTGCCATAGAGCTTGTCTAATGTTGCCACTGGTGATTGCCACATCTGCTTTCTCTGATCCTCGTATGTCGTGCAGTTTTGCAGCAAATGTTCAGCAGTCATTTTTCCGGTACCACACGAGCATTCGTCACTGCCACCTATCTTCAGTTTATTGAATAAGTGGTACCTCAGTCTATTGTATACAATTTTCTTTATTTATGGTATACAAAAACTAGCTCTCCTAATGAAACCAGTCTTTTGAAATGATTACCCCTTCATAACTGACTGTTTTTGGAAATAACATTTTCCACAAAATCTTTCCAGCTTCAACCCAAAGCTCACTGGTTTTGAACAGTTCTAGTGAGTCTTCAAGTGTGTTCAATTTGTCAATATAAATTGAGTTGCCTAGTGCAGAGGCATAGTACCTGGTATAACTAATTGTTAATGTTCGCGACTACAATGAGTCTGAAAGTCAGGTTTCTAACACTATACAATTACATTGAAGATGCATCAATATTTGTGTAGAGAAGCCAAGTGTTGTAAACTATATAAGAGAATCTCAAACCCTGAAACGAGAATTATTCACCTTTTTGGGTTCAAGTAAATGGTGATTTGATCGATTGTTCCAAGGCTATAGAAGTTTGTGTTCCATCAAGACTAGTACGCAAGAAAGTATACATTGTTCAAATTTAAAAAATGTCTTATGGCATAACATGCTTTTCTTTGCTGTTATTTACATCATCAGAGCTGGAGGCTGAGGACTCGGGGGATTCATTTATTACAGCTTGTATGTAGTTCCCATAAATATAGCATAAGTGTTTTGTAGAACTGCTTATTCAAATACAAAATATCACACTTAAATATAAACTGGAAACTATCAAATGATTTGGATGATTTTCAAGAGAGGAAGTCAAATGGCTCTGTTTTGAAAACAGATCATGTCTGCCATATGTTTTGTTGAATTTGTTCTGTTGTGAATTTCAGTGCAAGGCATTGTAGACCCATCCAGTTTAGGCAATACCCTAACACATGAGCATCTGCATTTCGATGTGAACTTTTTTTACACCCCACCTAGGAACAGTCTTGCACAGAAATTATCCATTGCTCCATTTGAGATGCGTAACCTGGGCTGGATCAGACAAAATCCGTAAGATGTTAATTGCTATTATATTTAGAATTTTAATTAGGAATTCATGTGGTAGGCAGTAAGAGTAAGGATTCAGAAGGCAAGGCTTGCTTTTATAACATTGCACAACTAATAGAAATCAAAAGAAATTAAATGAAACACAAAAATACAAATCTTTAACTTCAATGTAAAGTCCATTCTCTTCTATGTTTCTGAAACATGAATGACCACAAAAAAAGATAACAAAACGAATGTGTTCCTATGCAAAATAGAGATATTGAAGTGGTGTGGTAAAATCAATAATGTGGATTTGTTGGAAAGAACTGGTCAAATATGAGTGAAACAAGATGTGAAAAGGAGGCAATGGCATTGAATATGCAACACAATAAGTAAATCAGTTGATAACATTACCAGACAGTCTTTATTCTGGAATCCCAGAGGCAAAAGAAGTAGATTCAGGTTTATTCATTCTTGGAGAAGAGAACTTGAGGCAGCGACAACATGGACTGAGCTGACTACATGGTCCAGAGTAGGAAGACTTGGCGTATATTTGTTGAAAACCAATGCTCCGCGGAGGGGGGGGGGGGGGGAGTAATCGAGTCAAGATTTTGATTGATTTAAAAGTTTGTTTTGAATGCAAAGGGACATAACTTACTTTAACGTTTTTGTACTGGTTTAGAAGACTCATCAGAGTCTGTATAACTTAACTAACTTAACTTAACATCTTTATACTGGTTTAGAAGACTCTGGAGAGTCTGTATACAAACAGTTCCATTTACATCGCCTTCCTCTAGAAGCTGTACGCATCCAATCTGTATAGAACCAGTTAATATTAGAAGGCAAGACAGCTAGGAATAAAGTTGGCCACCTAGTATCATTAAGCCTTTAAGAATTCAACCTCTATGACATTATCTGCTATTTGACTTTATTTGTTTAAATAATTTAAATAATAAAATCTTTGTATATCACTCATTAAAATTTCAACAACCTGGTCACTGGAGGAACAATGCAGAAAATCAATTAAATCATTTCATTATCAATAGAAAATAGAGCTACATCTTACATGATGTGAGGACAAAGAGAACATATTGAGGATCAGACCATAGCTTTCTCCTAGAGGCTCTGAAAATACAAATGAACACATTCATGGACAAGACAGAAAGAACTAGTCACAAGTACAACATGCAAAACCTCACAGATAAAGGTGTAAAAGCTAAATCCAGTGTGAGGCACAAATGTTACATAAAAATCTCAGGAAATATGTTACATAAAGACCTGAAGACAAATCTCAAGAAAATGCTTTATCTCCATGAGAACATCTGTTGACAGCTTCTAAAAATAATAGTGTTAAAGAAATGGTCTGAAATAACTTTGGTTGACTTCACAAATAACAAAAAAGAGATTAAATATATTATTTTACTATCTGATGCAAGGAGCTAATGCAAAACAAGAAATGAGTTTACAAACAGAATAAAAATACTTTACATGGTACATGAATTAATACAATGTTTTGGTCCTTAAAAATATATAGGGAGGATTATATAGAAGATAATCAGGCCTGCAAGGAAAATAAGCAGCTGTCTTATATTCTTTATGAGGAAATTTGCACTTTTCTGTAGCTGCCTGTTTTTCAACTTGGTATGTAGCAGACTCATTGCACATTCTCTAATTCTTTAGCTATTCAGTTCAATCTTATACCGTCTCATTGCTTTTATTCTTTCTTTATAATAACTATTTTCAGGTACACGCACATCCCAAATTTGACCCTGTCTGGAGAGTTTGAAGCTCTGAAAGAAGAAATGGTCTTTTTTAAGGTGATGACTATGTGCATAACAATCTAGATTAATAATCAAGAACAATTTTGATTGGTTAGTTAAATCGTTATTTTTCCACAGGTGGAATATTGTTGCTGTTGCTTAATGCGCAGAGTAAGTTTACTCTTTTGTGCACTCTGAAAAAGACGTTAAGTAGTGGGTTGTAGTAGCTTTCCTCACATCTCGAGTATGCTGATGAAGGTGGACCGTGGCCCTCCAGGCGGTTGTGCTATGCTTGGCTTCATCTGTGTGGCGCTCACTACTACAGGAATCACATTGATTCACATCTTGTCAGCCAGATTGTCTTGAAAACAGAAAGGTTTCCAGGGAACGCTACATGGAAGAGAGATTGGGGTCCTGGTCAGTACATTGTACCTGATGCAACGTCTTGGTCAGTACATTGTACCTGATGCAATGTCTTGGTCAGTACATTGTACCTGACTGGACCAGCATCTCAGTTACCCCACAGGTGAGATAATTATACATTTGTATTGATGAAGTGATACTCTACAGAAATGATAATTTGGGGTAATAGTATGCGCTGAAGACACAGCAGTGAATGAGATGAAAGCATCTAGTGACGCATAGCTGACTGCTTGTGTCAGGGTCAGCGAATCATAGCTTGCCAAGAGCTTATTCAACCTTCAAGTGGTGATCCTGCCGTCTGGTTGGGAGAGTAGGCATTGAATAAAGAAGGGCCAGATACATGACCAAATGGGAAACCGAACATACTGGTTACACCAAAAACGATGCCTATTACCAGTTGAACCGAAGAGAGCAGGTCGTTGTCTTCAGACTTCGCACTGGCCACAACAGACTGAGGTACCACCTATTCAACAAATTGAAGATAGGGTGTACCGACGAATGCCCGTGCGGTACTGGTAAAATGACCACTGAACATCTGCTGCAGAACTGCCCGACATACGAGGATCAGAGAGAGCAGATGTGGCCATTACCAGTGGAACTGCAAGACAAGCTCTATGGCAGTGGCGAGAGCCTCAGGATGACCGCCGCTTTTTTCGAAAAAATAATGGTTACTGTCTGACTGTGTACGCAGAAGACGAAGAAGAAGAAGAAGAATAAAGAAGGCAAACCTGGTCCCCAAAAAGTAATGCCGAAACCGGATGTGCCAGGCCAAAAGGTACAGTTATCACAGTCTCTGTAAGCTACAACACAACATAACAAAATGTCTTTTTTCACTACGAGCACAGAAGAAGAAGAATTAACATTATGAATTGATAATGATTTTCTTTGTACATTTGCTATTGATTAACCAATACTATAAAATAAACATAATTTCTAACTTGTAGTTAAACCTTGTTATCCACTCTCCTTTTGGGAAAGTTGAGGGGAAAAAAAGGTAAAATTACAATTCTGGAATGCGTACAAACATTTATTGTTGATCAGTGTATACAATTTTCCCGGTTTGGATCCTGGCACCCCTTACTAAGGAAGAAAGAATAGGCTCACTGCATCTCCATGCATGTCATTAAAGGCAACTAAAGTGAGAGGTTCATGGGCCTAGCAACCACATCATGTAAAATAAATTTGCTACATAAACCACTAAAAAGGACACAGAGTGCCTTGGCATGGTCTTCCTGTAGGAGGCTGTTCTGTAGGGATGACCTTATATTCCAAATATAGTGTAAAAGAGACAAGATAAGAAAGGAGTATACATTTTGTTGTTATCTTGATGAAATAGACTCAAAACATTGAATTAGAATACCATTATTTTCACCAATTCAAAATTGTCCATTGCCCAGGAAAGTGGTGGAGGTACTATTGTAGAGAACTCTACAGTAGGTCTTTGTCCAGACTTATTATTCTTGAAACATTTGGCAGATTCTACAGGTGTAAACATTGTCTGTGGAACAGGTGAGAAATGTGTAGGTTTTGAAAGCTCAAAATTCCATTAACTGTAAGGGTGTATTTTGAGAGTGATATAAAACTAACCTTTTTGCTGCAGAGGGATCATAGAGTCATCACCACAACTGGCCCCCTTAACAAGTAGCTTGTCTCCAATCATTTGCAGTGGCGGTTTTAATATCAATGGATTTACATGTTAAGGCTGCTAGCCCACTGCACAAGTATCTTTAGTTGCCTTTTATACAAGGCGTGTTAAAATGAAACTGGAACTAACTGCACCAAGTGAACATACGTACAATGTGCATGATGACATCACTTCTGATGTAAACAACACATACCAACCGTCAAGTTTGCCAAATTTTATTACCCTCTGACTCATAGTATCTTCAGAAGATCTTGGAAAACATGGCGGGTGTGATACAGAATCCCTCCAGAGTTGATCAGCGGGCAGTAATTCGGTTTGTAACAGCGGAAGGATGTCGACCAGTTGGCATTTATCGCAGAATGCAGGCAGTGTATGGTGACAAAAGTGTGGCGAACGTAAGCTCCGGCAACAGTTCACCCGAATTGCTGCATCAATTTTGGCGATGACATCTTCTGACGCAACAATATGCGCCTGACCTGGTCTCGGAAGATCTTTGGTTAACTCACATCCTTCTTTAAACAGTTGCCCAGTTCTACACTGTTGTCTTTGACACATTTTTGTCACCATACACTGTCTGCATTCTGCTATGAAATGTCAACTGGTCGACATCCTTCAGCTGTTAGAAACCAAATCACCGCTCGCTAATCAACTCTGGGCAGATTCTGTATCACACTCGCCATGTTTTCAATGGTCTGCAGAGGAAACTTTGAGTCGAAGGATAATGAAATTTTGCAAACTTTACAGTTGGTATGTGTTGCTTACAACAGAAATGACGTCATTATGCGGATCATACGTATTTTCATTTGGTGCAGTTAGGTCTGGTTTCATTTTAACACGCTTCGTATCATCTGGTGAAGGTTACAGTGGGCCTGTTATTTTCAACTCAAGTACCTCTCAGGTTTTGTGTGTATTTTACTGATCACAAAAATATCAATATGACAGTTAGCAAGTCACATGTACATGCTCCATGTGTCTAAATGCATCACATGTATTGGCTTTATCTGTTTAGCTAAGTAATTTTCCGGTCAGAGATTTATCGGTTTAGACAAGAAATTTTCCAGTCAGAGAATATGGAACTATTAAAATATGGCACGAATAAGATCAATTATTTTATTTGTTATTACACTAAAAGTTTGTTGTGAACCTTGATGAATTGATCTATTATAATTTACATTTGTTGGAGAATTAATTAGTCAAATATGATTCTTAAAAGATTTTATAATTTTTGATGAAATAATCATTCGGTTTTGTTGCTGTCCATAAGTATCTTATTTTTTATTCAATTAGGATTTTATGTTGAAATTGCCCAGGAAGAATCAGTGCTCAGCTACAGTGAAGAAAAGATGACAGAAAAGATGAGACGAGATATCATTGACGGAGTTGATGGAGTCAGGTGTGGTATCATTGGGGAAATTGGAACATCCTGGCCTGTGAAAGGTTTGCTGAAAGTATGTTGTCCGTTTACATTTGTTTGGTCGCCACACGTTAGAAAATACTATATTAGAAAATGTCTATTGTTGTTAGTAGTGATCATTTAATATTGTTTTCTTGTAATGTGATAATGTTTTAAGTATATTGATATATATATATAGTGAAACAAAAATGCATAAGATGCAAACATATGTTGTGATTTTTCATGACTTCAGACTTTGAAAAGCGATCATTGAGGAGTGGTGCAGCATTGCAGGAAGAACTTGGCTGTCCAGTCAACCTTCATCCAGGTCGAGATCCTGCAGCACCAGCAGAGATCTTGAGAATCTTGCTGGAGGCAGGCGGGAGGGCAGCACATACAGTAATGTCACACCTGGACAGTAAGGGATCAGATTTTTATACTTACAATACTATTATATGCTTGTCAACATTCTACAGCATTATTTTTCTCAATGTCATCCCACAACATTATTATCCTCATCAAAATCCCACAACATTATTTTCCTCATCAAAATCCCACAACATTATTATCCTCATCAAAATCCCACAACATTATTATCCTCATCAAAATCCCACAACATTATTATGCTCATCAAAATCCCACAGCATTATTATCCTCATCAAAATCCCACAACATTATTATCGTCATCACCTCTTCTGTTTTACTCCAGTATGAGAATTGGGTCACCACAGCAATTGACAACCTGGCATTTACCTACATCACAGTTGTATGTCTCAAATCTATGGGCAAAATGTGAAACACCAAGCAAATAAATTGCAGCCCTAAACATCATAATACCACAAAGGGAGATATGAGCTATTAAAGATCAAACATGGAAATAGGACATTATGTAAGGACTGAATATAAATATTTACAAAGCAATAATGATGGTCATACCAAAAGTGGCTGTGTGTTACCAGGGCCCACAATTGGAGAAATATTTATTGACACTGTAACACTTGCCAGGTATGCCATAAGAAGCAACTTAGAAGGGTTGGGCAAAGTGTCAGTTACCTCATCCTAGGAAAACTATAAGTCACATGAAAGGGACAAGAAGACTACAATCAATGGTCGAAGATGATGATGATGAGTGGTTACGTATGTAAGCATGACCATGAAGGCATCATGTTAAAATACATTTTTGTGAATCATAGATGGAGTAAAGGAGCTGACAGCAGTCAGTGATTCATAACTTATATCATGGCCAGCGAATCAGAGCTGATATGGACCATATTATACCTCCAAGCTGTGGCTCTGGTAACAGACTGCACCCATTCAGCCTGGTTAAGATAATATGGATCAGAGAGGGAAAGCAAACCTAGTTCCAAAAATACTGTGCTTATACCAGATGGGTCAGACCAAATGGCGCAGATATTGAAGTCCCACTGTAGACTTAGAAAACAACATAACAAAATGTCCTTTCAGGATGAATGCCGAAGAAAAGGAAGAAAATACATTGCTTTGACACATCAGGTACTGTGAAACCCTCATAGCAGATAATGAAACAAAATTATGATTGAAATAAAGAACATGCTAGAAAAGGCAGGATTTGAGGATATACGAACAGCACAATAACATTAAGTCCAAACCAGTGGAAATATGATTAATAATGTATCTTGGCCATGTGGCGAAGTGGTCAAGCCGTTTGCCTCGTGTTCAGGCGGTCGTGGTTCGATTTCGAGCTGCGACGGTCAGTCCATGATGTCAATTTTTTCCGGAGATCCCTGGGTTCATCGCTGGAGTTATGGAGTTTGTGCCTTTTGCGATGCTCTCGACAGATGGGGTACACATCTGCCCAGAGAGGCCGAGCTAAAATGGGGGAAAAACCCAGAGGCAATGAAGCTTTAATTTTTTTAATTTTTTTTTTTATAAAGATTGCCTTCATACAACCACTAGGCTGTCGAACTTGTCAACATGTGATCATAGAGTAGTTTCTGTTTGAGATCCATGCTCCAAAGCATGTATTTGCTCTTGCAATGATAGAACTGTAGTACAACTTTAATCATGAGTACTTAATTTTTATTATTTTACAGCATTTTTAATAGATCTGGAGTATTTTTTTGCTAAGTCTATTTTAAAATTGTGTTTCAGGTGAGTTTTTTAAATCAGTTTTAAAAGTTTCACTAATTAACCTTTTATAACATAAACTATTTGTGTAATTAACCTGAAGTGTATACAACATCTCACTAAGACATTATCTTAACGCTGCAACAGAGCATTGTATGAGCGGGTTACTATAATAGACAGGACGAAGTGAAAGGCAAACAGCAAAATCAGTCCTAGATATATTAATAGCTACTTCATCAGAAGGCTATGTGCATTCAGTTTTATTGTATGGAGTAGAAACCTGGACCCTGGCAAAGAAAATGGAAAAGCGTATTGAGGACTTTGAAATTTGGATATTCAGGAAACTTGGACGAGTTTTTTGGAAAGATCGGAAAATCAATAATGAGGTTCCTGAACAACCCCAGGTGAAACAGATACTTTTGAAGGACATAAAAATCAGAAAAATAAAATATTTTGGTCATGTCAATCGCAATGACAACCAGCTAAAGGTTATTTTAAAGGGCAAGAGTGCCAAAGTGTGACAGATGGTACAGGTACAGATGGACAGACAATATCAGGATGTGGTCGAGGCACAGTTTGACTGTACCAGCCTGGACAGAGACAGATGGAGATCCATTATCAACTTCCGTTGCGGGGATGACACTTGATGATGATTAACCCATGATTTCTAACATTGCTTGAAAGAGCTAATGATCTGTAGTATGGTAGTGGATCTGTCTAATGACGTGTAGTATGGTAGTGGATCTGTCTGATGATTTGTAGTATGGTAGTGGATCTGTCTGATGACGTGTAGTATGGTAGTGGATCTGTCTGATGATTTGTAGTATGGAAGTGGATCTGTCTAATGATTTGTAGTATGGAAGTGGATCTAAGGACGTGTAGTATGGTAGTGGACCCATCAGGGTTGGGGACATAGACTGACATCATTAAGAAGTCTACAAGATGACCAAATATAATTCTGCGCTCACCATCCTATTACTAGATCACCGTTATTTAGTTAACTGTGCCATTTGAGTCTACTCAAACTTTCAGAACCACCTAATACAGTGATCTGGTTATGAAAGTGAGGCAGAGATGTAGTCATGTCGTAGTTGGGGAAGGGAGCACAAGAAGTTTAGTGGCTGCATCTGTTTACAACCTAATGCAGCAGGGGCCGAAAGGGCTGACAAGAACAAGAGCAATTAAAGTCCTTTGCTGGCTGTGAAACAACCCCAAAATAGAAACGGACAGCGGGGCAGTAAGTTTATGTAATCTAAAGTTCTAGTTTCATTATCATCTCAAGCTGGTTGAATTGATAAGACACTAGCCTGGCAACCAGAATGTTAAATTCCACGCCCGGGGGTCAGACACCAGAAGTTCGAGGACACTTGAGAGTTCTGATCAAAGTTGACCTGCCTTTTTAAAGTGTTGATACTAAAGGGAAGAAACACCTGTTCAATAGTAGGACCACTTCTGATGATCAGATTACCTCCTGTTGCATTGCTCTACATAAAGTTTCTCATATCTGTCCCTAGCATTTTACGGAGTGAAGATATAAATAAAGAATTTAAAATAAGTCTTCAGAGCTTTCCTGTCAAGTTGACTTAACACACTGGACATGCATATTCCCAAATACAGGAACCTTTTTAGACACACAGACCTTGCTGGAGTTTGCTGAGCTAGGATCGTACTTGGAGTATGATCTGTTTGGTACAGAAGTGTCTCACTACCAGCTGAGTGAAGCATTAGACATGCCCAGTGATGCCCAGAGAATCAAGACTATAAAATCTCTGCTGGATGAAGGCTATGAAGACAAGGTGGTCCTCAGTCATGACATACACACCAAACATAGACTAGTAAGTGTTGAAGGAGAGAGGGTTGTCACAAAATATTGAAATGGTTGACCTGAGAAAAGGGTAATGAGATGAGGGTTGTCATAAAACAAAAAAATATTAGAATCAAAGACAGGTTGATGAGAAAAGGATTGTCATAAAATATTTAAAATGTTGATTGGTGGAGGAATGAGATAAGGGTCATTACAAATTACTAAGGGGAAGAAGACTAACATCTGGTCAGGCAAAATATACTGATCAGACATGTTAGTCACGGTCAGGCAAAATATGCTGATCAGACATGTTAGTCACGGTCAGGCAAAATATGCTGATCAGACATGTTAGTCACGGTCAGGCAAAATATACTGATCAGACATGTTAGTCACGGTCAGGCAAAATATACTGATCAGAAATGTTAGTCACGGTCAGGCAAAATATACTGATCAGACATGTTAGTCACGGTCAGGCAAAATATGCTGGCCAAGACCCTCACCTCGTCTTCTCAGTAGTCCTCCCTGAAAATGGGCTGTTTTCATGGCAGCCTGGCTAACGAGGTGAGGGACCGACATGATCCTCGTTGTAGTGAGCGGCACGCAGATGAAGTCAAGCATAGCACAACTGCCTGGAGGACCCGTCCACCATCATTAGCTCGCTCTGGATGTGAGGAAAGCCACAACAACTCGCCACAAAATTTTCTTTTCAGGGCATGCAAAAAGAGTAATCCTACTCATTGTGGGTATCCAATAACAACAATAAAATACCAAAAGACAGATATGTAGATATATAGATATATAGACAGATATGTAGATATATAGACAGATATGTAGATATATAGACAGATATATAGATATATAGACAGATATGTAGATATATAGACAGATATGTAGATATATAGACAGATATGTAGATATATAGACAGATATGTAGATATATAGACAGATATATAGATATATAGACAGATATGTAGATATATAGACAGATATGTAGATATATAGACAGATATGTAGATATATAGACAGATATGTAGATATATAGACAGATATGTAGATATATAGACAGATATGTAGATATATAGACAGATATATAGATATATAGACAGATATGTAGATATATAGACAGATATGTAGATATATAGACAGATATGTAGATATATAGACAGATATGTAGATATATAGACAGATATGGAAGGAGGATGAGGGTTGTTACAAAATATAGAAAGAAAAGGAGGTTGGAATTGGTATTGTCGGAGAATATTTTTTTAAAATATAGACATGGGGGTGGGGCCATACCAAATGTGAAAGTAGAAGCTGTAAGTGAGGGAGAGGCGTGATTCAGAAGTTGCCACAAAACAAAGCGTTGGCCTATTATTGTTGGGTTGGGTGCACGTTCTAGTAGATGGCAGTAGGACCAAATTCTCATATAGAACTTTCAATTATTTCCTGGAACAAAGTTATGCAATGGATGCTCTCCACCTATTCCCTATTTGGACCATATTCTCTGGTTCTACCTATGAGAACCCATAAAACCTGGTCTCTTCTTCCACAATTATTTGGTGAGCGACCTGACTTTCATTTTCTAGTTGTCTATAGGTTGCATTATGGCTAGTAGTTGTGGGTGATTTTCTAGTCTGGGCTTTTATTGATATTTTGAGCATTCATTGGCATTTCTGTAACATTTGTATTTTTCTGGATTTTGGTTGATGTCTCTAATCAAACAAGCGGAACATGGATGACCTACATGCTCTCTGTGCCTGTCTCTTTATGGTCGGGTTATTTGGCTTGGCTGAACCTGCCATTAGTACAAGACAACAACTGACATAGCTCATGGGATCATCAAGCCAGACAACAGAGACTGCAGAGCCCAGCTGCAGTCAGAGAAACTCTGAAGACTGACGGACCACCCAATGTACCAAAGACTAAACAATTTGGGAAATGGGAAACTAAAGCGGAGAAACTTTGCAGAAATAGCCAAAGCAAAGATGCACGAAGATCCCATAAACGCACTAACAACACCAAAACCCATCACTACTGTACGAAAACCTACCTGGAGGCAGGATATATTTCCAGAGGTGGTAGAAAATATACCAGGTATTGCAAACAAAAACTGCCAGACTGAAAAAGAAAGGAGAGACACTACCCTAAGCTTCATAACGAAAAGCTACCCAAGCATGGACTGGACCCATGCATACACCGACGGTTCTGTAACAAACACTACACAGAACAGAGGGGCAGGAGCATTCCTGAACCTACCAAATGGCAGAAAAATAACACTGTCATTCGCTACTGGTAAGTACACAAGCAATTTCAGAGCGGAGGCAGAGGCACTGAGGGCGGCAGTGGAAGAAATGGTGACACACAGTGAAAATGAGAGCCATATAGTCCTGCTTACAGATGCTCTCGCCGTAGTCACAGCGCTAAAAAGCCAGAAAAACACTGAGCTTAATGACTTAAGAGGTACACTCTACAAACTGTGCCAGCAGTCCGCACCAAAAAGGGTAGTGGTACAGTGGGTCCCGGCACACTGCAACATCCAAGGCAACGAGGAGGCAGACAGACTGGCAAAAGAAGGTGCAAGACTACCACAAACAGATACCAGTATGACGTACGAAGAGTCAAAACGGCTTATCAAAGCCAGATACATGACCAAATGGGAAACCGAACATACTGGTTACACCAAAAACGATGCCTATTACCAGCTGAACCGAAGAGAGCAGGTAGTTGTCTTCAGACTTCGCACTGGCCACAACAGACTGAGGTACCACCTATTCAACAAATTGAAGATAGGGTGTTCCGACGAATGCCCGTGCGGTACTGGTAAAATGACCACTGAACATCTGCTGCAGAACTGCCCGACATACGAGGATCAGAGAGAGCAGATGTGGCCATTACCAGTGGAACTGCAAGACAAGCTCTATGGCAGTGGCGAGAGCCTCAGGATGACCGCCGCTTTTCTCGAAAAAATAATGGTTACTGTCTGACTGTGTACGCAGAAGAAGAAGAAGAACAATCCAGACAACAACAAAACTGTCCCATCACGTTGATGTGGAGAACGCAGTGTGTAATCATTACCAATGCATATTGAAGAAAAAAACGACAAAAGACAGTGAAGTTTATACAAGAGACAGCATTGCAGATATATACAATATTTTAAAGCGAATGAAAGAAGAAGAAGAATATTGAAGATACATTGAATTCAAAATGATTGTTTGCATGGGCTCATTATTATATTAATTTTGTGCTAGTTTTTTGTCAAATACATGAAAGCCTTGGTAACAATATTTTAAATATTATTTTTGTAGAAATAAATAACAAAATGGAAATGAGAAAATTGGAAACAACTACGGCGAGATGAAATATTTTTGGGGTAAATGGTCCATGGAAAAATTGGCCTGAACTTGAGAGAATGAGCAAAGAGGAAGAACTTGCCTAGATTTGCTCAAAACAAGTCTTGACAGAACAAAGCATTAATATGCTAATACTTTGAATGGTAGTAGGAGAAAGGAAGTACAGTACATTAATTTTTGTAAGGATGTGTGCAATGCACATCTATTGTGGAATTAATTGTAAGATTATCACATTTGTGTTATTTAAAAAGGGGATAAGAAAGTATGGCAGAAATGAGAAAATAATGTGCCCAAGATTTGTGTAAATATATTGGTTCATTTAAAAAATGTATGTCTAAAAGGTTGTATTTAAATATGGGAGCTATTTTTTGGTTGTAACTTTGTTGTGAATTCTGGTACTATTTCAGACTTTTCTTATCTGACCAGATGAAATATGGAGGCCATGGCTACTCCCACATTTTGATCAATGTGGTTCCCAAGATGCTACAGAGAGGAATAACGCAGCAGCAAGTGGACTTGATGTTGCAAACAAACCCTCAAAGATGGTTGCAGTTTTTCAAGTGACATCTTCCATCCAGCCTTTTTTTTGTTTTTGACAATAATATATGTTTATGATTTCCATATTTTTCATAAAATGATGATTTATTTTCAGCTATAATTTTTATCACAGCTGATATTATGTTGCTGATATTATTTTGTGTTTTCTTATTGTGTTTACAATTATTACTCAGTTTATGTTCATTGTTTTGTTCATGGTTAATATTTTCATCCATGTTAATACTTTGTTAGAATGAAAGAGGAGAAGAACTGATACAATTCTGCGAGGAAAACAAACTTGGTATTTGTAACACTTTTTTTTAACATTATATTAGAAAATTATATACATGGAAAAGATCAAGTGATAGGACAGGAAATTAAATTGATTTTTATTATGATTAGACACAGATTCAGAAATATTGTTAAAAACACCAAGACATACCCAAGAGCAGACATCAATTCAGACCACAATCCAGTTGGTAAGAAAGTGTTATACAACTCAAAATCACAAAGTGTAGAGGGACAAAGACACTTAATGAAGACAGGTCAGCACTAAATCAACCAGATATATGGCAAAAGTACTAGGTAGCAATACAGAAGGTGTATGAAAACTTACAATCAGAGGACAAGGAAGGAAACACAGAGAGGAGAATAAATACTAAATGGGAACGTATAAAAACCAGTATCCAAGTAGCAAATAAATCGTTACCAGATAAAGAACTTAGAAAAAACCAAGAATGGAGGAAAGACGACATCTTAACTAAAATGGCAGATAGAAAGAAGGCTAAAAACACTCCTGCATATTCATCACTACACAAAGAGATACGTACAATGTGCAGGCTGGTCAAAGAACAGTGGCTGGAAGAAAAATGCAAAGTAATAGAAGACATGGGACTAAAACGCAATACCAAAGAAAAGCATACAGAAAAAAAGAAAACCACAAACAAGAAACAGGTAACCTAAAGTGGGGGATGCATCCGAGATAAGACTGGTGCCATTTTGATGGATGAAAATGACGTATTGAACAGATGGGTGGAATAAACAAGGGAGCTTTTTGAGGACAGTTGCGGAGCCAAACCATCAATATATGATAATGAAGGACCCAGCATCTTAAGAACAGAGGTGGTAAATGTGATAAAAAATATGAGAGAAGGGAAAGCAACAGGGCCAGAGCGTTCAGCATGAAAAATTAATTTAATGTCTCCAAGAAATAGGTCTAGATGATAAAGACATAAGGCTGCTCCGTAATCTGTACTGGGAACAAATTGCTACAGTAAAATCAGGTAAATTATACTCTCCAAGTATAGATGTGAAAAGAGGAGTGAGACAATGATGTATGTTATCCACTTGCAAAAGTGGGGACGACGTGGGCTAGTGGTTAAGGGACATGGCTCACAACCAGAAGGTGCTGGGTTCGATTCACAGCACCGGCTGTTACCCTGGGGAAGCAAACCCTTAGAAAATGCAGGAGGAACCAGGCCCTTACATAAAATGCATGCTGAAATCGGATGCAATGGGCCGACAGGAGCAAAATAAAAACCACAGTGCAACGCACATCGCCTTTGGGGATTAGAAAAATAAGTTTAAAAAAAGGGAATAAAAACAATCCGTTTGTCTTATTAATATCTACACAGAACAAATATTCAAACAGATAGAGGGGATGCCAGGGCTTGTCATTGGAGTAGTGGCAATGAACAATCTAGGATATGCGGAGGATAGTTTTTATGGCAAAAAGTGAGCAAGAATTACAGGAGCTTGTGGCAAAAATATACACAATAAGTCAAGAGATTGAATTAGACATAAACATAAATAAAACAAAGACTATGACAATTAGGAAAAGTGACAAGAAACCATGTATGCAGATAAAAATAAAAGATCAACTACTTGAACAGGTACAGAGTTTCTCTTATCTAGGTCATATAATAACAGAAGAAGGCAGCTGTGAAAAAGAAATCATAAAGAGAATAGGTATGGCCAAGATGCGACACATACTGATATCCAAACATATAAATGAGAACTGTCAGGTGTTATGTATACTCGTCACTACTTTATGGCGCAGAAACACAAACAATGAATAACAAGTTGGAAAACAGTATTGAAGCCTTCAAAATGTGGGTATATAGAAGATTGGGTCGCATTTCTTGGAAAGAGAAGAAAACAAATTTGGAGTTATTTGAAAAGTTGGGGGTGAAAAGAGAATTAATGACCGAAATCAGGGTTAAACAGTTATGTTATTTTGGTTATATAACAAGACATACCTATTGTTGAAGACCATACTGGAGGGTAGGTTGGAAGGCAGTCGTTCAAGAGGTAGACAACGCTTTAAGTGTGTGAATAACATCAGGAGATGGACTGGAAAAAGCCTCTCAGATTGCACAATTATACATGCCAAGAGGTATTTCAGAAGGTGGATCAGAGTCCACCTCACTGTAGTGCAATGAGATGGTCTTCATTAAACTTGCTACTACACTGATTAAAGTGCTGATCCCCATCTCATTGATCATACATCAAGCTGCTGTGACACTGCCTGTTTTCAGGAGCCTTGTGAGGAAGTGAGTTGGGGTCTTGATCAGTATGTTTCACTTGAGCATGATGTTGTTACTCTTTGCTCCTGACACACTCCACTCTAACATGTGTAAATGGGTACCTGACTAACAGTTATAGAAGGCTCAGAGCTAGTACAATGAAGTCTATCACTTTATATCGGGAGGGGGGGGGGGATTGGCTACCTTTGCTTTTGTAGTTAATATTATCAATATTAGACACATCATATTCTGGACATATCGAGAGAAATAACTATGATTTCTCGAAACCTGTCAAACATGGATAGTTCGAAAAGTTGGAAGGTAGTCTTCTTCTTCTACGTTCGTTCTCAATCTCCCGCTACCAAGCCCTTAACAGGGCTTAGCAAGTAGCAGAAAGTAGTCTGGAGAGCATAATGCGCCGTGTCGCTAGTTTACAACTTGACTGCGATATTTGCACCTTTCTTTCCGACACATCTGTCTTCGGCGAAGGAAGGTAATAAATATAAATAAGGCAAGGTTGCAGTGGTACTGGTAATTACAATAAAGAGTTCAGAAACATGGACAAGTATGATTCAAATGCTGCGTAAGAGCAAGAATGAAACCTAGATTATCACCAAAAGCTTGCGTCAGCAAACCATAGCTGACCAAGACCCTATTCTATCGTCAAGTGGTGATCCTACAAACCGACTGCACCCGTACAGTCTTCTTCTTCTTCTTCGTACGCTGTCAGATGTCAACCTTTAACCCGTACAGTCTGACTGATAGAATAGGGATCAAAGAGGGTAGGCAAACCCGGTCGAAATAATACGTGCTTAAACTGGATGTGTCAGGCCGAACGATGCAGATATCACAGCTTCACTATAAACTGTGATGCAACTAACAAAACTTCGTTTTCAGGGAATCGCGAAAGAGGAAAAAGAGCACATAAAAAGATTGTTAGTTGGGAAACATTTATGATAACTGGCCAACCATTGTTGCCCTTGATGTTTACTCTATACACGTTGGAAGGAAACTTGAGAAGATGGATGGACAACATGGGGTCTGTTAAGAATCAAGATAAAAATGACATATTACAATCACAATTTTATCTGCTGGCTGTACTTGATCGGATCAGATTATTTTGAGAGTTTTTCCGGTTGTATTACTGCTGTTATTCTTACTGCATTTTTAAGCTTAAATGTTTGATTGCGTTACCCTAGAAACTGTTTTCTTGTTAATGTATTTTATTTATCTACCACGTGTTACATCAGAGTTCCCACCAACAGTTATATGAACTGCACTACAACATTTCGTCCCTTCCAACGTCCAATTGTGGTACCAATTCAAAAGGGGGTCCGCCAGGGCGATCCTATCTCATCTAACCTCTTCTCGGCTTGGAATCAGTCATTAGCCGATGCAACTGGGACACCTTTGGTATCCTTATTGACGGCAGACACCTCTGGTATCCTTATTGACGGCAGACACCTCAATCACCTTTGATTTGCCGATGACATAGTGCTCATAACAGACCAGCAGAAGCCAACCAAATGATGCAGCTACACGATGGAGATGGCAAGAAAGCAGGGCTGGAGATGAATGACTAAAAGACTAAAGTGTTGCGCAATCGCTTCGCCATTTGTGAGTGATCCAGTCTTCGTTGGCGAAATACGATTAGAGAATGTCAATGAGTGCATCTATCTTGGGCACCTTCTCAATATGGAGAATGACCTTGAACCTGAACTGACAAGATGTCGCCTAGCGGGTTGGGAAACCTTCTCGTCTATAAACACGGTCCTGGACGGTTCCCATGACTAGAACCTACGAGCCTCCCTCTTCAATTCCACTGTACTCCCTGCGATGTACTATGGTGCTGAGACGTGGACACTAACAAAATCACTAGAGGACAAATTGAGAGTGACCCAGGCCTCCCTTGAGAGATGCTTGGTCAGAATCACTCTCCGGAACCAACGTATGCAAGGTATCCACAATTCTGACATAAGACGATTGTCCCTGGGGAATGATGCGGTAATCCATGCAGACAAGGCAAAACATAGATGGGCAGGTCACATGTTACGACGAAACGATGGTCGACAGAGCACTGCCACAGCAGTCTGGTACCCCCGAGGTAAGAAGAGACTGCGAGGAAGACCTTCAATGCGTTGGTCAGATTCCCTTACTCTGCGCGGCAACATCCGAGATGCCTCTAGAGGAGTACTTACTGCGCACTGGATTTCTGTGGCCCAAGAGAGTGTCCGCTAGAGACGAAGTTGGGACCCGCAGCTACACTGAGGAACGGGTCATCAAGATCATGACCATGTGTCCACTTATGCCACCAGATTTTGTGGAGAGGCCCAATATTCTTACATGTGCCATCTATTATTAAGTTGTCGTTATTACTTTGAATTGATGCCTCTATGGTATTTCATTTACATAATCAAACCATTCTTTTCTTTGTCCTCCTCTTGCTCTTATACCCTGCTTTGGGATTATAAACAAGAGGTGACAGGTAGATCTTCAGATATTCTTGTCTTACGTCCAAATCCTGTTATTCTCTGTCAATATAGACCAAGCATGTCCTTGTTGGACTTTCTGTTAAATTTTATCATTCTTCGCTCAGTCTCTGCTGGTGACCCTGACCGCTGTTCGCAAGCATCATATTTTACCAAGTATTCTTGTTTATCATCAGGGCCTATGTCCATACCAAAGATATCCACTGCTGTGAGGTAGCATTAACATCTAGTGATTGTGATTACTCTATGTATTTATAACAGTGCAATATCCTAGAAAACGATTTATAATTTAATAAACAGAAATAAAAACATGGAGGTTGTTTTACAGTTGGAGTGCATGCAACAATTCATCAAATGGTTTTAGAACTAGCAGATTTAATTGAAATATAAACTTGTCCACATTTTAAATTGAATTTAGTTGCCTTAAAAGTTTTCATTCTGGTGCATGTGCATATTTTAAGTGACACAGTTTTCCTTTTCTTGTGCCATGTTGTCTTGACTCGAGAGTAGGATACTTCATATAGCCTCCCCTTGAACATAATAATGGGCTTTGTAGAAATATAGACAAGAATAATAACGAGGTAGTGCACTTGCTTCCCAACTAAGTGATTCTAGTTCGGTCCTCAGTTGTGCGGGATTATTTTAGATCGCGAAACGGCTCAAGTTTCAACAATTTGGTACTAAAATAATCTGGGCAAGTGATGCCCATGACAGCTGATCACATGTTGGACATTTGCTCTAGCATGTGTCTGAGACAGGTGGCCGAAACCTCTATCCCAGAGTGAGAAGCTGCGCAGACTCCTGCATGTGTTAGAGTCATTGGTGTTGGAGTTTCTCTGGACTACATCCTGTTACTTGTAAACCCCCTTTCAGGGCTTGGGAGCGGGAGTTTGAGAATGAACGACAAAGCCGACGGCGTTGGTGTTTGAAACCAAATGACGAAAAAGAATAATAATCCATTTACTTAATGAATTGAATATGTTTGAAAGGAAACTGTTATCGTGGTGTGGTGTTATCTCTTGGAACGTTTGAGATGTGCTAGACAACGTGCCACATTTTCTGCTGCAGACTTCACACGGTGGCCAGTCCTGCTACCAGATTTACCATCGCTCTCAGCTAGTAGGTAGCGGTAGCTTTTCCAACATACAAGCACACTGACGATATCTTCTTCCAGATCTTCTCTGTGGTTTTCCGTTTCTAAAAGCTGCACCAGCATGGCGTCCACGTCTTGGCTGTTGTTGATAACATCATCAATTTTTATTTGAGGTGTAATAGGCCATTCTGGACTAGAATTGATTTCAGATACTAGACGCTTCATTTTGAGAATGTTACGAATCAGCATAGTCATGTAGCTATTAATAGATGAGACAAACTCTTTCACGATGGCAATCAGATATTCGTTCCTCAACTTGCCATGGTCCACAACTTTAGAATGTCGCTCTAAGTGCCTGGTTAGTTTATGGACGATGACCTGATTAGATATAATTTTACTGTGAAGCTTCTGCTCCATCTCGTGCACTTCGTCATCGCTGTCGTCATCCTCTAAAAATATATCATCGATTGCTTGACTTAAGTTTGCAATGCCATATTTCAAAATTAAACAATCTCTCCACAATTCATCCAAGCTGCTCAGGGGTTCTTTGACCAGTCTGTTGGACGAGAATTCTCTAGCACTAGACATCTCAATGCCAACTTTTGATTGATCAAAATTAGACATTCGGTTCCCCATTATTTGTACACACCTAGAACTCTAAGTGGACAGAATAGTCGATACTTTCAGCAACACGAGCGCTTGTCGGCTCTAAACATGTTTGTGAGCTACCTAAATAACTCACAAAACAGTTTCTTGTGGTGTGTAAGGTTTAACCGTCTTGTTGGCCAAGGGAGTCTGTTATGGTGTGTAAGGTTCAACCCTCTTGTTGGCCAAGGTAGTTTGTTGTGGTGTGTAAGGTTCAACCGTCTTGTTGGTGAAGGGAGTCTGTTGTGGTGTGTAAGGTTTAACCCTCTTGTTGGCCAAGGCAGTCTGTTGTGGTGTGTAAGGTTTAGCCCTCTTGTTGGCCAAGGGAGTCTGTTGTGGTGTGTAAGGTTTAACCCTCTCGTTAGCCAAGGGAGTCTGTTGTGGTGTGTACGGTTTAACCCTATTGTTGGCCAAGGTAGTCTGTTGTGGTTGGTAAGGTTCAACCCTCTTGTTGGCCAAGGGAGTCTGTTGTGGTGTGTACGGTTTAACCCTATTGTTGGCCAATGTAGTCTGTTGTGGTTGGTAAGGTTCAACCCTCTTGTTGACCAAGGGAGTCTGATGTGGTTGGTAAGGTTCAACCCTCTTGTTGGCAAAGGGAGTCTGTTGTGGTGTGTAAGGTTCAACCCTCTTGTTGGTGAAGGTAGTCTGTTGTGGTGTGTAAGGTTTAACCCTCTTGTTGGCCAAGGGAGTCTGTTGTGGTGTGTAAGGTTCAACCGTCTTGTTGGCCAAGGGAGTCTGTTGTGGTGTGTAAGGTTCAACCCTCTTGTTTGCGAGGGGAGTCTGTTGTGGTGTGTAAGGTTCAACCCGCTTGTTGGCGAGGGGATGTTCTTTTCAACTACAGCCACTTTGAATTTCTATGAGTAGGTTGTTAGTTAGTTCCCCGTCGAAAACGATGATGGATGATATCATCAGACCATATTGTCACAGACACAAATCATTTACAATATAATGGACACCTAGTAATGAACCCCTGGCTGTCGTTTAAAAGTAGCGTTCGAAAGGGCTGAACCCAAAACCACCATATCGACGAAGAAACGCACACTAAGCACAGTGTGTCTCCGGGCAAATCATGACATCCATATAGACTGTAATGATTTGTAACTTCACACAATTCGTTTTAGCCAGTCTGGTTCGAGAAAATGCTAAAGATATCCACTATGAAATATTGTCTATGTCCACTATGAATGTCTTCTGTATTTTCATGAGAGCAATTGTTAATGTATTTCTTAGGAACCCAGTCGACGCCAAAGCGAATGGATGCTATTTGTTTCTGATCTGTCTAGTGAGGCCCTCTTCCTTCCTGCTCATCCATGTACGATTATAAACTCATGAGATCTCAAGACTGATGATTGTCCAATAGCAATGGCATCATCTAACAGGCGGCCATTAAGTGAGCTTCAGCATGCCTGCTTCTGGGAAATAAAACGAAATTAAAATAACCATAGACACTTTGCATAATTTGATTTTCAATTAAATTATAATCTTATAAATTATAATCTTCTTAAAGAGAAATAACACAAAATATAATTTACAAAACTTAATTTTACATCTCAAATTACAATATGTAAAAAGAAAGTTTTTTTTATTGCATGCATTCTGTTAGCTTGGTCAGTTGTTAGTTGCTCATCGTAAGCGACCATGGCGACATCATCAGACGGTTTTGTCTAGATGATGTAACTTGTGCTGGTCATCAACCTCACTCTTTGGTCTCGAGCTACCTTGGACCAGTGGCAAGACATAAGTCAAGATGACTGGGGGGGTAACTCAGGATGTAGGCACTCTGGTCCCACCTCTATTGAGATCTGAAGTAGCTTGAAACTTGCGAAATTCGATCGCGTTACTGTTCATCGCTTTGAGAGGCGAGTGTTTTATCTCTCGACAACATCACTCACCTTGTCAGCGATGTGTCATGAACATGTTGCTAACTGAGAAGGGCCCAATCTCTCCAGAGCGAAGTGTAAGTCAATTATTATTGGTCTGTGTGTACATTTCCCAGCCACACAAAATCTGACAGTGTCAGCAAACGGGGCGAAGGACGCCAATCTCGTGAAGTTCAGCCGTGTTCCCTGGACCGTGGAAACAGGACACATGGTAACCGAAATACTATTGCAAATAGCCAACGACCATCTTAGGATAATCGGAAGGAAAAACACCACAATGTGAACGAACTAACAATCCAAACGAAAAACCAAAATGCGTTTCCGTGGACACAAGTGTAAGTCGTCAACTGGTTTAAATTCCAATCAAATCCGTGGCCTTGTAGCATCCATAATGAGAACAATACTAGACCGCAGACGGTTAGCCGCCATCTTGGTCCGGTGTTAGCATAGGCAAGGCGGGTGATGCTTCGGAATATGGATACTATTAAACTGGAACATGGTCAAATGTGTAGACAGCTTTCTTATATTTTATTTCTCATTATGTTATGGTGCCACCAATCACCAGCTGATTACGCAGAAAACCATTTTAATTTTGAGTCCCGATTCCATGTTTCCTCACGCCATAATGTTGAGTCCCGATTCCATGTTTCCTCACGCCATAATGTTGAGTCCCGATTCCATGTTTCCTCACGCCATAATGTTGAGTCCCGATTCCATGTTTCCTCACGCCATAATGTTGAGTACCGATTCCATGTTTCCTCACGCCATAATGTTGAGTCCAGATTCCATGTTTCCTCACGCCATAATGTTGAGTACCGATTCTGTTTCCTCACGCCATAATGTTGAGTCCCGATTCCATGTTTCCTCACGACCATGTGGTAAATTATAAAAGTCTTAGACCTTACCAAAAAACTCGCAATAAAAATGTAAATTTGTAAAAATTGACCTTCGTCGGTCAGAAAACAGGCAAACATCAAACAGGACATAAAACCAGCAGACGATCAGTGGGCACACATCAAAGGATGGGTAGAAGAAGGATGTTTCAAACTTGACACCTCTGCTTCTCATTTCTGCAACCCCTGTCCTATTTATGATGCTGCCTAAGTATTTAGGGTCTCTGCATTTTTCAGAGCGTCTGATTAGTGTAGTGGTAAAGCACTCGCTTTTCTCCCACTACTGTCATGCTGCAGTCGACCCAGTTGTAAATTTGTACCTGACTTACGGTTAGGGAAGGAAAAGGGAACTGGCCAACCCACTTCACACACGATGTGACTTGTTATACTGAAGCCTCTTCTACTTGATTTAATTCTGCTGAAGGACACGCTTTACGTTTTTTTTTTACATCCTTTAGTGGCGTGTCCTTCTTGGTTGGAGAATGTGTCTGACCGCAACTGAATTTGTAGCTAGCCTTTCTCTGCTGGACTCAAGTACGATTTCAGAACCCTGCAATCTGCATTGTTGGTCTTCATCCATAACTATTGCTTCTTTCATTCCTACAAATGATTTCAAATGTTCAAGGCCTCTATGTCCTCTATCCATTCACACCACAACCAGCTCTTCTACATTTTCTGAAGAAAGGATTTAGTGTCAGAGTCGATCTCATCCCACCTCAGAGCTGAAGTCACTGCCTCGACCTCCATTGCGAAACTGAGCATTGTTGTGTAGTATGCGCCGGTCGCTCTTGCAGAGAAGCCCCAACCGAATTTCTTACCGCGTAACACAGATCCGTCAGTAAATATGTAAAGTAAAGTAAAGTATCCCATAGCATTACTGCCGTAGGGGTGTGAGGTGTTAGCGATCTCACATTTCAAAGGCTCGGCTATATGAGGGCGGTAGCCATCTCCTCTCCCTCGCCGCTTTTACTTTCCGGACTGAACCGGTACCCATTTAAGGCTGGGTCGACCCGGGATCCATTGCGGTCTGAAAAAAACATTACCGCCTCAACTGGGGAATGAACCCAGGACCACTCAGGTGGTCAAGTACGATTCTGGACATTTTCACCTATTGGTTGTTTAACCCCGAGAAACGTTTTGACAACACCAACCGTTTCTATAAGATTATTGGGATGCATTTATTGATGTCTTCAAGCGATGGGGGCAGACACCATTAAATATATTTCCTTTCATATTTTGAATGACCTCCTAAAATACAACAGGGACAAGGCCATCAGATGATAAGGGCGAGTCGGCGTCACGTTGCAACTGTGATAACCCGTCTGAGTGGTAGTGGTAAAGCTCTCGCTGCTCAATTCACTCATAGAGAACAAGATCTAAACCGACTGAAGATCGCACACACCGATGAATGCCCACGCGGAAAAGGGAGCCATAGTCTCGAACATGTTCTACATGAATGCCCGCTGTACAGGGACATGTGATACGGGACCTGGTCAGATGGTGTGGAGCTGAGCAAAAATCGGTGTTGCAGCCGCTCCAGCCTGGTGAAGACTACATACTTTATCGTTGGGACTGTCACGCCGATATAGCATGACCAAAGATCCTGAATGCAAAGGAGAAGAAGATGACGATTGCCAAGAGTAGAGAACTCGTGTCTAGCTTCGTGCAACATCAGCAGCAAGAGCGGGGCTAACAAGAATAATGAAAATTGGTCGATGGAAAACAATGCATACATAATGTATAGATCAATCAAATTATGTTTTATTCGTAGAAGATGGTTATACGCATGCTATGAGATAAAATATAATGTATGAAAGAAGAGACAGTGGAAAGCAAAGAAGGCACACAATGGGTTAGTTGTACATCGCAAAATGGAAGGGAGCTTACAAATAAGTTGCCAAGAGCACCGTGGACAGAAAGCCAAGGACAAGCATGATACGTTTACACTGGTCAGCATGGCATATAAAGAGATCAAGAGGTAGGTTCGTTGAAATAATTGCTGGATCATTAATCATAGCCAATATGCCAAAAATCGCTAGAACACGTGTACGCTGTAGTAAACGTACAATTATCAATTCAAGGTCAGATTTGCCATTTTCGCTCTTTCTCAAATGCAAATGTCAAGAAAATTTGTTTGGGTTTTACTTAGCTTTAGTAAGCTCCACTACTCGGATCGATCGATTTCTTTGTTGTTTTTTGTTTTGTTTTTGTTCTTCGTTTCCACAGTATTAGTCTGGCAACCCTGGTCATGGCGCGAGACTACAATAATTGAACGGTCATATATGTTAATTAGTGATGACCCTTACCTCAATTGCAACACTATGATGTTGCGTGTTATACTGAAGTCTATAACACTTCATTCAAGTCTGCTGAAGGACAGTGCGGTAGCTTATGTCGTCACCCAACATGGACCTTCTTGCCTGTACCAGACCGTACTTAGTAGTCATGTACTAAAATGCCTCGTAAATCTCGACTAAATCAGAACTTGCCTTTCCTAACCTTGAAAGTTACCGGTACCAACTTGGAAATCACTTGGTGGAAATCATTACATTTCGTCAACTCTCATTCAGTTGGCAATATCAAATTATCAGAAAGCTATGAATGCCACAAGGTAGATCGCAAATAGTTTTTTTTATAAGTTTGAGCTTTGAAAATCTCTTCTTAATCGCGAAATCACAGACACACAGATCCTCATATACAATGTTAGACTTAGTGAAAGGTTTGGGAGAGATTCCTGCGAAGAACCATTCAACTATGCATTTCTAAACGTTTAGTGTCGCCCAATCTTTGCCTTTTTTTCTATATCGATCTCAGTGACTCAGCCTTGGACCAGGAGATTTGTTCGCACACGAACAACACCTCCGTGCCATGTCCAAGCTTGTTTCCCGGCTAAATGCATTCTTGCCTCGTTCTTTACTTTTGTCTGCTATCAGTCATCCCAATTGACTCAGAAGAGATGCAGGCCAGCGGACATTGCACCTCTGCCCCTTTGTGACAACCTCCCAGGTGGTGGGGAATGCTAGGCTCACCATCACCGTAGAGGAGCCGAGAATACTAAAGGGCAGCAAGGAGATACCCCACTCGCATGTATATGCTACGTTTCTGGCAGGACGTGACGATCCTGGGACACAGACACACTGGACTGCCTTTCTTCGGGGATACTTGAAAAATTAGTACATAAGTCCATCATATCATCATCATCACACCCTTTCGACCGGAGTGTAGAAGACTCGATAGTCCTGCAAGACAACTTTCCTAAGAGAGACAACTCTGACCTCAAACAACTGCTGCCTTGCAGATGGGCTGGGGACAGCCAAAGGCTAAGGAGGGCAACCTTACAGAAACGCCTGTTGAAATCGGATGCACTGGGCCACAAACCTAACGAAACAGTGCAACGTAACTCGCTGTATGATGACGTCACAATTTAAAAGAAGAAGATATATATCTCAGTGTTTGAAAAAATGCATTAGTCCCCAGAGAATCAAATGGTTTGCGTTTATGATCCGCAACAGCTGGCCAGAAAAATCAATAAATGCAAATGGAAACAAAATAAATTAAACGTTTCTGCTAAAAAACTGCTCACACATTTCACAGCCATTTTAGAGTCACCGACTCTCTCGGTGTCTCCCGGTGCTATCCGCACCCCCTGCACCGCTCCTCCCCACCGCCTTGAACAGGCTGCTGTAAAATACAGATACACGCCTTGGACGTTGGTCACTATGTAAGAAAACATTACAGACATATAACATACAATATACCGGGTCATTTAGCATTCCATTTTTAGTACGTTATTCACACCCTAAGTTTGAAAGACAATACATAAAATATAACTCCAGGAACATAATGAAACAACAATTTAAGCAAATCAAAGAAAACAACCATTTACACATACTAACTTCATATAGCCGTTGTCTTTCAGTCTGAATACGACATTTTATTAACGTTGTATTGCAGTGTACAGCAAAGCTGAGATATCTGTCTTTCCATCCTGCAAATGCAGTTTCAGAACGATACGGTTTTGGTACAGTTTCTTTCAATCTTCGATCTTTATTATCTTAGGCCACGCGCACGCAGCCTGTTTCAAGGGCGGATTAGAGTCTTGGACAGCTCTGATTCTGACTCTGACGAAAGTTTTCAGATATGAGTCGATGTCAGTGTTCACTGCGACATCTTATTATGTCTTAGATATTTAAAAGACAAGTGAGGGACAAATGTTGCCAGTAAGATAGGGTTTTGTCCATCAGCGAGATCTTTCTTATGGTTAACATAGATGAAGGCTAAAAGATGGCGGGTTATCAAAGTTCTAATTGTGCTTACTTCTTTTCATCATGATGTATTATTCTTGTTGTTTTATTGATTATTTTCTGTGCCAACCATCTGCCCTTCAAACATGTCAGAACTTCAGATCTATTTTGTTTTTGCACACATACTGACATATTATCCCACATATTCGTCCATATCACTTTCGACTTCTCTTATTCGTCAATATCACTTTCGACTTCTCTTATTCTTCCATATCACTTTCGACTTCTCTTATTCGTCAATACCACTTTCGACTTCTCTTATTCTTCCATATCACTTTCAACTTCTCTTATTCTTCCATATCACTTTCGACTACTCTTATTCGTCCATATCACTTTCGACTTCTTTTATTCGCCCAAATCACTTTCGTCTTCTCTTATTCGTCCATATCACTTTCGACTTCTTTTATTCGTCCATATCACTTTCGACTTCTCTTATTCTTCCATATCACTTTCGACTTCTCTTATTCGTCCATATCACTTTCGTCTTCTCTTATTCGTCCATATCACTTTCGACTTCTCTTATTCGTCCATATCACTTTCGTATTCTCTTATTCGTCAATATCACTTTCGACTTCTCTTATTCTTCCATATCACTTTCGACTTCTCTTATTCTTCCATATCACTTTCGACTACTCTTATTCGTCCAAATCACTTTCGTCTTCTCTTATTCGTCCATATCACTTTCGACTTCTTTTATTCGTCCATATCACTTTTGTCTTCTCTTATTCGTCCATATCACTTTCGACTTCTCTTATTCGTCCATATCACTTTCGACTACGCTTGTTATTGAGAGTGCCACAGTGATTGAAAGTAACATGTGCACTCAAATCTCACAAGCATATTGTAAAATCAAACTTAAAATGACTGTGCATGGGGCTAACAACCTCATAATAAAAAAAGCATTGCTGCTAACGCAAGCACTGCGAATATTATAGTACAGGTCTCCTGTAAAGAGGCCAGCTGCAATGGCGGCTCTGTGCTTATTATGGGCCACTGCCAGCTGGATTTGGAAAAAAGCTCTAGAAAAATTGTTTTAAATATTACAATATGCTGACGAAACCTGCATTTCGTACACTGGCCACATTCTCAAAACTCACTAGTCTCCGAAAAGCTGCTAATACAAGCCAACACAAGGGAGGAAAAAGAAAAATCCAGAATTCACTCACCACCCATCCCCCCCCCCCCCCCCTCCACCCCCTTCTATATAATAATAAAATGGACGTTGTTGGTTTTCAATGTTGCTCGCGTTGAATTATCTCTTGATGACATTTCTGTTGTAGGGGAATACAGTGACTTTTCTGACATCCCGAGACGTACTTGAGAAATTGGATTGGTGTCCCCTTACTGTAGGGCAATGAGAAGGCCCTGGTAAACTGACCACTATGGGGATAACAGTATTGATCCCCACCGCGTTAGCCAGACCGATGTGACATGATCTGCCTCTAGGAGCATGAACGAGAACGTGATCTTGATCAGTATGTTTCACCTGACTTTAGCTTTCTCGTCCAAATGCAATAAATACAAAGGTGAATCGATCGTTTTCTTCTATTAGTAAAAAAAGTAAAGTAACCCATAGCACTACTGCCGTAGAGGTGTGAAGTGTTAGCGATCTCACATTTCAAAGGCTAGGCTATATGAAGGCCATAGCAATCTCCTCCTTCGCCGCTTTTACTTCACGGACTGAACCGGTACCCATTTAAGGCTGGGTCGACCTGGGAACCATTGAGGACGGAAAAAAAACATTACTGCCTCAACTGGGGAATGAACCCAGGACCACTCAGATGTGAAGCCAGCGCGCTAACCACTATCTCAGGAAAAATAATAGAAACAAGGAGAAGAGCCCACCACGCTTATTAGCGGACGGAGCAGCGCCATCTACGAAGGGGAGATAACTACTTCTATTAGCGGACGGAACAGCGCCGTCTACGAAGGGGAGATAACTACTTCTATTAGCGGACGGAGCAGCGCCATCTACGAAGGGGAGATAACTACTTCTATTAGCGGACGGAACCGCGCCGTCTACGAGGGGGAGATAACTACTTCTATTAGCGGACGGAGCAGCGCCATCTACGAAGGGGAGATAACTACTTCTATTAGCGGACGGAACAGCGCCGTCTACGAGGGGGAGATAACTACTTCTATTAGCGGACGGAATAGCGCCGTCTACGAAGGGGAGATTTATTTCACTATTTTATTTACAGATCTGGGAGTTGTTTTACGTTCATTTGCTGTTATAATTTTTGGTTAAACATGTCAATAAATGTATGTTTTGTCCCTTCACTAAGATAAAACAAAGCACGTTAGTTTGTGTGATATACACAATCAATCAGTCAAATCAAATCAAAACCCTTTAGCTACCTGCGGAGTATATGTCCTTAGTCAACATCTTTTAATTCTGTCTGCTCACAGCTCTTTTCACCAACACAGATCACAACCATCTTGGTTCACTTGTGTTAGACCTGAGTTCTCTTCTCTAGGCGAGCAGGTGAGTCAATTTCTGTCCTTTTTAATCCTCGAGTTTCAGAAGAGTCTCTGTCCTGTAATGTTGTCTGGCTTTTTTTTGTGTGTGTGTGTGTTCATAGTTGTGCACTTTCCAGCGCCACGGAGATCTGACTGGATCTTTCATGCAGGTCTTTGCTTGTGACCTTATCGTACCATTTCAAATCATGTATTCTGCGCAGATGTCTGTTTATGAATGTTTTTGCCTGCTTCAGAACCATATATGAGTACCGACTTTGCATTTGAGCTGAACATTTATATCTTCGTGTCGGACTTAATTCCCTCTGATTTCCACAGTATTTTCAATGTGATGAAAACCATTCTGGATTTTTTAATCTTCAACTTTATATTATTTTTTCTAACACCTCTCACCCCCTACTCCACACCTACCCCCACCTTGTATATTACTGCTGCCTACGTAGATAAATTAATTCACCTCTTAGAGTGGAGTTTCCCCAAACAGGATGTGAACACTATCAGCTGCGTTTGTTCTGAGAATCTTAGTTATCGCACTATGAATTTCCAGCCCCAATTTCTGCAACCGGACCTCGAGTTGACATTTTATTGATCAGCTGATTTCGATCATGTGTTAGAAGAGATATCTGCGGGACATTCCAAGTCCCCTCTTCTTTCGTCAGAGTCTATTTAATCCCAAAATATTTGGCTGGAGTTGTTGTCCTCATAATCCAGTTCATAGCCGGAGGTAAAAAAGAGAAATGGAGACAGAAGACAGCTCTGTCTCACATCTGTTTTAATTTCAAATGTCGGCGATAGCTACCCCTTGCGAGGGATAATACATTACATATGCGCACAGGCCTTCCGAATTAGGTTAGTAAACATCTGGGGAACGTCATAGAGCATGAGAAGCTTCCATAGTGACTTCCTGTCCAAGCTATCTTACACTTTTACCTAGTCCACGAAAATTACTTGCAATGGTAAATTCCCTTCTATACTTTATTCAACTATCAATCGCAGTGTTACTATCTGGTTGGCGCATGGCCTGTGTTAAATGAACTTAACTTGACTTGACTTAACACCTGTGTACTGGTTTAGAAGACTCTGCAGAGTCTGTATACAACCAGTTAATTTACATTTCTTTACTGTAAAAGCTATGTGCATCCAATCTATTCTTAAATGCATTAATTGTCCCTGCCTCCACTACCTCCTGTGGCAGTGCATTCCAAACATTCACCATTCTCTGACTACAAAATATTTCCTAATATCTAATCTGGACCTTTCTTCATTTAATTAGAAGCTGTACCCTCTTGTTCTTATAGGTGGTTGTATTTTTAAAAACATGTTATAGTCTAATTTATCCGTTCCTCTGATCATCTTATAAACCTGTATTAAATTTCCTCTAATTTTTCTCTTTTCTAGACACTGCAGGCCAGTTTTTCTGAGTCTTTCCTCATAACTGTAATTCTGGAATACCACTATCAGCTTTGTCGCTCCTTTTTGTATCCTTTCCAGCCTGTTAATATCCCATCGTTGATAAGGACTCCACACGTTTACACAGTACTCTAATCTAGGTTTAACTAATACGTTATACAGTTTGACTATCACTTCTTTGCTCCTATGTTTAATATTTCTTTTTATAATACCTAACATTGCATTTGCCTTTTTCACTGCTGCCTGGACTTGCTTACTCACTTTACCTGTATGATCTATTATAACCCCTAGGTCCCTGTGTTGTTGAAAGCCCGTCTTTTTCTTCCTCAGAGTTTTGTCTTGCCTTTTTTTAGTGTTTCTAGTTTGATCCTCGTCAATATCTTTCCAGGAGCCCACAGTAGCAATATCACTCAATAATTAGTACATAGTTGGGGATCACCTTTCCTTGGCAATTCTGTCGGATGGGATGTCTTTGCTTTCTCAGATCTTCCACAGCGGAGTGTTTCAATAATTCAGTGAAAATATTGGCATCTGCCTTTATTGCTTCTGATGGAATAACGTATGGGCCAGTAGCGTAGCCATCTTTATACGGAATAACAGTGGTGAATTTTAAAAAAAGACATTTTAGAATGCTGTTTTACATGCGAACATATATATATATATATATATATATATATATATATATATATATGCATATATATATATGTGTGTGTGCGTGCGTGCGTGTATGTGTGTGTGTGTAAAAAGTAAAAACAAAAAGAGAGAGATAGAGAGAGAGAGAAAGAGACAAGGAGGGGGGGGGGGGGTGTATGGATGTTTTGATTTATAATGAAAAAAAACTAGACATAAAAAAGACATGCAGAAGAAAATAGTGATCGAAGTTAAAAGAGTAAATTGAAATGAATTGAATAAAATAACATAATAGAATAATAATCATGAGAAAATCGTAATGTTAACAAGAATACAAGAATAAAACGTTACCTCTCTTGTATCGTTATAGACTGACGTGGATCGAAAATATTTGTAGCTTATGAGAGTTCTAGAAACATTCCCAAATAACGAGTTATAGACTGCTAGAGGTACTAAATAAGTCTCCGCTGACGTTACATAAGATGCAGGTAAGGAACACATAGAAGACACGATATTTTTCAAAGAGACATGGATACAGCGGGATTAAGATCAATCTGTATTACAGAGGAAATGGTTTTAAAAAAATTGGAGGGGTTGAAAGTGAATAAATGTCCAGGTCAAGATGGTATTCATCCAAAATTGCTGTGTGAAATTAGAGACCAACTAGCAAAACCATTGGCTATATTATGTTCTCAATCACTTACAAAAGGGATTGTTCCATGGGATTGGAAAGATGCAGAAGTGATCCCCTTATTCAAAATAGGCAAAAAATCAGATCCAGCAAATTATAGACCGGTGAGTTTAACGAGCATAGTCTGTAAATTGTTAGAGTCAATAATCAAAGAAAACATTGTATTGCATTTAGACAAATTTAATCTAATTAGAAATAGTCAGCATGTGTTTACTAGAGGGAGATCATGCTTAACAAATCTATTAGAATTCATGGAGGAGGTTACTAAAATCATAGATAAAGGGGAGCCAGTGGACGTTATTTATCTAGACTTTGCAAAGGCCTTTGATAGAGTACCTCATCAAAGATTATTTCGAAAGTTAAAATCACATGGAATAGGTGGGGAAGTTGCCAAATGGATTGAAAATTGGTTAACGGGAAGAAGGCAGAGGGTGGGCATAAATAAGGAGTACTCTGAGTGGTGTGAAGTGAAAAGTGGTGTGCCACAGGGCTCGGTTTTGGGACCAATTTTGTTCTTGATATATATAAATGATTTGGACATTGATATGGGATCCATGATTGCAAAATTTTCTGATGACACAAAACTATGCAGTAGTGTCTCATCTAAAGCGGAAGTGGATATATTGATGTCGGATTTAGATACAATTCGAAAATGGTCTGTAAGCTGGCAAATGGAGTTTAATGTAGATAAATGTACAGTCATCCACATGGGTAGATCCAAAATGGAACATAATTACAGAATGGGAGAAAACAATATTAGAAAGACAGATAAGGAAAGGGACCTAGGGGTTTTAATAGATCATACAGGAAAGGTGAGTGAGCAAGTTAAGGTAGCAGTGAAAAAGGCAAATGCAATGTTAGGTATGATAAAAAGACATATTAAACATAGGAGCAAGGAAGTGACCGTCAAACTGTATAAAGCTTTAGTTAGACCTAGATTGGAGAACTGTGTACAGGTGTGGAGTCCTTATCATAGAGGGGATGTAAACATGCTGGAAAGAATACAAAAAAGAGCGACAAAGATGATAGTGGGATTCCAGAATTACAGTTATGAGGAACGACTCAGAAAAACCGGCCTACAGTGTCTCAAAGAGAGAAGAATTCCGGGTGACTTAATACAGGGTTATAAGATGATCAGAGGAATGGATAAATTACACTATAACAAGTTTTTTTTAAATACAGCCACCTACAATAACACGAGGGCATAGTTATAAGCTGACTAAAGAGAGGTCCAGATTAGATATTAGGAAATATTTTTTTAGTCAGAGAGTGGTGTCTGCTTGGAATGCATTGCCAGGGGAGGTAGTGGAGGCAGGGACAGTTAATGCATTTAAGAATAAAGTGGGTGCGCATAACTTTTAGAGCAAGGTGATGAAAATGTAACTGGTTGTATACAGACTCTGCAGGGTCTTATAAACCAGTATAAAGACGTTAAGTTAAGTTAAGTTAAGAGTTTGTCCAGGTACATTTGGGAGGATCATCACCGACCGAGTGCATCTTTGCCAACTAGATCTCACGGGATTGCACACGAGATTCAATACCACCACACTGTGGTGTTAAGCGAGAGTTCAAGCCACTAGAGCAGATAAACCGAAAGACTATACCTCAAGATACACATCTTTTATAATGGCTAAACAACGGCTACATACTGGCTTATATGTTCTGACATAACAACATGATTGTCTATAGTTGAAAAGTCTCAAATAAGCAAACAAACTAGAGAGAAGAGCAAGCGGAAGACAGAATAATAATTGCGAGTATAATTCTGACACTAATTACCTGACATGCACACAACAACAAGGTGTACTTACAATTACACGGCAGAATTCTAAACGGACTAATTCAAACTGGCAAAGTTCTAAATAATGTAAAATGTACTAAGTCTAATTTATGACTCCGTCATCATATTGTACACAGACAGAACAAATAATGGTCTTATTAGCCACGATCAATATTACACACAGAACTAGAGGTTAAGTAGTAAATCAGGCTTGTTTACATGACCCACAACACTGTTTGAGGACTGGGAACACGTACCTGTTGTACGCAGTAACTATTTAATTAGACTGGCAGTCAGTACTTACTGATACAAGATTTTATCTTGTTTATCGTGCTCGCATCAATATGCGATAAACAGAAATACACCAGTTTACTATGAGCGTAGAGTTTGGTATTTCTCATAGGGTATGGACTTTCATTTTCATTTTTCGCTCCAAAAAGGAATTTGAGCCACCTCTACGGTTCGCTTCCTTGTAGTGGTAAATTCTGACTTCTGTAGCACTTTTTTTTTGTTTTGCGTTTGCCTTATTTATCTATTCCCCAAGGCGTGTGTGCGTTACACTGTGGTTTTTATTTTGCGCCTGTCGGCCCAGTGCATCCGACTTCAGCATGCATTTTATGTAAGGGTCTGCTTCCTCCTGCATTTTCTAAGGGTTTGCTTCCCCTGGGTAACGGCCGGTGCTGTGATGGGGATCGAACCCAGCACCTTCTGGTTGTGAGCCGTGCCACTTAACCACTAGGCCACGCCGTCCCCTGTAGCACTTTGATTTATATGAAGAGGTGGCCAGCATCCACACGACAATACTTTGTCACCTTTTAAGATGTGTATTCTCAAGCAGTTGACATGATTGTTTCCATAGTAACGCTCAGCGTGATCCATATAAGGGACGATACGTATGTATTCTATTTACATACCTGTTCAAAGGACTGACAAAGCAGCCCTTGACGTCATTACAGCAGATTGCGTCATTGTAAACGTAACTTCACCTGGGCAGCCCTGAAGTTGAGAAGTTTCAAACAAATTGCTACCGCAGTATAATTAAAGATCTAATCGGGGTGACTGAGCCACAGCTAACCATGACCCTATTCAGCCCTGGAAACAGGCTGCAGTAGTGTAGTCTGGCTAAGAAAATAGGGATAACAGAAGTAAGGCACAAACGGTGGCAACAAAATATTGCGCTGAAACCAGGTCGTTTGGGCCGATCGCCGCAAACAACGACAACACGGAACGTTTTAGCAACTTGTTTACTTAAGCCATGAACTTTCCAGCGTCCTCCTAGTTCTCCTTAACCCTTTTCGTATTACTTTAATCAAATGGTTCGCTTCGACACTCTTCAGCAGCGTATTACTTTAATCAAATAGTTCGCTTCGACACTCTTCCGCGACTTACTTAAAGCCACGTGGTTGTCCTTGGAATATTTCACCAACTTACTTAAATAAACTGGTTCTTCTTTGCACTTTTCAGCGACTTACTTCCACGAAGAGTGGAAATTGGGCCTTTTGAAGATCTGTTCACAGCTATCAAAAGACGAAAGAGGGCTTGGTATGGGCACGTTACAAGGTCCAGCGGAATTACAAAATTGATCCTGCATGGTTCTGTACCCAGAGAGAGGAGAGGGTGTCGTACAAGGAAGAGATGGGCAGACAACATCACTGAATGGTCAAACCTTCGTCCCGGTGAGGCACGACTGGCGGCAGCAAACAGAGAGAGATGGCGTGGGTTTGTGGGAGTGTCTTTAAGTGTGAGCCAATGGGTTACGGGATGGACTGAACTGAACTGAACCTAAGTCACGTGGTTCTCCTTGGAACATTTCAGCAGCTTGCGTTTCCGTTGAAACAGTTTAGTAACTTACTTGCTTAACCCACCTGGTTCTCCTTGGCACATTTAGTAACTTATTTGTTTAACCCACCCGGTTCTCCTTGGCACATTTTAGTAACTTATTTGCTTAACCCACCCGGCTCTCCTTTACATATTTAGTAACTTATTTGCTTAACCCACTTGATTCTCCTTGGGACATTTTAGTAACTTATTTGCTCAACCCACCTGGTTCTCCTTGGCACATTTTAGTAACTTATTTGCTTAACCCACCTGGTTCTCCTTGGCACATTTTAGTAACTTATTTGCTTAACTCACCCGGTTCTCTTTGGCACATTTTAGTAACTTATTTGCTTAACCCACCCGGTTCTCATTGGCACATTTTAGTAACTTATTTGCTTAACCCACCTCGTTCTCCTTGGCACATTTTAGTAACTTATTTGCTTCACCCACCTGGTTCTCCTTGGAACCTTTCATGTCTCTCTTTCCTGCTATCTTTCCCTTTGTCATAACGTGCTCCAAGCCGCCTCTTCTCCTAACATGCCCTAATAATGGTGACTGCCTTGTACTGACTCTTGCAAAAAGTTGTTTTTGCGTCTGTGCCTCCTCTAGTACTGTATCATTAGTCTTCCTTGTGTCTGCGCCTCCTCTAGTACTATATCATTAGTCTTCCTTGTCTCTGCGCCTCCTCTAGTACTGTATCATTAGTGTTCCTTTTATCTGTGCCTCCTCGAGTACTGTATCATTATTGTTTTTTGCGTCTGCACCTCCTCGAGTACTGTATCATTATTGTTTTTTGTGTCTGCACCTCCTCTAGTACTGTATCATTATTGTTTTTTGTGTCTGCGCCTTCTCTAGTACTGAATCATTAGTCTTCCTTTTGTCTGCGCCTCCTCGAGTACTGTATCATTATTGTTTTTTTGTGTCTGCGCCTCCTCGAGTACTGTATCATTATTGTTTTTTGTGTCTGCGCCTACTCTAGTACTATATCATTAGTCTTCCTTGTGTCTGTATGTCCTCTAGTACTGTATCATTAGTCTTCCTTGTGTCTGTACGTCCTCTAGTACTGTATCATTAGTCTTCCTTGTGTCTGTACGTCCTCTAGTACTGTATCATTAGTCTTTCTTGTGTCTGTACGTCCTCTAGTACTGTATCATTAGTCTTTCTTGTGTCTGTACGTCCTCTAGTACTGTATCATTAGTCTTCCTTGTGTCTGTACGTCCTCTAGTACTGTATCATTAGTCTTTCTTGTGTCTGTACGTCCTCTAGTACTGTATCATTAGTCTTTCTTGTGTCTGTACGTCCTCTAGTACTGTATCATTAGTCTTTCTTGTGTCTGTACGTCCTCTAGTACTGTATCATTAGTCTTTCTTGTGTCTGTACGTCCTCTAGTACTGTATCATTAGTCTTTCTTGTGTCTGTACGTCCTCTAGTACTGTATCATTAGTTTTTCTTCCAGTTGATGAAATCCGCAGCATACAGCTGTTGTTGTTTCAAATGCCCATAATGAGTTGATTTACTCTTTTGTGCGCCCTGAAAAGGACGTTAAATTGTGGGTTGCAGTAGCTTTCCTCTCATTCCGAGCGTGCTGATGAATGTGGATCGGGGTCTTCCAGGCAATTGTGCTATGCTTGGCTTCATCTGCGTGTCTCTCACTACTACTGGGATTACGTCGATCCCTCACTTCGTTAGCCAGACTGCCATGAACACAGCCCGTTCCCAGGGGGGGCGGGGGGGGGGGGGCTACATGAGAGCCGAGGTGAGGGTCTTGTCCAGTATATTTTGCCTGCCCCTGACTAATATGTCTGGTCAGTATATTTTGCCTGCCCCTGACTAATATGTCTGGTCAGTATATTTTGCCTGCCCCTGACTAATATGTCTGGTCAGTATATTTTGCCTGCCCCTGACTAATATGTCTGGTCAGTATATTTTGCTTGCCCCTGACTAATATGTCTGGTCAGTATATTTTGCTTGCCCCTGACTAATATGTCTGGTCAGTATATTTTGCCTGCCCCTGACTAATATGTCTGGTCAGTATATTTTGCCTGCCCCTGACTAATATGCCTGGTCAGTATATTTTGCCTGCCCCTGACTAATATGTCTGGTCATGCCTGACCAGACGTTAGTCTTCCTCCGTGCATTCTTCTGTAAAACCACATCTCAGATGCGTCCAACTATGTATGCGCTTTCTTGCTGGTTGCCCATGATTCACTGCCATATGTCAGTATTGGTTCCAATGACTCTCTTTCTCAGTTCCAGCGACGTTTTATTGCACAATATTTCTGGCAATTGTTTATAAGATCGATTTTGCTATTCTGCATTTTATTGCGTAATTTCATCTTCCATCTGATGTCATGTACGTTCTGATATATTTAAGCGTGCTAACTTGTCTCAATTCGGTCCCATTTACTTTGACGCCGCATTTTAGAGAATCTGGTTTATTAGTTACTACCAGCACCTCCAATTTCTCTTTATTTAAACTGACGCCTTTGTTTCCACTTTGCTTAACTACCGTATTCACCATTTCCTGCAAATCGGTTTCATTCTGGGTTATCAATACAATATCATCAGCATATCGTATATTGTTAATGTTCTTGTTTCCTGACCACAATTTACACTAAAGCAAAGAGTAGCTATCCTGTCTTAGCACGCTGTTTGTTATTTCCTCAATTCAATTTTGTCTCATGTTAATTGAATGTATTCCACATATGGGTGATTTTATATATTACTGTGTTTAATTTAAATTTTGAAGTTGATCCTTTAACACTCCTAACTTACAGCAACCTGGTTTTCTTAACTCCGTAGTAACATATGTGGTATCTTTCCAAGTTAATAAACAAAGCTAATTGGCCTTCCTGCACGACATAACTGTAGAATAGCATGTTACATTTGGGAAAAATCTGAGCTGGTTTCGGAGCCAATCCCCGTACTCGCTACATTGTTTGTCCTGACAGTTAAGACAAGTACCAATTTGTAGAATGTGGACTGAAGCGTGTCGAAAACGGGAGTTGAACCGTGTTTGAAGAAGCACGCACTCTACCATTCTGCTGCTCCACCAGTAGCAAAGTAGGGCAATATTGTGGTGAAGAAGTTATACAATTTCCTCCTGATATCTTCCTTGCGCATTTCTGATATTATAACAGCATTGGTGGTGATATTACACGTGAAGTCGGCTGAATATGTATCTGAGGTGAAACATGATGGTGGTTGACGTTAGCATTTGTACCAGGTGAATAGTTGTGGCTGGTGCTATTTAATATTTTATTTAAAAATAAGTTTGCTGGTAAGATCTAGGGTTATGTTGTACCGCATCTTCAAAACCGTCCTACCCGTAATGCGGTGACAGAAGGCGAGGTTCCTTTCAGAAGTACCCGTTTTGCGCTTAATCCTCTTATCGAAAGAACGTTGGACGTTGCCAGATTGGCTTCTAGGAACGGTTTGTATTATCTACAAGGTGGTTTTGGCCTTCATTTATGAGGAAAATCCGGTTCACTTTATGGCATGTCATAAAAGTAGGACGGACAGTCGTCGGAAGTTGTAGTGTTGTATTGTTCATGATGCTCAATTTTGATATTCTGAGACCAGCGTAGTAGTGTGCCAGTGTGTGTTGTTCTGGGTGTTTGCGATTCAGCCAACATGGTCTTTTCACAGGGCTTGTATTGTGATCTTCATGTCCTGGAGTGCGATATCCCATTGTTTCATGTTTTGTGTTGGTTTCGTGCTGTGCATGGCGTTTCCAAAGATGAATCTTCTGATGTGTCTCTGATTGTCTGCTGGTAAGGAGAGGGGAGGGGGTAACGCACTGTGGCCATATACATTATTTGAGGGATAATGAATGTGTTTACTATTATGATTACATTTTTTTAAATATTGTGGTTTTGTTTTGCGTTTGTTTTCATATTTTGTTTGCGATCAAGATACTGAGCAGTGCATGAGCTTTAGAGGTCAGCAAGCCAAAGCTGAATGTTAGCGTCCGGGCAAGCGACCCACATCTGCCAACCTTTTTCCCTCTACACGTAGTGAATCTAACTGGATAACAGCCTGCAACATGGCAGACTGGTTAAAGAGCGAAGGCTAACCTGGTAGCCAAAAAATGCCATGCTCAAGTCGGATGTGTCTGAATGTAAAAGTAAATATCGCAGCCAAGCTGTAAACTACGACACAATACATTCCGTTCTCCGGGCAACATCCTGCTACTTGGAAAGCCCTTTTCAGGGATTGGTGGTGGGAGTTGGAGAACTTCCAGAGCTTGGTAGTGGGAGTTGGAGAACGTTCAGGGCTTGGTAGTGGGAGTTGGAGAACGTCCAGAGCTTGGTAGCGGGAGTTGGAGAACGTCAAGGGCTTGGTAGCGGGAGTTGGAGAACGTCCAGGGCTTGGTAGAGGGAGTTGGAGAACGTCAAGGGCTTGGTAGCGGGAGTTGGAGAACGTTCAGGGCTTGGTAGCGGGAGTTGGAGAACGTCCAGAGCTTGGTAGCGGGAGTTGGAGAACGTTCAGGGCTTGGTAGCGGGAGTTGGAGAACGTCCAGAGCTTGGTAGCGGGAGTTGGAGAACGTTCAGGGCTTGGTAGCGGGAGTTGGAGAACGTTCAGAGCTTGGTAGAGGGAGTTGCAGAACGTTCAGGGCTTGGTAGAGGGAGTTGGAGAACGTTCAGGGCTTGGTAGCGGGAGTTGGAGAACGTCCAGAGCTTGGTAGCGGGAGTTGGAGAACGTTCAGGGCTTGGTAGCGGGAGTTGGAGAACGTTCAGAGCTTGGTAGAGGGAGTTGCAGAACGTTCAGGGCTTGGTAGAGGGAGTTGGAGAACGTTCAGGGCTTGGTAGCGGGAGTTGGAGAACGTTCAGGGCTTGGTAGAGGGAGTTGGAGAACGTTCAGGGCTTGGTAGAGGGAGTTGGAGAACGTTCAGGGCTTGGTAGAGGGAGTTGGAGAACGTTCAGGGCTTGGTAGCGGGAGTTGGATAACGTTCAGAGCTTGGTAGAGGGAGTTGGAGAACGTTCAGGGCTTGGTAGAAGGAGTTGGAGAACGTTCAGGGCTTGGTAGCGCGAGTTGGAGAACGTTCAGGGCTTGGTAGCGGGAGTTGGAGAACGTTCAGGGCTTGGTAGAGGGAGTTGGAGAACGTTCAGGGCTTGGTAGCGGGAGTTGGAGAACGTTCAGGGCTTGGTAGCGGGAGTTGGAGAACGTTCAGAGCTTGGTAGAGGGAGTTGGAGAACGTTCAGGGCTTGGTAGAAGGAGTTGGAGAACGTTCAGGGCTTGGTAGCGGGAGTTGGAGAACGTTCAGGGCTTGGTAGCGGGAGTTGGAGAACGTTCAGGGCTTGGTAGAGGGAGTTGGAGAACGTTCAGGGCTTGGTAGCGGGAGTTGGAGAACGTTCAGGGCTTGGTAGCGGGAGTTGGAGAACGTTCAGGGCTTGGTAGAGGGAGTTGGAGAACGAACGAAGAAAAAGATAAGAATATTGTGTACCTTAATAGCATGTCTCTTATTATTGTGATATCTAGGTGTGGTTAGGGTTAGGGTTAGAGTTTTGGTTAAATTTAGGGTTAGGGTTAGGGTTAGCGTGTGATGAAAACGTTATGCCGTAGTGTTTCATTACTTTTCTTGTTTATTGAAATAAGGGAAAGTCTCCTTTGCCGCTCCGTAATTGTTGATTTGTCTAACTATGTATCGTTACTCAGATATATCTGCAAGATGGGGGCAATGACAAGGGTGTAGTTCAAGATAAGCCTCCATGGCAAGGGTGCAGTTCAAGATAAGCCTCCATGGCAAGGGTGCAGTTCAAGATAAGCCTCCATGGCAAGGGTGTAGTTCAAGATAAGCCTCCATGGCAAGGGTGTAGTTCAAGATAAGCCTCCATGGCAAGGGTGTAGTTCAAGATAAGCCTCCATGGCAAGGGTGTAGTTCAAGATAAGCCTCCATGGCAAGGGTGTAGTTCAAGATAAGCCTCCATGGCAAGGGTGTAGTTCAAGATAAGGGACCATGGCAAGGGTGTAGTTCAAGATAAGGGACCATGGCAAAGGTGTAGAGCAGTGGTAAGAGGGAGCATCCCAGCTTCACTGATCTTGATAGACAAAAGGTGTTGCAAAATTCGTAATTTACAGTATCATGCTTTCATGTTTTGCTTACATGTTAAAAGCTAATTCTGTAACTGTCCTACGGCTTTTCTCAATTGCTGGGGTAGTCGAGGGGTTTAAGACTAAGGACTACAGGCCGCTTGGTCTGGGGTAGTCGAGGGGTTTAAGACTGGGGACTACAGACCGCTTGGTCTGGGGTAGTCGAAGGGGTTGTTTTTTTTTTTTTTTTTTTTTTGCGTTCGCCTTATTTTTTCTAATCCCCAAGGCGGTGTGCGTTGCACTGTGTTTTTATTTTGCGCCTGTCGGCCCAGTGCATCCGACTTCAGCACGCATTTTATGTAAGGGTCTGCTTCCTCCTGCATTTTCTAAGGGTTTGCTTCCCCGGGGTAACGGCCGGTGCTGTGATGGGGATCGAACCCAGCACCTTCGGGTCGTGAGCCGTGCCACTTAACCACTAGGCCACGCCGTCCCCTGTCGAAGTAGTTTAAGACTGGGGACTACAGGCCGCTTTTTCTGGGGTAGTCGAGTGGTTTAAGACTGGGGACTACAGGCCGTTTGGTCTGGGGTAGTCGAGGGGTTTAAGACTGGGGACTACAGGCCGCTTGGTCTGGGGTAGTCGACGGGGTTTAAGACTGGGGACTACAGGCCGCTTGGTCTAGGGTAGTCGAAGGGGTTTAAGACTGGGGACTACAGACCGCTTGGTATGGGGTAGTCGAAGGGGTTTAAGACTGGGGACTACAGACCGCTTGGTCTGGGGTAGTTGAAGGGGTTTAAGACTGGGGACTACAGGCCGCTTGGTCTGGGGTAGTCAAGGGGATTTAAGGCTGGGGACTACATATCGCTTGGTCTGGGGTAGTCAAGGGGTTTAAGACTGGGGACTACAGGCCGCTTGGTCTGGAGTAGTCGAAGGGGTTTAAGACTGGGGACTACAGGCCGCTTGGTCTGGGGTAGTCAATGGGGTTTAAGGCTGTGGACTACATATCGCTTGGTCTGGGGTAGTCAAGGGGTTTAAGACGGGGGACTACAGACCGCTTGGTCTGGGTAGTAGAGGAGTTTTAAGGCTAGGGACTACAGACCGCTTGGTCTGGGGTAGTCAAGGGGTTTAAGACTGGGGACTACAGACCGCTTGGTCTGGGTAGTAGAGGAGTTTTAAGGCTAGGGACTACAGGCCGCTTCACCACTGCTGTCGTTACGTTAGTTTATTTCACCCCCAAGAAAAAAACTACATTTTCCATACCGGGGATTCGATCCGCTGCCGTCCTTGTCTGGAGGCAGGCATCGAAACCATTCAGCCACGCGCTCCTCAAGTAAGATGATTATTGATTATCATGTCAAAAGACTTATTGTGCTCTTATGTTACAATATGAGCTGTGCTGAAATAACATTTTACGACGTCCATAAACGTGATGCTTTTCAAACTGGAAAATTTAGAACCAAAATAATAAGTGTAGTTCAAAGCGCTCTAAACATAGTCAAACTAAACAACAGATCCGATAAAAAAAGAAAAAATAGATCCTCTGAGATTCAAACCCTGTCTGTGTTGTATAGTTAAATGATTAACTGTTGCGACTGGAAATTGTAATTTCCACTGAACGTAATGGTGTGAGAAAGAGGAAGTAATCAAGAATTTCTTCAACGGATAAAGTTAAAAAAATATATATATAAACAGGATCAACACTTTAAAAACAGAACGCTACACACAAATTGGATAATAGGCACAATGTGAAGGCAATCAGGTCCCTATATAACTTATATTTATTTATTAGATTATAAACATACAACACACACACACACACACACATACATATAACGAATGTGGCTCGTAAAACCAATCTGAGCAGAGAAGAGTCTTCCACAGTGTGTTCAAGGAAAGTCAGGACCTTTTGCGACATCGCAAGGTGTGGCGTGTCTTCTCAAATGCTGAGAATATGTATCTATATATATACATACTTATGGTTCTAAATGTTGTTATGACCGGATGTGGGGTTGAGGATGACCTCTCAACACCAACTAAATGCTCCCATGGCGTGCGTCTCATGATAGCACAGACAACAAAGTCCATCTCCTAACCTTCGCGAGGCAGAACTTTTTTGACTAACAGGAGAAGAGGCGGAAGGCGAGACACTGGCGCCTTAAAACCAGTAGTTTCTGTCAGATGGAGCACGAAATCCTAGGAAGGCAGCTCATCTAGGAGAAGGAAAACTCTGATTTCAAACCATCTGAAGCCTTGCAGATAAGATACTGGTGTATCTTTTCGGGTTTTGTCAGATATGGCTGTGCAACCTGTTTTCTAATAATTCTGAAAGTTGGTCAGCGTCTACTAAACCTGACAACCGACGATGTGCGAAGGAACACCCGCAAGAGGATACAAATGCCTTCTTCTTCTTCTTTGCGTTCAGGATCTTTTTGGTCATGCTATATCTGCAGGCCAGTCGCCATGATGAAGTCTGTAGTCTTGACCAGGTCGGAGCGGCTGCCCCACATCTTTTGTCTCAGCTCCGCACCCTCTGGCCAGGTCTGGCATCCCATTTCCCTATAGATTGGTCATTCTTGTAGAATATGCTCAGGGTTCTGGCATCCTGTTCCACATGGGTACTCATCGGTGTGTGAGATCTTCAGTCGGTATATATGTTCTAGTAGTCTGCAGTGTCCAGTTCTCAGGCGAAATAAGGTAGTTTGTTGATTTCTTTTGAGATAGTGAATTGGGTCTGGTGTACTGCTTATGTTTCTGTCTTCTTTCCATTGGTGTAATTTACTGATTTCTGATGATGTTCTTGATTTCTCTGTATGGTACTCGGTGATTAAATTGTGTCTTTTTGCTGCCATCTTTTACCAGAGCATCAGCTCTCTTGTTTCCCGCGATTCCACAATTAGAGGGTGGCCGCTGGAGCGCTATTGAGGATCTCTGGAGTTTTTCCAGTTCTGCTCTGATCTCCGATAACAGTGGTTCGTTGATTGTTTTTTGTATTGTGTCTAATAGTTCTCTGCAGTCCGCGAATACAGCTATTTTTGTTGGAGGTTGCCTTTCTGTTTGAAGTATTATCAGTGCTCGCAGGAGGGCAATCGATTCTGCTCTGAGGTTTGTGGACAACTTTCCTGTTGGGAGGGCCTCTTCTGTTATATTTCCACTTTTCTGTTATGAATATGCCTCCTCCCCCGTTTCGTCATGCCCCCTCTGCTGAACCATCTGTGTACACCTGTGTCCATTCCTTGGTATTATATTTCTCCTCAATCATTGTTTGTGCTAAAATTTTCAACTCGTGGACACTGTGTTAGTCTTTTCTTCTTATTCATGGGATCTCTGTACTTATTTCGATGTTGTTTATGTTGCAGCTTGGCTCTTCATAGTTAATAAGCATTTTTATTTCTGTAGGTTGGTTGGGAATTAGTTCTCCATATTTTTTGGTGTAGGTTGTTTGATATATGAATGAAGCTGGTTCACTTTAGCCTATTTTTAACTGGGTGTTTTAGTTTGATATGCATGGGATGATCAGGCATGCGTAGCATCTTTTCACTATGTGTCAGCACTCTTTCCTCTCGTCTAGTATTTAGGGGTCTTATATTTGTATATGTTTCCATTTTCTGGATTGGTGTAGTCTTCATTCCTCTTGTTATTATCCTTAAGCCTGAATTTTGAATTTTGGTTAGGCGTTCCATGTTTGTTTTTGATGCTGTGGTCCAGGCTGTCATGCCGTATTCAAGTACTGGCCTGACTGTGCCAGTGTATACATTTTTAAGGATGTTGCTATTTGCACCCCAGCTTGTTCCGGCCAGCTTCTTCATGAGGGATAGTTTTCTGGTTGCTTTTTGTTCTATCTCCTTTATATGTTCCCTCCATGTGAGTCTTTTGTCCATTTTAACTCCGAGATACACAGGGGTATGTTCTTGTATAAGCTCTTTGCCAGAATAATATAAATGCCTTTTTCTAGAGCGAGGAAAAGCAATCTCTGCTGAGTGTTGTGGCAGGGGAGACAATGCCCTTAGCCTTGGTTGGCGGCTGGTCAAGGAGTGAAGCCCCGACAGGCGAACAGATAGAGGATTGTTCTGCTGATCCGTCAGCTTCTGCAGCTTGCCTTGCTCCAAATGTATTGGTATGACCTTTCCCTTGGAGCAAACAAGGCAGACCGAGAGAGGGACCACGCCGCATGGGCAACACGTGGTCTCTATATTTCAGCCCGTGCTTTGTGCTGAAAGCATAATTACTATCGTTTGACAAGAAGAAAAGAGCCATATATACATATATACATAAATCGTGATAAAGATGAATCGAAATCAACTAAGAAATCTGAACAAAAACCAAGACATGATGCGCGGGACGTTCAAATCAAACTGAAACTTTTTGTTATATTTGAACCTGATTAGGTTATAGCGGGCTGGAACTACTATCATTAGTTAAGGGCACTTGTGTCCTACTACTGATAGGTGGCCCACTTGCCATGGGCCAGTCACGTAACAGATAAATAACAATGGGGGGGGGGGGAAGGGCAACACTCTTAGTGCTTGCATCGAACAGCGTGTTGTTGGGACGTTTCTTGTGAAAGAAGGCGTGAAACTTGCGGAAATTTACAGACGACTGCAATCACAATACGGTGATGAAACGCTCAGCCGCAGGAAGACATTTGGATGGTGTAAACGTTTTAGAGACGGTTATACATTCGTGAGGGATGATCCCGGCTGCGGTGACTCTCAATCCACCACAATCATTCCTGTGAATATCCAGATTGTGGAACGCCTTGTCCTGTAAATCGACGCATAACCTGTCGCCAAATTGCACAAGAGGCAAGTCTCTCTCTGAGTACGGGGAACATTATTATTCATGTACATTTGCATTGTCGAAAGGTTAGTTCACGTTGGGTGCCAAGACAGCGTTCAGCTTTTGACCGACAGAAGTGTTCAAGCCTGCACTGAATTGAATGAATATTTTGACATGGAAGGGCGCATGTCTTTTTGGATCGCTTGTGATATGGGATGAAACCTGGGCGCATCATTATACTCCTGAATCAAAACCGGCATCTAAACAGTGGAAGCATACGCAATCACTACCACCCAAAAAAATGGGCGTCTGCAGGTAAAGTGATGGTTAGAGTTTTCTGGGACAAACTTGGCATCATTCATTTTGAGCAGTACATACACATTTTGAGTGATGTGCTGTGACCATCACCAGTGACAATACTAGACAAGCTCTATGGCAGTGTCGATAGCCTCAGGATGACAGCTGCCTTCTTCGAATAAATTCACGTTGACGTCTGACAGCGTACGAAGAAGAAGAAGAAGAAGAAGAAGAAGAAGAAGAAGAAGAAGAAGAAGAAGAAGAAGAAAAAGAAGAGTGATGTGCATAATCATACGGCTCACCGAACTTTGTGCCATCTCCAGTAACTTGGCTGTGAGGTATTGCCAGATCCACCTTACAGACCAAATCTCGCTCCTAGCGATTTCTACCTGTTTGAACCCCTAAAAGAATTTCTAAGAAGTCAGCATTTCAGCACTGATGATGATGTGAAAAAGGCTGTCATGGATTGGTTCATACTGAAAAATCTTTCAACGCTGACGCTTTGCAATCATTACTTAAACGCTGGGATAAGTGCATAAACGTTGCAGGAGGTTATATAGAAAAATAAATGGCATTTTGACTACTTGAGACATTTTTTTTCCTTACAAAAAAAGTCCATGTTTGACTTGAGCGTCCCTCGTATGTGTAAACGATACAATACGGTTAAAATTGTTTGCCATAACAGGAAGTGGTCAGGAACGTGAACGTCATAACATGTCATTTATGAAACTAGCTTGTGGTCCGTTATGTTTTTCCCCTAGTGAGGTCACTGAGCCATTAACTATATATGTTTTTGTCCTGGTACTGTGACAAGTCTAACGTTATTTCTATCCTAGGTGACGGTGTCATTTATTCTATTATATGACAGAGTTCTAATATTAATGTATCACTTTTATTTCTATCTTTTCTTCCTTACCACTATCACTCCTTAACTCAAACTATAATTTTACCACTAACAATTCTTTTAACACAATTAAAACAAAGAATGTTAATTTCACCAACACCATACACATCATATCAATACACTAGGCTCATAGATCGTATTATATTGTTCATCAATTATTTTATTAATTCTAATGTCTCTCAAGAAGTTTATAATCATCACTTCTCTTACTGACTATAATTACTTTCTAGAGTTTCGTGCAATTAGCACAGGACTTACTCTAGCACTAAACTTTACCTGGGGTTCTAATCACGTGGTCGGAATCTAGCAATTGTTCTATTCACCGCCTATCTCTGTGAGTTGATATAATGCTGTCTATCTGTAAGTTCTCTCTCCTAATCTATCTGTCCTCGCTCGTCTGATGGTCTTATGTTCCACCTCTCAGCTTACACAACGTTGATGTCTACCGAGACTTGTCTCGTCTCAACTTAAGGCAGATGTCTACTGAACCTCTTGTCTCAACTTAAGGCAGATGTCTACTGAACCACTTGTCTCAACTTAAGGCAGATGTCTACTGAACCTCTTGTCTCAACTTAAGGCAGATGTCTACTGAACCTCTTGTCTCAACTTAAGGCAGATGTCTACTGAACCTCTTGTCTCAACTTAAGGCAGATGTCTACTGAACCTCTTGTCTCAACTTAAGGCAGATGTCTACTGAACCACTTGTCTCAACTTAAGGCAGATGTCTACTGAACCTCTTGTCTCAACTTAAGGCAGATGTCTACTGAACCTCTTGTCTCAACTTAAGGCAGATGTCTACTGAACCTCTTGTCTCGTTTCAACATCAGGAAGTCGGCGACTGCAGTTGTGCTCGAGTCTATATATGTTTTTGTCCTCGTGAGGTCACTGAGCCATTACCTATATATGTTTTTGTCCTCGTGAGGTCACTGAGCCATTATCTATATATGTTTTTGTCCTCGTGAGGTCACTGAGCCATTATCTATATATGTTTTTGTCCTCGTGAGGTCACTGAGCCATTATCTATATATGTTTTTGTCCTCGTGAGGTCACTGAGCCATTATCTATATATGTTTTTGTCCTCGTGAGGTCACTGAGCCATTATCTATATATGTTTTTGTCCTCGTGAGGTCACTGAGCCATTACCTATATATGTTTTTGTCCTCGTGAGGTCACTGAGCCATTACCTATATATGTTTTTGTCCTCGTGAGGTCACTGAGCCATTACCTATATATGTTTTTGTCCTCGTGAGGTCACTGAGCCATTATCTATATATGTTTTTGTCCTCGTGAGGTCACTGAGCCATTATCTATATATGTTTTTGTCCTCGTGAGGTCACTGAGCCATTACCTATATATGTTTTTGTCCTCGTGAGGTCACTGAGCCATTATCTATATATGTTTTTGTCCTCGTGAGGTCACTGAGCCATTACCTATATATGTTTTTGTCCTCGTGAGGTCACTGAGCCATTACCTATATATGTTTTTGTCCTCGTGAGGTCACTGAGCCATTATCTATATATGTTTTTGTCCTCGTGAGGTCACTGAGCCATTACCTATATATGTTTTTGTCCTAGTGGGGTTAGTGAGCCATTACCTATATCGCTTGTTCTTGTGGGATTCCGTGGCGAAGTGGTTAAGCCGTCGGCCTCGTGATCAGGTGGTGTGGGTTCGACTCCGGACTCCGCCGTCTTTTTCACGGATGCTTGATGCGGAGGCCCCTGCATCTCGTAGTCGCCCCCTAGTCGTCTTGTCCTTGACTTGCCACTGGGGTCGGGCGGCACGAGACGAGAGAGTGAGGTAAAAGTTAGTGCAGTTAATCCTAACTAAAAATAGCGCTAGAAGAATTAATTACGTCCATCGTCTACGATGGACGGCGAACTTTGCCTTGTGGGGTCACTGAGTCATTACCTATATGGCTTGTTATTGTGGGGTCACTGAGTCATTAGCTATATGGCTTGTTCTTGTGGGGTCACTGACTCATTACCTATATGGCTTGTTCTTGTGGGGTCACTAAGTCATTACCTATATGGCTTGTTCTTGTGGGGTCACTGAGTCATTACCTATCTGGCGTGTTCTTGTCGAGTCACTGAGTCATTACCTATATGGCTTGTTCTTGTTGGGTCACTGACTCATTACCCATATGGCTTGTTCTTGTGGGGTCACTGACTCATTACCCATATGGCTTGTTCTTGTGGGGTCACTGACTCATTACCCATATGGCTTGTTCTTGTGGGGTCACTGACTCATTACCTATATGGCGTGTTCTTGTGGAGTCACTGACTCATTACCTATATGGCTTGTTCTTGTGGGGTCACTGACTCATTACCCATATGGCTTGTTCTTGTGGGGTCACTGACTCGTTACCCATATGGCTTGTTCTTGTGGGGTCACTGACTCATTACCCATATGGCTTGTTCTTGTGGGGTCACTGACTCATTACCTATATGGCTTGTTCTTGTGGGGTCACTGACTCATTATCTATATGGCTTGTTCTTGTGGGGTCACTGACTCATTACCTATATGGCTTGTTCTTGTGGAGTCACTGACTCATTACCTATATGGCTTGTTCTTGTGGAGTCACTGACTCATTACCCATATGGCTTGTTCTTGTGGAGTCACTGACTCATTACCCATATGGCTTGTTCTTGTGGAGTCACTGACTCATTACCTATATGGCTTGTTCTTGTGGAGTCACTGACTCATTACCCATATGGCTTGTTCTTGTGGAGTCACTGACTCATTACCTATATGGCTTGTTCTTGTTGGGTCACTGACTCATTACCCATATGGCTTGTTCTTGTGGGGTCACTGAGTCATTACCTATATGGCTTGTTATTTTGGGGTCACTGAGTCATTACCTATATGGCTTGTTCTTGTGGGGTCACTGACGCATTACCTATATGGCTTGTTCTTGTGGGGTCACTAAGTCATTACCTATATGGCTTGTTCTTGTGGGGTCACTGAGTCATTACCTATATGGCGTGTTCTTGTCGAGTCACTGAGTCATTATCTATATGGCTTGTTCTTGTTGGGTCACTGACTCGTTACCCATATGGCTTGTTCTTGTGGGGTCACTGACTCATTACCCATATGGCTTGTTCTTGTGGGGTCACTGACTCATTACCTATATGGCGTGTTCTTGTGGGGTCACTGACTCATTACCCATATGGCTTGTTCTTGTGGGGTCACTGACTCATTACCTATATGGCTTGTTCTTGTGGGGTCACTGACTCATTATCTATATGGCTTGTTCTTGTGGGGTCACTGACTCATTACCTATATGGCTTGTTCTTGTGGAGTCACTGACTCATTACCTATATGGCTTGTTCTTGTGGAGTCACTGACTCATTACCTATATGGCTTGTTCTTGTGGAGTCACTGACTCATTACCCATATGGCTTGTTCTTGTGGAGTCACTGACTCATTACGCATATGGCTTGTTCTTGTGGAGTCACTGACTCATTACCTATATGGCTTGTTCTTGTGGAGTCACTGACTCATTACCCATATGGCTTGTTCTTGTGGAGTCACTGACTCATTACCTATATGGCTTGTTCTTGTTGGGTCACTGACTCATTACCCATATGGCTTGTTCTTGTGGGGTCACTGAGTCATTACCTATATGGCTTGTTATTGTGGGGTCACTGAGTCATTACCTATATGGCTTGTTCTTGTGGGGTCACTGACGCATTACCTATATGGCTTGTTCTTGTGGGGTCACTAAGTCATTACCTATATGGCTTGTTCTTGTGAGGTCACTGAGTCATTACCTATATGGCGTGTTCTTGTCGAGTCACTGAGTCATTATCTATATGGCTTGTTCTTGTTGGGTCACTGACTCGTTACCCATATGGCTTGTTCTTGTGGGGTCACTGACTCATTACCCATATGGCTTGTTCTTGTGGGGTCACTGACTCATTACCCATATGGCGTGTTCTTGTGGGGTCACTGACTCATTACCCATATGGCTTGTTCTTGTGGGGTCACTGACTCATTACCTATATGGCTTGTTCTTGTGGGGTCACTGACTCATTATCTATATGGCTTGTTCTTGTGGGGTCACTGACTCATTACCTATATGGCTTGTTCTTGTGGAGTCACTGACTCATTACCTATATGGCTTGTTCTTGTGGAGTCACTGACTCATTACCTATATGGCTTGTTCTTGTGGAGTCACTGACTCATTACCCATATGGCTTGTTCTTGTGGAGTCACTGACTCATTACCCATATGGCTTGTTCTTGTGGAGTCACTGACTCAATACCTATATATGTTTTGGTGAACTTCTGACCAACATTGTCATCGCTTCAACGTCAATTTGTTTTTCTTTCGAATGACGTCACCGCACTTTTGCTAAATCAACTAGTGCTCAGACTCTTCACATAAAGCAAATGGTATGGAGGGTTCCTGTAGCTCCTTGTTGTACATACTCATGACCACTTCCGCCTTGACCACCCTTCCTTACTCGCGTTATGTCTGATTATATACTGCTGCAATCTGCTGATTAATGGTGATCAGGTAGAAGGTTATCAGTGATTGTTATGCCATGAAATACAGTTAATCGCCTCCTACGACATGCTCTCTGGGAGGTAGTCCTATTCTTGTCATACACAAAGACCCCGACAGACAACTCCGATTATGGTGCCTTCGAATCCAAAAATATCAGCTCTTTCATGTTATTATATAAGAGGATCGGGTGGCCGAATGGTTTTGATGCCTGCCTGCGGACAATGGTGGGAGGGGAGGGGAAGGGAGGGGAGGGGGGCAGCGGTTCGAATCTCCGGTATGACAAATGTTGATTTTCTGTTAGGGGTGATATAAATAAACAAAGCCAGCACACGACGTGGTGACACCTGTGGCGGAACGGCCTGTAGCTGTCAGCCTATAAAACCCCTCGACTACCCCAGCAATGGGAAACAGTCGTAGGACAGTAGAAGACTACAAAGTCCTCTACTGTTCAAGTAAATTTGTTCTTTTATTCCTTTCATGCGATGAAACATGTGCTTAGTTATTCTTTTGAGAATCCACAACTACCAATATCTAGTGTTGCCCACTATGGGTGTGCGTCGCCTCTTTCATTGCCATATGACAAGTTACGATTGTGCAAGAAGATGACGTGTTTGTTGAGTCAAAAAGCGCGTGTCAGCTTAGTCTCCATTGGCTAAGGGGGCGGGCGTGTTGGGCGAGTCAAAAGGCAGGTAGATCACCTTAGTCCCGATTGTGCAAGGGGTGACAGGTTTGACGACACAAAAGGCGGATAGGTGGTGCTTAGCCACCTTTATGCGAGCGATGCCAGGTCGGTTGAGTCAATAGTCGAGTAGCTCATCCAAGTTTCGATTGCGCAAGTGATTTACGACTGTGTTTGCTATATCACAGACTATCTTACGCCATACCTAGAAATTACATGAATGGGCTTGCACTGATTCTGCGGCAATTATTCAGTTCAGTGCTCTAAGTATGTCGTAACACCAAGCCATACGTTCTTCTTCGTTACTTGATTAAGGGATCTCCTTTACCTTTTGTCTGTTAACAATGTTTTTACCACGTCTCTTATAGGCACATACAAAAAGTGGAGATAGTTTCACTGCCGTCAGGAATGATGTTAGAGTTATGTACCCAAAAACAGCTGCGTAGATTGGAGCGAGCTTGGTAGATTTAGTGTGATTTGCCAGGCGATCTATATTATACAAATGCACTTGTATATGTTTATCTTCACAAATTATTATCCAGGCTTCAAAATTAAGAAAAAACATCGAATGACGAAGTATGTTCTTTTAGAGTGAAGGGAATGGACGTTTGAGTGGCTGAGCAGTTAGAGATCCTGTCCTTGATTGATACCAATAACGTTGGCAAGCTTATCTCAAGCACCAGGCAACAGAATCATCAATCAAACCTACGTTACAATCACCCTACATCTCTGAGTGCGTGTCCACCCTACATCTCTGAGTGCGCGTGTCCCGCTCTTTAAAAAAATATTTCATAATATCTAATCTGAACCTTTATTTAGTTAATGTGTCGCTGTGCCCAATTTTTCTTGTATTTTGAAAAAAAAACTTGTTATAGTCTAATTTATACTTTCCTGTGATTATCTTATAAGCCTGTATTAAATCAACTCGAATTCTTTTCTATTCTAGGCACTACAGGCCGGTTTTTCTGAGTCTTTCCTCGTAACTGTAATTCTGGAATCCCATTACCAGTTTTGTCGCTCTTCTTTGTATCCTTTCCAGTATGTTTATATCCCCTCTACGATATGGACTCCACAATTGAACACAGTACTCCAATCTAGGTCTAAGTAATGCTTCATACCGTTTGACAATTACTTCCTTCTAATGTTTAAGATTTCCTTTTACCTTTTTCACTACTACCTGGACTTACTGGACTCAACTTACCTGTATGATCTATGTCCTCTGTGTCCCTTTCCTTATCTATCTTGCTAATATTGTTCTTGTCCATTCTGTAATTATGTTCCATATTTGATCTACCTATGTGGATAACTGTACATTTATCTACATTAAACTCTATTTGCCAGCTCATATCAATCAATCAATAGTACGCATAGGCGATCAAGGGCCCGTCGTGTCGAATGACCATGTCCACGACCGCTCCCCAGGCGGCCTGCAGTTCTGTTGGGGAGGTTGCGATCTGTTTTAGCCAGGGGCTGCGAGGGCGACCACGTGGCCGTCTCAAGGTTGATCATGATATTATAGTTTGTGGGTCGTTACTGTGACATATAGTTGCTTTTCAAAAGTTACATTGATATCGATTTCAAAATGAGTTTGAAGTGTATATTTCTAACTATGCGCAAGGCTGCCGTTTTACTATACAAGTTGTTCTGCAGGGGATCTAAGATGGGTAATTTATATTGCGATATTCATGACACAGAGAAACGAACGCAATTGGCGCTTGGTCTGGATAGATCATCATTTTACCCTTGTCATAAAACGGTAAATTTTTAAACTGTTGACGAAAAATCAACTTGTTAATCTCTGGAAACTAAAATTAACATTGCAATCCGACTGCAGTACTGTCGTGACCAAAAGTTATCTTTCTGAAAATTGTTAGAGCCGCCGGCTTTACTTTGAGGAATACTTCAGACGGCAGGAATATTATATGTGAAAAGCCACATTTGATTGCAGCCACTATCAAATACATGAAACAGAAAAAGGCGTTGGCAAGGCTATAATATTGTATACTTGGACGAATTATGGGGCAATGCACACCCCAACTATGGTAAAGAATGGCAATCAGTTGACGGTGAACAGAAAAGACAAATTACAAGCAGCAAATGGCCGCTCATTTTACTAACGTATTCCGGAAGCAGTGAAAAAAAACTTGTCCTTGACGCTGAACTCATTTTCCAATAAGAAAGTACCGATAGTAGAGACTACCACACTGAAATGAATGGATGACGAATCATCTGCTTCAAATTCTGAATAGACCGTCATGTCTAGTAATGGATAATGCATCCTATCACAATGCAGTATCAGAGGAAGACAAAGTACCAACTGAATTAAATACAAAAGCTCAAATTAGTTAGTTAGGGAAAAAGTTAAATTCGACAACATGTATTTGAATCCCGAGTAATTGCAGCTTGTGAGGAAAACAAAAAAGACAAAGGTGTATCATATGGACAAATTGTCATTAAAGAGTACGGTCACACTTCTCTGCAACTACCTGCATTTCATGCGCATCTAAACCCTATAGATCTTATGTGGGCTAAAGTCAAAGGACAAATTGCCAAACAGAACAGGACATTTAAAATGTGGGATGTTGAAGTGCTGAGACGCGAGTACCTTTCGAAAATAGACATTCAGTTCTGAAAGAAGTGTGTTGAATATGTGCTCTGGAAAGAACAGTACTGGCAACGAGATGGATTATAATTTGTCCAGCCAGTAACAATTATCAACCTCTTTGAATCGACAGCTTCGGATGATTAATATAATCTTTTGTGGACATACTGATTAGCAGACTTGGAAGAATTAGCGCATGTTTATCAAAACAATTAAGTGTACATACAATGACAACAAATACATTTCAAAATTCAAATGCTTTAAGCAAAATAAAATTTGCTGCGCAGGGGATACAACCTTGGGTCTAATGGAGATCGAAGGGTTGTACTAACTGTTGCATACTGGTACCAGTTTGACGATTGCACATAAAGGGCAACACAAACAACCAATTGATCTATCAAGACATTAAGGAGATACGACTTTGAACAAAATACGACGAGAAATTAAACTTCGCACTGTAAAATCTTACAATTTAATGCCATTTCTTTGCAATGGTTCCTAAAAGATCAAAAGGAATTCGCCGAAGTGCAAGCTTCTTAACATCTCTGGACTAAATAATAGCCATGTTTTAGCGTCATGGATATTCTAATGCTGCATGCGAAAAATCATTTGGATCTGACATGCAGTTTAGTAGAATATTACTTGTGAGTTTGTTTATCAATTAAAAACAGACTATATTAAGTTTCTCTTGCATTTGTGTATGCCTGTGTGACAACAGTAACCTGATCATCTGCGTAATTGAGGTCATCCAATTGCGTCCAGAGTATGCAATGAATGCCAGTTTTCTTTTCGTCGTTTGATGTCTGCATTACCCTGATAGTACTATTACTTTTACATGAGTATTTAAGCCTAACCACTGTAGGTACTAGGTTTTAGGCTAGTTAGTTCTGGACAATGTTGCTATTCTGGGTCGGGATCGCCACTAAAATAGCCTGGCAATCGCTGGATTGAACGACACAAATTCTTGTTACTTACATGGATTACTTGGAGTCCTGGTACTCAAACATTCATGATATTCCTACTGTCAGGTAGCTGGAGCTAGTGTGTTGTGTTTGCAATTTTACTTCCAGTTTGCAAGTCCTGTGGGGGAGGGGGTATAAAGAGGGGGTAGGTATGTAGGGTAGGAATGTCATTATCTTTTTCTAAATGTTGACCAGAAAAGCGGCTAAAAGTCTACTACTTTAAATTGTCCACTGCCAAGAGTTTGTTCATGCGTACGACGTGGATATGGGCCTTTCGAGTTTTTCGTCAATATCGGATATGACCACACGCTGGTCTCACCTCCCTTAATACTCCATCATCATCATAATCATCATCATCATTATCTTCCTCATCACATTCTTCTTCAGCGTTAGTCCTGAAAAGAACGTTTGTTGACGATGTGTCGCAGTTTACAGCTTGACTATGATGCTGTGACTTTCGGTCCGGCACATCCGATTTCAGCACGACATTTTATTGACCGGGTTTATCTTCCCTCTACGACTTATAATCTCTCAGTCAGGCTGCATGGTTGCAGTCTGTTTCCAGGGCAGCCACTTGCAGGCGGAATATGGTATTAGTCAATTATGGGTCACTGGCCCTGATTTAAGCAGTCAGTCTTGAGTCGCTTCCTCCTGTCAACTCATTCAATGCTGCACACCCCCCTCCCCCCACCCCTTCCTGTAGCCGATAGGTGCTACTGACAAATTCGCTTCTCGTACTGGCGAAATGGCCATTTAACATCTGCTGCAAAATTGCCCGACATACGAGGACCAGTGTCGACAGCATCTTCATGGCCGCTGCTTTCTTTGAACAAATTCAAATCTGAGTAGGTACGTAAGAAGAAGAAGAAGAAGAAGAAGAAGAAGAAGAAGAAGAAGAAGGAAACTCAACGGATTAACGTTAGTTCATTTCTTTATAGGCATGTATCTTATTTCTCAGCTACACCCTTTGTTATCAGAATAGAAACTGAGATTGTAGACGCTTGGACAAAATCCTCCTAAGCCTTGTGCACACAATGTCCAACATACCAAGACATGGAACTAATACATTATAAGCCTTTTACGGCGGGAAGCAGAAAGTAGGATTGAGATAAGCGTGCAGAACAGAACCAATTACATTGCAATTGTATTTGCTTTATGTATTTACTATATCAGTGGTTCTCACATGTTTTCGGTCAACAGCCCATTAATTGTACCGTAACTGTTCCATGGCGTTCCAAGTCAGAAAATTAGCCTACTTAACAGTTGCAGTGCGCAGTTTGTGAAAAATTGGAATGTTAGGCGACTCTCATGTAAACCAGCCACGGCATTGCGGGTGCCACGTCACACAGTTTGGGAACCATTATACTGTGCAATGAGATCCCTTGCTGCCACAACAATTTGGTTCGTAAGGGAATATTACGTATCATGTTGTAAAAGTAAAAGTAAAGTAAAGTAAAGTAAAGTAAAGTAACCCATAGCATTACTGCCGTAGGGGTGTGAGGTATTAGCGATCTCACATTTCAAAGGCTCGGCTATATGAGGGCGGAAGCCATCTCCTCTCCCTCACCGCTTGTACTTCGCGGACTGAACCGGTACCCATTTAAGGCTGGGTCGACCCGGGAACCATTGCTGTCTGAAAAAACACTACAAGCCTCAACTGGGGAATGAACCCAGGACCACTCAGATTCGAAGCCAGCGCGCTAACCATTGCGATACGCGGCTCCCTAGATCTTGTTGGCAACTAAGAAATAGAATGAAGATATTTTACAACAAAATGATCATCACTGTTCTTTTGTTTCTTGTTCTTCTGCATTCGTTCTGAAAAAAAGGACGTTGGGATGCTGTTTCGTAGTTTACAGCGAGGCTGTGATGTCTACGTCTGTCGACCCGACACATCCAATTTCAACAGTTTTTTTTCTTCAAATACCGGGTTTGCCCTCCCATTGCGATACCTATTTTCTTAGCCAGACTATACTACTGCAGTTTGTTTCCATGGCCACCACGTGGAAGCGAATTTAGTCTTGATCTGCTTTTGTTTGCTGACCCTGATGCTTCTATGAGTTTTGCTGCTGTCAGCTCATTCACTGCGCTACATCTTCGACCCAGAACGTTCACTGTTAACTAGAACAACACGAAGACAAGCGTGTGTCGTATGACACGTACGCAGGAAATGGGGTCTGGAGAATCTTAGGACAACGAGAAAGATCGACGGCAAACAAGACCGGAAGGACAGAGATATCGGAGATAACATGGCAAACATAATCGGAGATGTTGTTGGTTGATGGCCACGATGAGTATGCTTACTCTTTGGTGTGCCATGAAAAGGACGTTTCATGGCTGGTTGTTGTAGCTTTCCTCACATCCTAATCGTGATGATCAAGGTGGGCGAAAGTCCTTCAGGCTGTAGTGCTATGCTTGGATTTATCTGCGTGTCGCTAACTACTACGTGGATCTAATCGAAGAACATAGAGTGATGATGTGCTCGGGAATATATGGTTATTAAGGAATAGTACGTCAATGAAACTTGGTAAGACACTTGATGATGATGACAGTTTAAACTAGTCTAATCGCCTTGTGGATTCCGTGACATCTTTCTTATGGGAAAAAAATGCCCGCTACGATAAATTTGTCAAAATAACTTGTTAGAATAGATTGTAAGTGAGGCTTGAAATCTTATCAGGGCAAGCAAATTGATACAGAAATCACTTGGGCGACAACGAACCGTTTGTTCACGTAACTTCCTTCAGTTGGTAGTAGTCAAGGACCAATTCTTTCTTTGAGGGCGATAACGGGACAATAAGGAGAAAGTAGTCCAAGTTTTGCTGTGAGCAGAATGTAGTGGAAGATAAGAACATACAGTTGAAAGCACTTGAAATACAGGATGAGGCGTGAAGGGTTTTCTCAATTAGGAATTACCAGGCAGGAAATAAAGGCAAACCCAGTTAGAAAATACGGTCAGACAACGTGTAAAGTTTATTTAACTTAGATGGATGGAACTTAGGGAACTTGGGTCATTCAGTTGAAACGTTTTATATGGTTCAAGGTGAGAGGAGTCTAACGTCCGGTCAGGCTAAAGGGGATGAGGAGAGGAGACTAACGTCCGGTCAGGCTAAAGGGGATGAGGAGAGGAGTCTAACGTCCGGTCAGGCTAAAGGGGATGAGGAGAGGAGACTAACGTCCGGTCAGGCTAAACGTGATGCGGAGGCTAACGTCCAGTCAGACTAAACGTGATGCGGAGAGGAGACTTACGTCCGGTCAGGCTAAACATGATGGGGAGACTAACGTCCGGTCAGGCAAAGCGTGATGAGGAGAGGAGACTAACGTCCGGTCAGCCTAAACGTGATGTGGAGACTAAAGTCCGGTCAGGCTAAACGTGATGCGAAAACTAACGTCCGGTCAGGGTAAACGTGATTCGGAGACTAACGTCCGGTCAGGCAAAACGTGATAAGGAGAGGAGACGAACGTCCAGTCATGCTAAACGTGATGCGGAGACTAACGTCCGGTCAGGCTAAACGTGATGCGGAGACTAACGTCCGGTCAGGCTAAACGTGATGGAGAGAACAGACTAAAGTCCGGTCAGGCTGAAGGTGGTGAGGAGAGAAAACTAACGTCCGGTCAGGAAAAGCGTGATGAGGAGAGGAGACTAACGTCCGATCAGGCCAAGCTTGAGGAGGAGAGGAGACTAACGTCCGGTTAGGCTAAACGTGATGCGGAGACTAACGTCCGGTCAGGCTAAACGTGATGCGGAGACTAACGTCCGGTCAGGCTAAACGTGATTAGGAGAGGAGAATAACGTCCGGTCAGACTAAGCATGATGAGGAGAGGAGACTAACGTCCGGTCAGGCTAAACGTGATTAGGAGAGGAGAATAACGTCCGGTCAGACTAAGCATGATGAGGAGAGGAGACTAACGTCCGGTCAGGCTAAACGTGATTAGGAGAGGAGAATAACGTCCGGTCAGACTAAGCATGATGAGGAGAGGAGACTAACGTCCGGTCAGGCTAAACGTGATTAGGAGAGGAGAATAACGTCCGGTCAGACTAAGCATGATGAGGAGAGGAGACTAACGTCCAGTCAGGCAAATCGTGACGATGAGAGGAGACTAACGTTCGGCCAGGCTAAACGTGATGGAGAGAGGAAACTAGTGTCTGGTCAGGCTAAACGTGATGGGAAGAGGAGACTAACGTCCGGTTAGTCAATACATACTGATCATACGATGTTAGTCAGGGTCATGTTAGCATACTGACCAGGACACCACATCACTTACATGCAGTTCAAACTGGAAACATGTTGTTTCATGACAGTCTGGCTAGCGAAGTGGGAGATCAATGAAAAGCATAGTAGTGAGCGACATGCAGATCACGCCAAGAATAGTACAAGAGCATGGAAGACTCCGGTCCATCTTCGCCAGCATGTTTGGGAAGTGAGAAGAGTAACTGCCAGCCGCCACCTAACGTCCGTGTCACGGTGCACAAAACAGTTAACTTACTCATCGTGTTCCATGGCTTTAAACTTCAGAGAACTGAGATCACTCAATTATAATGTTCTAAGTGAACTAAAATGTTACAGACTTGACTGCTCGTAATTATAATGTTCTAAGTGAACTAAAATGTTACAGACTTGACTGCTCGTAATTATAATGTTCTAAGGGAACTAAAATGTTACAGACTTGACTGCTCGTAATTATAATGTTTTAAGGGAACTAAAATGTTACAGACTTGACTGCTCGTAATTATAATGTTCTAAGGGAACTAAAATGTTAAAGACTTGACTGCTCGTAATTATAATGTTCTAAGGGAACTAAAATGTTACAGAGATCACTTCATGCTTCCCCTACTCTCTCTTCTCACCTCACTCTGTTTCATTTGACTCTGTCCTACAGTCACACCCTTGCACAACTTTCACACGCGCCCTCGTGGTAAAGCCCTTCCATTGCACTTTGGTTGGGCTAGCTTCTGAGGGCGCACAAACCTAGCATAGGTACATATAGATGCACACATGCATCCAAGCACTGGTTTATGCGTCCTTATATCGCCCAATTGACTACGGTCTGGGGTGGAAAATCGCGCCTCCGCCAGTAGAAACTAGTGAGGCAAACATCTAAGCAAAAAAAAAAAAAAAATGTTACAGACTTGACTGCCCGTTATTATATTTATGGGATTACTTCCTCCTTTGTTTTTAAGTAAAATGTGACACGCCACAGAATTTACAAAACACAGTTCGAGTATTTTTCAAGTTGTTGAAGCGCTCGTTCTAACAGTGAAGTAGCGTGACCAAACGCTGGACACTGTCAGCCATGCTGTATGTGGTGGGTTGTACATGACCTTGAACTTTTTATTTAGATGATATGCTAACGAGATTAAAATGTAGTTTCACGTGGGAATAGTACCAGGTGTATACCGCCGTTTCAGCCTAAGATGGTTTTGTCAAGTACTGGACAACCTGCTGAAATAACACAGATACAAAATGGCGAAATAAGTTAAATGAAAAAAAGGTTAAAGATCAAACAACTCTTGAATACTCTCGCGTTGATCCCGAGAAGTAATGAGCAGAGCCACTTAATCTTTTCAAGCGTGTTATAACCAGCTACTTAGGAAAGTTGTAGATGGAACTAACAATCTCATCATCTCAAACTAAGAACCACAAAAACCTGCCTAAAAGAACACAGCATGTGCTTTGACGCAGGCTTCCTTAACGAACTCAGTGCAGTGCTGACCCTATCCGTTGTAAGGGTCAAAATAACGGAACGTTTTACTTAAGTGTAGTCTGTCAAATAATTAGTTTAGAATATTTTAAACGTTTTCATAAATAGCTAACAACATTTTCTATTGCTATCAAATTTGTCAAACGCTATCAGAATAATCCACGTAAATGTATATTTACTAATACAGAAACTATAAAAATATTTTCATTACTATATACGTATTATCTAGAAAACATTTTCTTCTCATTCAGCTTGTTCTTCTGTAGCCTTTTGGGGTAGTATGAGTTGACGCCCATTCAAGTTTTGAGTAGTCTGAGTTGACGCCCTTCTATTAAAGTTTGGAGTAGTCTAAGTTGACGCCCTTCTATTAAAGCATGGAGTAGTCTGAGTTGACGCCTTTCTATTAAAGTTTGGAGTAGTCTGAGTTGACGCCCTTCTATTACAGTTTTAAGTAGTCTGAGTTGACGCCCTTCTATTACAGTTTTGAGTAGTCTGAGTTGACGCCCTTCTATTACAGTTTTGAGTAGTCTGAGTTAACGCCCCTCTATTAAAGTTTGGAGTAAGTCTGAGTTAACGCCCCTCTATTCAAGTTTGGAGTAGTCTGAGTTGACGCCCTTCTTCTAAAGTTTGGAGTAGTCTGAGTAGACGCCCCTCTATTAAAGTTTGGAGTAGTCTGAGTTGACGCCCCTCTATTAAAGTTTGGAGTAGTCTGAGTTGACGCACTTTTACTAAAATGTTGAGTAGTCTGAGTTAACGCCCCTCTACTAAAGTTCGTGAGGCGTAGTCTGAGTTAATGCCTCTCTACTAAATTTCCTGAGGGGTAGGCTGAGTTGATGCCTCTCTATTAAAGTGAGGGGTAGGCTGAGTTGATGCCTCTCTACTAAAGTGAGGGGTAGGCTGAGTTGATGCCTCTCTACTAAAGTGAGGGGTAGGCTGAGTTGATGCCTCTCTACTAAAGTGAGGGGTAGGCTGAGTTGATGCCTCTCTATAAAAGTTAGGGGTAGGCTGAGTTGATGCACTTCTATTAAAGTGAGGGGAATCAACGCGTTTAAGCATGTTATGGTTTGATCATTATTGTTAGTTAAATGTGAAGGCTCCTCCAATAGAACGTGCGTCTTTCAGCCACAAAGAGATTTTTTTCGGTTATGTCAGAGCGCGTAAGACAGCAGAGATAGAAAAAATCCAAGTCTGAACTCGTGTGCAGCACTAAAATTCCTTTGATAAGACTGCATTCCAATCGAATCGCCGGATTATTGAATACTGAACGTGGTTTGTCGGTGAACAAGAGGATCAAAAGGCAGGGAAAGTGAATTACACACGTTTAAAGGCAGTCCTACGGCAGACAATGCTGTCGGGGATGAAGTGTTAGACGCACTTGTGCTAGACCACAGCTCACCTCATAAAATGAAAGTGATATGGCAAATTCCCTTCCTCGCTGCCTCTTCTTCAATAATCATAAGCCAAATTCACTTCCACAGCTTGGTTATCGAAAGCTGGAATAAAACCAAGTACCTTTGCATTGAAAAGGTCGCGCTCTACCATCCACCTGCTCGGACGCATTGATTGGCGTATTGTGCTGGTGGATATCTTGCCGTATCTACTCGTCACCGTAGGATATCTTAAACAAATCTGATGTGTTTTTTTGTTGACATATCTTCACAGGATATAACCAACGATAACTGGTTTCTTACGACTAAAATATCGTCCTCAAATAAACATATCCGGTTAACAATGAATCCGTTATTGAGGTGGAATGGTCCATGATAGGCCCTAAACAACTTTAAGATAGGGTTGAAGTATGCAGGTCATAAAAAAGGAGCGCTGGAAGAGAGGAGCCGTTTGATATTCTGTTTGACAAACAAAAAGACAAGTATATTTTCTGCTATTTGATAGGTTTGGACGTATGACCTGCTAGCTGGTAAAAACGACTCGACGATTCTTGTGTCAGTATTCTAAATTATCCGAGACACGATCATATATATTATGTGGAAATAAAATATGCAGTGAATTGGGACTATTAAACACGATACAAAAAGCGAGGTCAAGTTTGGTTTTCCTGAAAAGAAATAAGGTCAAATGTGTGCAGCTAGCAAGCACTCAGACGGTGAACAATCAGAGCTCCTTCTTGCATTGGCCCATTGGCTTGAGTTTTCTATCGTTTCTCGTGGCAACTGCTGGTCCCTAGAATACGTATCATTTTGATTGTTGATTTTTGACCCCAACTTCCAACCCATCCCCCAACATTATGTTGCCTGCCCAGTATTGTGTCATTTGTCACTCTACCTTATCTAACTTCCAGCAATTGGGAGCGTTGTACTAGGACCGATTTTCTCTTGGTTTTCTTTCTAACACTATGCCCTGTAATCTAATTTTTTTTAAAGAAGTCCCTGCTTTTGCTTTCAATTTTTTTCTTCTTTTTCCTGATTGCCTTCTTCTTCTTCTTCTTCTTCTTCTTCTTCAATTACTGCTACTAATACCCCTCCTGCTGCTGTGCTGCTGCTACTACTACTACTACTACTACTACTACTACTTCTGCCGCTGCTACTACTACTACTACCGCTACCACCACTACTACTACTACTACTACTACTACTACTACTACTTCTGCCGCTGCTACTACTACTACTACCGCTACCACCACTACTACTACTACTACTACTACTACTACTACTACTACTACTATTACTACTACTAATACAATTTCTACTACTCTTACTACTGTTTTAAAAATAATAATAATAATAATAACAATACAAATAAAATAACAACAATAACAATAGAACAAAATGAATGTCAACATTGATTGCAAAAAGAATGTATCATCTTTGATACCATGAGAAAGGGGAATGTACTGCGACACTTAGCTAAACCTCCTTTTTAAATCAATCGCTCGAGTCGATCTTATAATAGACGCATCAGCTATATTTGGTTTTGTAGGAATGATATATTGAGTAGTGAAATATGAAATACCGATTGACCTTGACAAGCTGATTAGTCAATTGTAGAAACAGCTGCTGCAAAATACGACACTGGTAATCTGACTTGAATGTCGGCGGAAAGAGAGGATATTATGTGAGGAAATAATCTATTTTAACCCATTAAACTCTATTTTGGACCCTTAAAACTAACTTTTTGACCCATTAATATTCAATTGTGGGCACTTTAGAACGGGGGTGCGGGAGAGAAAACGGAATGGAGGAAAATGTGAGTAAATAATTCTTCGTTCCATCTTCGGATCAAGGTCCCTATTTCTCTTACAAGGGACACCGATGTTAGTATTGCTATTTGATCTTCATACATCTATTGTCTCTTATCTGTCTCCGGAGTGTTCTGCCGGGGGTCTTTGTATGTCACAAAAATAAGAATAGCACCACTGTCCCCACAGACGCGCCGAACAGACTTCGGGTCTATTTTTGCTTTAGTGTGTGAGCCTATTAAGACGGACTCGCCCTCCGCAACACTTCTTCTTCTTCGTCTTCTTCTTCTTCGTACGCTGTCAGACGTCAACTTGAATTTGTTCAAAGAAAGCAGCAGTCATCCTGAGGCTGTCAACACTGCCATAGAGCTTGTCTAGTGTTGCCACTGGTGATGGCCACGTGTGCTTTCTCTGATCCTCTTATGTCGGGCAATTTTACAGCAGATGTTCAGCGGTCATTTTCCCTGTACCACAGGTGCATTCGTCAGTACCATCTATCTTCAGTTTATCGCACTTGTTCTAACACAGAGTAATAAGCTACTCGAGCTTAGCCCGCTAACAAGGAAATCCTCTCGTCGACTCCTCATATGAGAGCTTGGGCCTGCACAGGGTCATCTCCCACTGTAGAAGTACAGGTCGACTAAGGTCTGTCTCACGAGGCCAGTATTGTTATATATCTTCTTGCATGAGAGTGCACCTCCCCACATGGGCACCCGCCATCTGTCCTAATCATCTCTATGGGATGTGCCCCACAGTCATGGCATGCTCCCCACCTCCCCATACGGACACCAGCCATCTGTCCCAATCATCTTTGTTTTTATAAAGATTACCCTTCAATCTGTTATGCTCAGTTCTCAATCTGAAGATAACGACTTGCTCTTCTCTAGTTAAATCATAGTAGCTGTCTTCTTTTTGAAGGTGATCAGCCCATTCCCGCCTGAAGTTGGCCTTGTGTCGTCTTGGTCTCATAGTACGTGATACTGAGGTCTGTTTGTGGGGATGCTCCTCCACAATTTCCTGGTTTGGTTGCAGCTTCATTACTTTCAATACTGGAGTGAGACGGAATTCACTGTATGACAAATCATGATTGTTCTGCTTAGAATTTGGCAGGGAGTAGGTAGATACATTGCCGGAGAACTTTATCTTTGTATTCTTTTATTTCTGCAAATAGAGACGAGGCATCAGTCAGAAATCCTTGGTTATCTTTGTGGGCATAAACACAACACTAGTCCTTTCATGCGAACCCCAAGGCAGCATGTCCCCTGGGATTTGTCCTGCCCAAGTCTACTTCATCTCTTTTGTTAATCTCATCGTTTGCTATTCCAATAGAAGGAAAATCAGGGTGTACCGGAGCATAGGAGGCAGCTACGTCTGAACATCTTGTGCTGCACGTGCTATGCATTGGTACAGGGAGTGAAGAGTATTCTGGGTAAAGTGACAGCTACTGGTCAAGTGACAGCTACTGGTCAAGTGATAGCTACCGGTCAAGTGACAGCTACTGGTCAAGTGATAGCTATTGGTCAAGTGATAGCTACTGGTCAAGTGACAGCTACTGGTCAAGTGATAGCTACTGGTTAAGTGACATCTACTAGTTAAGTGACAGCTACTGGTCAAGTGACAGCTACTGGTCAAGTGACAGCTATTGGTCAAGTGACAGCTACTGGTCAAGTGATAGCTACTGATCAAGACCCTAGCTCATGTCCTCGTTTGTTTCTTGGAAACAGGCTGAATGGCATCAGTCTGGATCATGAGGTGGGGATCGACACTGACATCCCCATGTTGATGATCTTACTATGGAGCGTTACAATGCACTGCATCCAGGTGACCTCCTGACAACCTTCACACGATGCCAGAAAAGTAATGTCCTCAAGAGTCTAATCATCTTAGCCCAAACAGCTTCGAACAAGCAGACCATCAGGAAGTATAGTTTGTAAAATCTGCGAAAGTTACACATGAAGCACACGAGGTACAGTCTGCGTCAGTGACACATGAAGCATAGGAGGTACAGTCTGCGTCAGTGAGAGATGAAGTACAGTCTACGTTAGTGACACATGAGGTACAGGATGCGCCAGAAACATACGAGGCACAGTCTGCGTCAGTGATACATGAAGCACATGAATGGGGAACAGTCTGCGTCAGAGACACATGACGCACATGAATAAGCCAGAGTCTACGTCAGAGAAACATGAGGCACAGTCTACGTCAGAGACACATGAGATACAGTATGCGTCAGTCACACGTGAAGCATACGAGGTACAGTCTCGATCGGTGACATATGAGGTACAGTCTGCGTCAGTGACACATGAGGTACAATCTGCGTCAGGGACACACGAGGTACAATTTGCGTCAATAACACATGAAGCACACGAGTTACAGCCTGTCAGTGACACATGAAGCACATGAGGTAAAGTCTGCGCCAATGATACGTGAAATACAAGAGGTACAGCTTGCGTCAGTGACAAACATACCTCGAAGTTAATTATCTTTCCTTCATCACCTCTATATCTCTTACTTTCTCACCCTCTCAACATTAATTGAAGACAATGTCATCATTACGTATCTCTCACTCACTTTCTTTTTCGTTCTCTCTATTAGACGTAAAAAAAATTAATTATTTAATTTCTGTTTCTCTCACTTTCTCTCTTCTTCTTCTTCTTCTTCGTCTTCTCCTTCTTCTTCTCCTTCTTCTTCTTCTTCTTCTTCTTCTTCTTCTTCTTCCTCTTCTGCGTTCATTTTCAATCTCTCAATACCAAGCCCTGAACAAAGCTTTGCAAGTAGCAGGATTTAGTCCAGAGAACGGAATGCGTTGTGTCACTAGTTTACAGATTGACTGCGATATTTACACCTAACGGTCCGACACATCCGTCTTCGGCAGGGCTCTCTCTCTCTCTGTTTCTCTCTCTGTCTGAAATCACATATGAACAATGAGAGTATATACGTTTGTTTCTCTCTCTCTCGTTCTCTCTCTTCTCTCTTAGGCACACATCAAAACAATGTGTGTACATTCTCGCTAGCAACTCTACCACCTTTCAATCACATCCAACAAAGCTAAACATCGTCTCTCTCTCTACTCTCCCTCTCCCTCTCTCTTTCAATCACACATCCAACAAAGCTAAACATCGTCTCTCTCTCTACTCTCCCTCTCTCTTTCAATCACACATCCAACAAAGCTAAACGTCGTCTCTCTCTCTACTCTTCATCTCCCTCTCTCTTTCAATGACACATCCAACAAAGCTAAACATCGTCTCTCTCTCTCTCTACTCTCCCTCTCCCTCTCTCTTTCAATCACACATCCAACAAAGCTAAACATCGTCTCTCTCTCTACTCTCCCTCTCCCTCTCTCTTTCAATCACACATCCAACAAAGCTAAACATCGTATCTCTCTCTCCCTCTCCCTCTCTTTTTCAATCACACATCCAACAAAGTTAAACATCGTCTCTCTCTCTACTCTCCCTCTCTCTCTCAATCACACATCCAACAAAGCTAAACATCGTCTCTCTCTCTACTCTCCTTCTCCCTCTCTCTTTCAATCACACATCCAACAAAGATGAACATCGTCTCTCCCTCTCTCTCTCTTTCTTTCAGTCACACACCCAACAAAGCTGAAAATCGTCTCTCCCTCCCTCTCTCTCCCTCCCCCCTCACTCTCTCTCACTCTCTCTCTCTCTCTCTCTCTCTCTCTCTTTCAATCACATAGCCAACAAAATTGAACATAATCGCTTTCACCGACAAAGAACACATTCAGGACAGGAGTTTTGAATTAGTATCTCCTGGAACCACGCCAGCGGCCACTTGATCTTGTACCGTAACATACTTTGTCCTCTCTAACCATTGACACTAAACGCAAACAAGTTGTATGCCATAGTTACTAAGACATTATGGCGCCTTTAAAAAAAAAAAAATATTGGTAAATTAATGGTGGTAGACAAGGAACATAAAACATGCGGCCCCTGGGGAATATTCTATCTGCCAAGTATTATTCTGCAGGATTTTATTTTTGTAGGACTTCATGCGTCTCGGATTGAATAGCTGATAATGCGATATGTGCTTCAATAGGTAGCAATAATGTGTACATCTTCAGACAGAATAACTGCAAAGACCATGCTAAAGTGTGTAGAGACTAGCACACTATTTAACACCGTTTATGACTGGGAAGACCATGCTAAAGTGTGTAGAGACTAGCACACTATTTAACACCGTTAATGACTGGGAAGACCATGCTAAAGTGTGTAGAGACTAGCACACTATTTAACACCGTTTATGACTGGGAAGACCATGCTAAAGTGTGTAGAGACTAGCACACTATTTAACACCGTTTATGACTGGGAAGACCATGCTAAAGTGTGTAGAGACTAGCACACTATTTAACACCGTTTATGACTGGGAAGACCATGCTAAAGTGTGTAGAGACTAGCACACTATTTAACACCGTTTATGACTGGGAAGACCATGCTAAAGTGTGTAGAGACTAGCACACTATTTAACACCGTTTATGACTGGGAAGACCATGCTAAAGTGTGTAGAGACTAGCACACTATTTAACACCGTTAATGACTGGGAAGACCATGCTAAAGTGTGTAGAGACTAGCACACTATTTAACACCGTTTATGACTGGGAAGACCGCAGACAATTCTCAGTCCTGCATTACTCGAGCTATCGTGCCGTTATGAATTGGCGAACAATGTTCGTATATTGAATCTGCTTAGAGAGCTGAATATCACTATGATTTTCTAGTCATTCTTTGTTGACAGTATCAAACTACTTGGCCAGGTCAACAAATACCGTCTACAAGTCACGATGCCGTTCCTGAAATTTTTCCTAACGTAGGCTGTATATGTCAGGTCGACTGTCTCCCGACCCGCACAAAAACCACACTGAACCATACTGGGGAGTCGTCCCATAGTTCAGCAGGGCTCGAGTCACAGTTTTGCTCGCGATGAAGAGCTGGGTGACTCATCTGTGGTTATCATAGAAATGACGACCGCGTTAGACGCATCCTGCTGACATCACACGCTTTTATTATACTTTAAACAGACGATTCGGATTGTATGTTATGAACAGCAGAATATTAATGTATATAAATAATCTTAGTCTTGGGCGCCTTTTACTTATACCGTGACAGATGTCCCTGTGCAGCTTTCAGCTCTGGACTGAGTTAGATTTAGTCTGGAGAAGGATTTCTTTGCTTAGCGGGCTAGGCTCGAGCAGCTTATTGCTCTACTGCATTAGGACAAGTGCCGCGGAGGGTAGTTATCCGAAGTGCGAGTCCATCTTAATAGACTCAAACACTAGATCAAAGTAGACCCCAGACTGTTAAACGCCATCTATGCTGCGCTTAATAAACCACCTAACCATGGCCGGTGTTATGCCATGTCACACATTTAGCCGTCTCTTACGACATGCTCTCTGCGGGGCAGTGGTGCTATTCTTGTCCTTGTCATACACAAATACCACGGCGGCCTACTCTATGTGCAATATTATATTGTTGTTAACAATGTTTTGTATTAATGTTAAACAGTACTACAAATAAACCATGGATTTTAAAAATGTTATGTAATCTATGTCTGTTCTATTTGTAGTTTGATCATCTGTATGATAAAACCTTGTGTATGATTCATGTATCACTTTTCAGTCCAGACACTAGTTACACGTTTCAAGCAGCATTATACCCCACACATGGTATACAGTTCGATGTGGCATTGTGGCACGTATTTATGATCATGCCCTTCGGGATTCTGAGGAATGATTCTTGTATGAGTATTGGTTGAGAATTGCAGTATTTTGTCTTCATGACGTCTAGATCCACAATGGTAGTGTTTTGTTTGTTGCATAGTTGGGACACGACATAATTATAAACTTATATATTTATGTGAAATTTTGTTGGTTTGTTGGTTTCTTATGCAATTGAAACCCTTCCACCGACCTGAACCAAATTTTGCATAGTTACCTTTAGGATGCATGGGCCATTACTGGTTACATGCCATTTGACACTACACATGTATCTCTGAATTTCTTTCCTCGATAAATTTACAAAGACCGCGTAGATAAATTTGAACTGTGACCCCAATTAACCTGGAGCGCATGGGTACGCCGGCGATGTGCGTGGTCATTGACAGTGTGGATAGGTAAAGGAGGGGATGGGTGTGCTGAGGGTGTAGGGGGAGATGGGCTATGGGGATGAGCGGGTTGAGGGGAAGATGGTGTGGCAAAGGAGGTTAGAAGGGGGTAGGGATTGAGGGGTTTAGGATGTGGTAGTAATGGACGTGTCGACGTTACACGAGAAGAGCGGGGGGGGGGGGGGGTGGTGGGAAAAGAGCACGGCGTAAGAGGGTCCAGAAAAGTGTTTTTAAAATTATTAACTTTCATAATCATCATATGCAACGCTGGGGGAGGTGGGATTGGAGGGTTCAAAGTGAGAGACAGTCGGAGGGGAAGAAAGAGTTGCAGCTGTTTAGATAGGGAAGTGATATGCGGTTTTTTTTTGGAGAGGGGGGGGGGGGGGGTTGAGAAGGTAGGAGCGATTGATTTGTTGAAAAATGGGAGGGGGGAGGGCATTGACGGTTTGAGGGAAGAGTATGAAATTAATGGTCGGATAGACGAGTGGGTTGAGGGTTGATGATATAACGGGTTAGAGGGCAGGAGGAGAGTCAAACTGGGATATGATGAAGGGGAGGGGCTTAAACAATCAACTTATTCCACAAATATCTCCCGCAACGCCGAGCACTCCGGCTGATATGTATATTTATTTCAACAAGGAAGTGCCTGGGGTATGAAAATTCAAGAGCTGTACCTTGCGCAAATATATCACTCGCTAAGTTACTATAAATAGTCCAATGATGCTAGGAAAGGTGTGACCATCGTTAACTTGCGGAAAATAGATCACTTTACAGGACTACTCCAGTCAAGGCATATTGAAAACAAAGTTTTGGTTGGTTGTTGTTGAATTGCCATCACGATTAAGTTTACTCTTGTTTGTGCCATGAAAATCGCGTTAAGTGACAAGTTATAGCTTTTCTCACATCCCGAGCGTGCTGATGAAGCTGGACCACGGTCCTTCATGCGGTTGTGCCATGATTGGCTTCATCTGATAGATGCTCACTGCTACGGGGATAATGGAAATTCGCGTTACGTCAGGCAGACTGTCTTTAAAACAGCCCGTTTACAGGGAACGCTACCTGGAAGATAGATAGTGGTCTTCGTCACTAATTCTTGCCTGACCCTGACGCGACGTCCTGGTCAGTATGTTGTGTCTCACTAGACTGCCGTTTCAATTTCCCAAAGTCATGGTAATCTATTATAATCTAAAGCAGACGTTTTAAAACTGTTTTGGTCCCTGGGTGTCCTGACCTGTTCATAAATCACAGCGGCCTCTCTCTATACTATATATAAGCAATTGTACTCAACATAATATCGAGCCCACCACTTTTTTCAAGCCACTGCGACGTCATAAGCCGATGGCCGCGAAGCACAGTTTGAAAACCTCTGATCTAAAGTGTAGATTTAGCCTACACAGACAACACCAACTAATGGAAAGTCTTCAATCGCTGAATTTCGATATCATTGGATTCAGAGAAACCCATGCACAAGCCAAATAGCACTCCAATTGGCTTGAAGTTAGTGAGGAAATCCATGCTGTTCTGAAGAAGCCCAATGTTTTCATAGTGGAGTTGGTTTTATTGTTGACAGTAAGTTCAGTCAGTTCAGGTTGTCAGTTCCAGGATTGCACCATTCAAAACCGAAAGTCAAAGCTCAGTCTAAGCCACTCCTAAACCAACAGAGCTACACTTCCCATAATGGTTATGTTGATAGCGATACAGAGATCGTTTCTGAAATGCCAGAACAGCGTGGACAATCAGTGCACAAAAAGATCGTCATATGAGACTTAAATGCAACAGCCAAACCAGATCTTCTTTGGCTCGTTCTCTGGGCACATAATAAATGTAAAAGGAGAGCACTTAACTTTCTTTGCTGAAATGCAAAAACTGCATGCAAAAACTGCATGCAAAAACTGCATGTAATGAACATTAACCTCAAAAATCTGCTGGAAAACGGTGTATATAGCACTCCGTATTATTTCCTCAAATTGGGAAAGTTAGGCTGTGAATGGCTACCACCTTACTTACTTTCCGTGTCCTGCAACCTCACACAGGCTTCGACAAAATACCAGCCACTACCAGTGCTCTTTCATTTGCCACCATCAGATCTTCCCCTGCACATGACTTCTGCATTCTAGGATATATAATCAGGTGTTCTGGCTATTGGACGACCCCACAGTTGCCACCATCAGGTCCTCCCCTGCACATGACTCCTGCATTATAGGATATATAATCAGGTGTTCTGGCTATTGGACGACCCCACAGTTGCCACCATCAGGTCCTCCACTGCCAATGCTCTGTTATTTGCCACCATCAGGTCCTCCACTGCACAGGATTCCTACATTCTAGGACATATAATCAGGTGTTCTGGCTCCTGCATGGGCCTAGATTCGCAGTATTCATTGTCTACGAGTCTCCACTTTTTTGGGCTAGACCCGCATCTGGACACACATGTTCTTAACCTTTTCAGAGATCTCCACGTAGTTTAAAGCAAATTCTTTTCTGGTTCAGGTTCTTCTTTGGTCTCCATCAAACCTCCACTATTCTTTTGGCGTCATTTGTCTATGCGGTTTCTTTCGGGGGCTCTGTTCTGAGAGCTGTACATTCCACAGTAAACGTTTCCTTGATTTAAGTCGTATTCTTTCTGCTGTTTGTTTAAAAAAGGGTGTCTCTGGTCACAAGACTACTTTTGTCTCTCAACTTCAGATGCGATATGTCTTCTTATATCCGGAGGTGCAATACAAGCGATTGCATTGACTTTTTCCGTTGGTGTCGGTTTAAGGCATCCTGTTACAATTCGGCATGTCTCATTTACTGCCACATCGTGTGTGCAGATGCATGCCATACTGGTGCCTCATACTCTGCCGCTGAGAGACATAATACAAGGGCTGAAATGTGGGAGTACCGTTTGGGGATGTTTCCCATCCAGTGTTTGTTAGCTTGCGAATTATGTTGTTTCTTGCACTGATTTTTTGTTTTACCGCATTGTAATTTGCCTTGTACGATAATGTGCGGCCATTACAATGCCTAATTTTTTGGGCATATCGCTATGTTCAAGTACCTGTCCACGCCATTTAATATGAAGTTGGTGTCTTACTTCTCTGTTCTTCGAGTGGAAAGCACATACCTGTGTTTTACTGTGATTGACTTTGAGGTGGTTTTCCTCATAGTTTCGGTCATTCTGTCTACAGCTTTTGTAAGTCCGAGCTGCACTTCCTCAAAATGCTTTCCCTGTGCAGCTATTGTCTTGTTATATATATATGAACTGTCTTGTTCCTGTGCTATTTGGTTGAACATTCGTGTATACATATTATAGCAAAGGGAGCAGGACACTTCCTTGTGGAAATTTCTAGGTGCCGAGACACGATATCAGTTATGTTACTAACGCGAAAGTGTTGCAATGGTTCAATATAGTGAATAAAACATGCACACATATCGTCCAGAAACCGATATTGGGCAACAACCAGAACGAAGGCTAAGTTACTACCAAAAACACATTCTTCAATGACAACAGACAATACACATATAAACTAACACATCATGGTCCGACATTCTACTCACGTCAATAGGTGACTTAACATTGTATCTGGTATGGTATAGTTTGATTTTACAAAATACTAATAAATGACAGTTGTAGCTGTGTGCACTATGCCAGGAGCGCGTGTTTAGCACATACTTAAAAAGAGGTCTTCCGACAAGAATTGGATTCGTTGAAGCTAGTGCTTTGATCGTGGATGCATTCATGATACCTTATATTAGGGTTTCGTCTGAAAATAGGAATTGGTCATATATAATTCATGATAGTCTGTACTGTGTTTGGATATCAGCTTGTCCCAGTCAACTGTACTGTGTTTGGATATCAGCTTGTCCCAGTCAACTGTACTGTGTTTAGGTATCAGCTTGTCCTAGTCTAAAGATTTTAAATGAGAAAGTAGTTTCAGCCTTTCACCTGTTTCCAGGTTTTAGTGATTCTGCTTTTGGTACTAGAACATTCATTCAGATAATTTTGCAACTCTGAAAAATCTTTAATGTCAATGACCCCCTGAAAGCAAGACATTTAAGAGACTGTGACAGTGAAACTTTCAGATGTTTGAATGACAGAAGGTTTGCATTCATGGACAAGTTAGTCGCTTGGCTTGAAGCATGGGATGAGATAAAGTTCAAGACTCGTCAAGGATGTGTGTCGTTAGAAACACACTTTGCTCTCAAACACACTTTGCTCTCAAACACACTTTGCTCTCAAACACACTTTGCTCTCAAACACACTTTGCTCTCAAACACACCTTGCTCTCAAACACACTTTGCTCTCAAACACACTTTGCTCTAAAAACACACTTTGCTCTCAAACACACTTTTCTCTCAAACACACTTTGCTCTCAAACACACTTTGCTCTCAAACACACCATAACTTATTTACAGCTTCTGATAAAGTTTTTGCTAGGTACAGAAAATGGCACTTATGTGTTGCCATATTACTTCCAAACTGACAGGTAAAACTGTCCTAGTATAAACAACTATCTCCAGGACACTATATAACATTTCTATTCGTCAGATTATGGTGTCTGAGAAGAAGCTAAAATTGATCAGTCTCCTTTATAAGAATTCTGCAAGGTGTGAAGAGTTTATCCTGAAGAATGTCATGACTGACTGTGAGAAAGATAAACCTGCTGAAGATGTAACAAGTGAAATTAATGATTCTCCATCATTATTGGATGTACGTATTTATATTGACTTGAATTAGAGAGATAGAATCATAATTGTCTTTGTTGCAGGATCAGTTCAGTTCATCCCGTAACCCATCAGGCCGTTGGAGCACACTTGAAGACACTCCCAAGATCCCACGCCATTTTTCTCTGTCTGCCGCCGCCTGTCGTATCTCACGGAGACGAAGGCTTGACCACTCAGTGATGTTGTCCACCCACCTCTTCTTTGAACGTCCTCGCCCTCTCTGTCCTGGTACGGAACCAAAGAGTATCGAGTTGGTAATTCCGTTGGACCTCGCGACGTGCCCCCACCAGGCCATCTTTCGTCTTTTGATTGTTGGGAACAGATCTTCAAGAGGGCCAATAGCGTTTTCAACTCTGTTGTATTTCTACGTTCGTGACATGATCTTTATATGTAACATTTAGGAGTTTTCTATAGCACCTCATTTCCATTGCATGTATTCTGCCCTGGATATCTGCTGTAATGGTCCAGGTCTCGCATGCATACATAAATATTGAGATCACCAAAGAGCGCATTAGTCAAACTTTTATGCCGAGGGCGAGCCGCTTATCTTGCCATATAGGTTTCAGCCGAGAAAGCGCCGCTGTTGTAGACTACATTTCTTTTAAAGTTTGCAGATATGTGAATTGTAATCTGTGCATCTCTCCCCCGTATTTGCAAAAATGCATGTCCACTGAACAAGGATCAAAATACGGCCTTCATTTGTTATATTTGAAAGATGCAACTGGGGCGCTCTGAAAAGGCCATCACAGTTTGTTACTGACATTGTCCTCAAAGTTTATACTGTTTGTGAGACATTGATTTCTGAAAAATATGAACAAGAAATCGTATCATCCAAAAATCAAAGACATATTCTTTTCTGAAATAGTAAATAATTAATAAATGCTGAAATGCACACAAAATGATGTTTCTGTTCCAAAAGGTATTCTATTGTAATTTGCATATATGATTTTTGCAAACATTAAAATTTATTTTTTTCTGTGTTGATGTTATTGTTTATTAACTTATTTATTTCGGTTTAGACAACACAGAGTCTGTCTACAATCAGTTTATTTGTTATCCAATTTCACTTACCCGAACACGTCAATGTGGATCAAATAATTTATTTTGGAATGCATTCGCTGATTTCACCTCTACCACCTCTTGTTACATTTCATTTCATGTAAAAACCATTATTTGACTAAAAAAGGTTTTTCCTACTATAAATCCTGGTTCTGTCTTTTAAAAAAAATGTACACAGAGTGATTTGATCATGTACGTTGTCAATATAAATCAAGTTGCATCTTAATTTTCATACTCAGACACGCACATCCACATGTTGTTTTATTGTTGACCTGCAATTTGTGCTCACTTTTTGCTATCAACATTTTATGGTTTGCATATTTACGATTATTTATTGCAATTAAATATATATTCTGCAAAGAAGAGGGGTAGTGAACAAACACATGAAAGAAAATCTGCACATTAGTATAGCATATTGAAAGCAGCTGATTAAGATCTATGAACGATGATTACAAAACCTTTAAACAAGGGACGTAATTAGTCTAGGCACCGCGTCCATCACTGAGTTCTTTCCCATTTAGTATCAGGCCTGTAGTAAGGAGGCCATCACTGTACTGTGTTTGAACTGCAGCCTGTTTCTATCATCTGTACTGTGTTTGGTTATCAGCTTGTTCTAGTCAACTGTACTGTGTTTGGTTATCAGCTTGTCCTAGTCAACTGTACTGTGTTTGGTTATCAGCTTGTCCTAGTCAACTGTACTGTGTTTGGTTATCAGCTTGTCCTAGTCAACTGTACTGTGTTTAGTTATCAGCTTGTCCTAGTCAATTGTACTGTGTTTGGTTATCAGCTTGTCCTAGTCAACTGCACTGTGTTTTGTTATCAGCTTGTTCTAGTCAACTGTACTGTGTTTGAGAACCTGATTGTCTTAGTCAAATGTCCTGTGTTTTGTTATCAGCTTGTCCTAGTCAAATGTCCTGTGTTTGGGAATATGATTGTCCTAGTCAAATGTCCTGTGTTTGGGAATATTATTGTCCTAGTCAAATGTCCTGTGCTAGCAGCTTGCTGGTGATACCTGTGTTGTGAACGAGATTGATAATTGAAATGGGGAGAGAAAGAGGCACTATCGCTTGGCTGTGCTTACGGAACAAGAAACAATTAATCCGGCTCTGACTAGCGCAGCAAATATATCAAATGTGATCTAGATTAGGACACTGATAAAATAGATCTTGGTCTTCAATTAGAATATTTTGAAAAAATCTAAGAGAATGAAAAACCGAAATGGTAATGAAACAAAATTACAAAATAACATTTTTTTAAAATATGTCCCAAAGCAGAAACTCCCATCGCTATACAGCTGGATCGACTGAAGCGTGCCGCAAACGGGAGTTGAACCTCGTACTCTTTCCTTGAAAAGCGAGTGCCCTACCACTATACTAATCCGATACAATATGAAGCGACAGAACTTAGTCGCTTCTCTTCTACCTTCGATGTTGAGTTGTGGCTTGCAGTTTCTGCAGGCTGGCGTAGACGACTCCATGCCAAAATCTGCTAGTTGCCACTTACAACATACCAAGCATGTTACAGTGTTGCTATCCTTTGTTCCATTACAGGCCCCGAAAAAACAATGAACGATGTGAAGTATAATGATCAAAGTCTACTTATAACATGGATGCTCAGTGAACAAATCAGTCCCTAACAACGTATAGATAATGACCCAGTAGCCGCACCTAGATTAAAAACTAAACAACATCTATGTTACGGTCACATGGTGTTTTCAGGGATAAAGAACGAATGAAGACAACTAAAATATCACAACAATAAAAAAGACATATTGTGAAAAGGACTGTTTAAGTTAACTGCTAAACCTAAATGTGCCAGGAAAGCAGGAAACACGGAATGCCAGTTATGAAATTCGGTGAACCAAACAAAAAATGGTCAACATAATTTCACACAAATAAAAACAGTTGAAAAAATGAAATGATCACAAGAATTAAACAAATATCACGTGAAACACACATACAAAGCTAAATTGCTTCATATATAATGAAGATAAATGGTAGTGAAATTGAGGTATACAAACATATGGAAAGTAGTAGACAAAGCAGAAACAACAACTGCGGCAGTATTGATGGGTACAACTAAGCGTATCTCACGCATATGTTCACCTACAGATCTCTCTGTCGCATTATGCTTTCAAATTTAATATTGAACAACCACATGTGGCAGAGATCGTGACCACGAGTAATACAGCTGGAGATTTGGATTATTGTCTGTGGCATTGAGGAGCAACTCCACTGAGGATTTCATTTACTTGATCAAAAAACAAAACTTCGATGCACGAAGCCACTGGCCATCATATGAAGAGTCGTACTGGCAGCAGCCTTTAATGAAATGAGCAGTAGGTTTCACTTAAGACCAAGCTGTGAATTTACATAACCTGTGTCGTTCCCATCTAACTGCACGGTTCTGAAACCTGGAATATTCTGCAGAACGGTCAGAAACGCATCGAAGACTTCCAGATGCACAACTAAAGGCGCATTCTTGCACTTCACTGGTCTGATTGGGTTTTAGGCTACGAAGTCTTTAGACGGACAAGCCTGGAAAGGACATTCACCATGCTAAACCGTTACCGTTTTGCCCTTTTTAGACACGTTACCCGCTTTACCGTGGGCGCCCCCGGCAGTTCTTAAGGCAGGTCATGGGCATCAATGATAAAATGCGATCTTCTCCATCAGGTTCCCGCCCATGCGGCCCGTCCACGCACCACCTGTTTAGGTCAACAACAAAATATAATCTTCACAGCATGCAGCCTTGAACTCAGCCACTCATCGTGTTCTTGGGCGGCTGCCTTGACTAGCCCTTGTCGGCTAAGCGGACTACCTACCTTGCTAATCAATTTCACACGCCCTTCGCTATATTTGAATCTAAATAAACGAGTATAGAGGAAAAGCCAACTTCAATAGAAGACATTTTGTGAATGGGGCAAGCGACGTTATTGTGTGAAACACATTACTACTGAAACCACCACTGATGTAGTGCTGTGGTATAGTCATCCTGAAGGAAGTCAACTGTAGTTGTGACCTTATACTCAGGCTGGAGTGAAACAATGATAAGAACATAGCAGACGGAGATGAAGTGTTAGAGTCGTTATTGTACGAAGTCTTAGATTCTTTGTATGTACCATTCGACCCTGCCGATCTAAATTGTATGCCAGGAGCCGTTTACAGTTGAGTTTGTTGGAGTGTGTTGATGACATGTATCGAATCTAGGACATAAGCCGCGAGAAGGGAGTGTTCTGCCAGATTGCCACTCAGACGTTCTAACAGAAGAATAATAACCAGAAAGGAGCGCAGGCTTAAACCAAGATAAGAGACGTATCATGGGCGGAACCTAAGAAGATAAACCAAATATGAATCGGTTGACGTGTGACAGTTGTACGCCTTTGCGGATTTGAATTTTCAGATCAGAGTGATGACGTGAATTAAAAATAATCAATATGACATATAGATAGAAAAACATAGGAGCAAATACAAGTAACAGGTTTGTCAAAAGAAACTATAACACATAGAATGCAAGGTAATTTGATTGGTTGAACGTATAACGTCTGAACCCTTCCCTGTTCACTTTCTGAATAACTGCCAAAGAAGTATTTATTGCACAAATCTGCTTGACACTTGTTGCCTTGGGACGGGATTATCAATAGCTTGCTGTTTGCCCGTCCACAGTTACTGCCCCATTTCTGTTACTCGTGCGGACGTGTGGACAAACACACAATCAGCGGAACGTTCCCTATAAAACTGTTTTATGCTTAGTGAATTCAGCAATGCTAAAGAAATGGGGCCAGCCAATTATGAGAACCGGTTCTCGAGGTTGGGTCGACACAAAGTGCCGTTTAGCAATAGGAAAAACCACACAGCAACTGCGGACCGAACCCCTATCGCTCAGCTCGGAAGCCATTGCATTAAAAACTGCGCTACCTAAGCTACGTCATGGAAATTAGGAAAACATATTTACCATCCAGAAAACAGAGCTTACATTAGTTCTTCAAGAACTCGTAAGAGGTCATTTACATCGTTAGAGGTAATTTGTATCATAAGAGGTAATTTGTATCGTTAAAAGTGGATTTATATAGTTACAGATAGTTTGTACCATAAGTGGTAATTTGTATCGTGAGAGATAATTTATATCATAAGAGGTAATTTAAATCATAAGAAGCAATTTGTCGTTCAATGGTAAAGCACTCGCTTTTCATAGCAAAAGCATGGAGTACGAATCCCGCTATCGGTATGCTCCAATCGACCAAGATGTAACTGACTACCTGGCATACGACTAGGGAAGTAACAGGCAGAGAGGAAAAAAGACTGATCATCCTAGCTCATACAAGCTGGGGTTTAGTATTCTGAATTCTCTAACAAATTCACTTCCCGACAGTAGTGTAACTACTATAGGATAAACCTTTTCTGATGTCTTTAGCAACCTCATTCTTCGATAGTAGAGTAACTAGTACGGGATAGTCAAGAGGTAAGGTACTCGCATCTCTTAGTGATGAACGGGAACGTTGGGTGATGGAATCCTGCAAGTTTCAAGTGACCATTGGTCTCATGGTCTCAGTACCTGAGTTACCTCCAGCCGTCTTGACTTATGTCTTGTTACTTGTCCAAGGTAGCTCGGGTACAGAAAATGAAGTTGATGACCAGCGCAGCTTCTTTCTCACTATAATTCAGATACATCGCATGTTTCACTTCAAGACAAAACCGTCTGATCATATCGTTATCGTTGCTTGCGATGGGCAACTAACTGAGCACTGGTCCATGGAGACACAAAGTTTTGGGCGAGCCTTGATGAACTCGCCAACACAGCAACCTGTATCCGGACAAATATATTTTACCTGTAGACATAATATATAACAGCAACCTGTATCCGGACAAATAGATTTTACCTGTAGACATAATATATAACAGCAACCTGTAACCGGACAAATAGATTTTACCTGTAGACATAATATAAAACAGCAACCTGTATCCGGACAAATAGATTTTACCTGTAGACATAATATATAACATGCGATACTGAAGCGGAAAAAAGGCTCCTACATTTTAAAATTGAATAAAGCTTGTGCTTTTGAAAACATGGCGGGTGTGTTACGGAATCCGCCTAGAGTTGATCAGCGAGCGGTGGTTCGGTTTTTAACAGCTGAAGGATGTCGACCAGTTAACATTCATCGCAGAATGCAGGCAGCGTATGGTGACAAAAGTATGTCGAAGACAACAGTGAAGATCTGGGCAACGATGTTTGAAGAAAGACGTGAGTTAACGAAAGATCTTCCGAGACCAGGTCAGGCGCATATTATTCTTCTTTAAACATCGTTGTCAAGCTCTTCACTTTTGTCACCATACACTGCCTGCATTCTGCGATGAATGTTAACTGGTCGACATCCTTCAGTTGTTGAAAACCGAATCACCGCTCGCTGATCAACTCTGGACGGATTATATATCACATTCGCCATGTTTTCAACGTTCTGCTGATGAAACTATGAGTCGGCGGATAATGCAATGTTGCAAACTTGACGACTGGTGTGTGCTGCTTACACCAAAAGTGATGTCATCGTGCGCTTCGTACGAATATTCACTTGCTGCAATGTGGTCCGGTTTCATTTGAACATACCACGTATATATATATATATATATATATATATATATATATATATATATATATATATATATATATATATATATATATATATATATATATATACTACCGATGTTCAAACAGTTTAGCACTTTAGTATGAAGGGGTCAAGACACTTCATTGAACATTGGTGTGAACTTCAGTCATTCTCTATGTATTCACACTGCAAGATGATACATTTCCCCCATATATTCTTCACATATCTGAATGTAGAACTGCTCGGAATGTACCCAGAACCACTTTTCTAGATCAGTAATCAAGTCCTGAACGTCAAAAGAAACCACGTCTACGAAGCGGAGTTTTCATGTTTTGGAACAGGAAGAAGCCACAATGTGCCAAGTCAGGAGAGTATAGTGGATGGGGCAAGATTGCATACCCGTATGTTGTTTTGTTATAAATGTTCGTAGATCAGCCACTAGGTGGCAATATTCGCTCGATAGGCACAACAACAACAATTATTTGTATGTATATATATATATTCACACATATACAAAGAGCGTTCAAATCAAACCGGAACTTTTTGGTCTGGTTCTATCTGACTGGACTATAGCGTGCTTGAACTGCTATCATTAGTTAGAGTGACTTGTGTCCTATTACTGCTAGTTTTGCCCACTTGCAATGGACCAGTCACTGGTCAGATAAATAAAAATGGCGGACAATACTTCAGTGTATGTATGGAACAGCGTGTTGTGATGAAGTTTCTTGTGAAAGAAGGCGTAAATCCAGCGGAAATTTACAGAAGACTGCAACCACAATACGGTGACGAGACCGTCAGACGCAGTAAGATATTTATATGATGTAAGCGTTTTAGGGAAGGCCCTACATCAGTGCGTGATTATCCCAGCCATGGTTGCTTTCAACCTACCACAGTCATTCCTGTGAATATCCAGATTGTGGAATGCCTGTCCTGGAGAATCGACGCATAACATGTTGCAAAATTGTACAATATGCAAGTCTTTCTCTGGGTACGGTGAACACTATTATTCATGAACATTTGCATTTTCGGAAGGTTAGAGGACGTTGGGTGCCAAGTCAGCTTTCCGCTCTTGACCGACAGAGAAGTGTTCAAGCCTGGACTGAATTGAATGAACATTTTGAAATAGAAGGGCATGCCTTTTTGGATTACTTCTATACATGTGACGAAACCTGGGCGTAACATAATACTCCTAAATCGAAACGAACAGCCATGCAGTGGAAGCATACACAATCACCACCAATAACAACATTTCGGACAATTGTGCCTACAGGTAAAGTGATAGCGAGTGATTTCTGGAACGAACTTCGCATCATTCATGTTGATTCTCTGCCTCGTGGTGCCACTAGAAAGAGTGAGCATTACATACGCATTTGGCATTTGGAGTGATGTGCATAATCGTTTGCGGGAAAAACCGGCTTGGTTTGATCACAAAGAGCGTCCTACTTCTGTAGGATAGCGCTCGACCTCATACGGCTGACTCCACTATGTGCGATCTGCAGCAACTCGGCTGGGAGGTATTGCCACATCAACCTTACAGGCCAGACCTCGCTCCAAGCAATTTTCATGCTTGAACCCCTAAAAGAATTTCTGGGAGGTCAGAATGTCAGCACTGATCACGAAATGAATTGGTTCATACATACATACATTGTATATACTGACAAATATTTCTACGCTGAAGCTTTTCAAGCATTACTTAAAAGCTGGGATAAATGCATAAACTTTGCAGGAGATTATATCTAAAAATAAATGGCATTTTGACTACTTGAAAAAAAAATATTTTTCTCCTTACAAAATAAAATAAAGTTCCGGTTTGACTTGAGCAACCCTCTTACACTGACCACGCCTCACTTCCACGTATGTCTCCCTGAAAACGGGCTGATTTCACGGCAAACTGGCCGACGAAATGTGGGATCGACATGTTTCTTGTAACAGGAAGTGACACGCAGATAAAGTCAAACATAGCACAACGGCCAATACCGAACCCCAGTCAACCACGCTTAGGATGCGAGGAAAGCTACTGCAACCCGCCACTTAACACCCTTTCAGGGATCACAAAATAAAAATCTTACTCATTGTGACCATTCAATAACATCAACAACAACATCATCAGCAATAAATGTCAGTCAAGACTAGAAATTAACTCATTTTCAAATAATGTTGAAATTACATATTGCAAAATTGGCTGCTCAATATTTAACTGCAATATTTTAATTAATGTCCGAGTTTCAGAAGATATTTTAAAATGTCCATTCTCAAGAAAGGTCCATGAACGCGGTAACCACTTCTTCTTAGCGAATGTCGTAGACATTTCAGGGATCAAATAAGATAAACAAAGACAGTTTTCTCATTAACTAAATCTTTTATTCATTTCCTTGCTATTGTATTGTCGAATTAGGAAGAGAAACAATTGACAACGGACATTTTTCAAGTCGAAAAATTCCAAGAGCAGAGTCTGTCGAGCAATAGAACAATAAATTGGTTTCCTTTGTATTTACTCAACAAATTTTCACTTAGAGGTTGCATCAAAATGTCAGCCCAAAACCTGTCACGTGTCCCACTAACATTTTCAGACCAGCCAGCGATTTCCAAAGGGCTCGTACACCTGGTGTAGGTGTAGACCAGCGCAGGTGAGAACGGAGAAGGTTGGACTGGTCTAAGCATATTCACGTAGGTTTATATGTTCAAGATCCCAAGCGGGGAACTATTTGGTAAGACCCCGGCCTACTACGATAAAAGGTCAATGTATTCTCATTTCAGACAATGCTGTCTGGGATGGAGTGTTCGAGACTGCATTGAACTATATCTCATATCTTTAATGAGATGGGGCGATCGGTTCAAGTTCACTCTGGATTTCATTCCCAAATAATAGACTAGGTACCTTTTCACAGCTAGGTCGAGTTGAGCGTATGGGTAACGGGGATTTAACCAGGTAACTGTCCCGCTAGAAGTGAGAACTCTATTCCTCTGCTTCTTCAACGCTCAATGGGGAACTGAGACGCTAGTCACGTCAGACACAACATACTGACCAGGACGTCGCGTCAAGGTCAGGCACACCATACTGATCAGCACGTCGCGTCAAGGTCAGGCACAACATACTGACCAGGACGTCGCATCAAGGTCAGGCACACCTTTCTGATCAGCACGTCGCTTCAAGGTCAGGCACAACATACTGATCAGCACGTCGCGTCAAGGTTAGGCACAACATACTGACCAGGGTGTCAGGCCAGGCTCAGGCACAACGTTCTGACCAGGACGTTGCGTCAGGGTCAGGCACAACATACTAATTAGGACGTAGTGTCAAGGTCAGGCACAACATACTGACCAGGACGTCGAGTCAGGGTCAGGAACAACATCCTGACCAGGACGTAGTGTCAAGGTCAGGCACACCATACTGACCAGGGTGTCGGGTCAGGGTCAGGCACAGCATACTGACCAGGACGTCGCGTCAAGTTCAGGCACAACATACTGACCAGGACGTCGAGTCAGGGTCAAGCACAACATACTGACCAGCACGTCGAGTCAGGGTCAGGCACAACATACTGACCAGAACGTCGCGGCAGGGTCATTCACAATATACTGACCAGGATGTCGCGTCAGGGTCAGGCACAACATACTGACCAGCACGTCGAGTCAGGGTCAGGCAGAACATACTGATCAGGACGTCACGTTATGGTTAGGCACAACACACTGACCAGCACGTCGAGTAAGGGTCAGGCACAATATACTGACAAAGAACACTATCTCTCTTCCGTGTAGCAATCACTGGAAACACGCTGTTTTCAGGCTGACTGGCTGGCGAGTTGTAGATCGTCGGGATATTCGTAGTAGCACAACCATCTGAGAACCGAAGCCCACCTTTATCAGCAAGCTTGCGATGTGAGGAGAGCTATTTCAACCCGCCACTTAACGTCCTTTTCTGAGCGCACAAAAGAGCAAACTTACTCATTATGCGTATTAAATAACAACAGGGATCAAGATGCTGAGCAGCGAATGAGCTGCAGTGGTCAGCGACCCATAGCTGACTGCTAGTGTGAGGGCCAGCTAACCATAGCTGCCAAGACCCTTCCACACCTCTACGCAGTGATCCTGGATAACAGGCTGCAGCAGGGCATATTGGCTAAGGAGAAGGGATCGAAGAGGGAATGCTAACTCGGTACTCAAAAAATGTTTGCTGAGTTCGGATGTGTTGGACCGAAAGGTGCAAATATCGCAGTCAAGCTGTAAACTACGACACAACGCATTCCGTTCTCTGTACTACATTCTGCTACTTAAGCCCTTTCAGGGTTTGATAGTGGGAGATTGAGAACGAACGAAGCCAAGCCAAGTCAAGCCAAGCCACGCCAAATAACAACAGAATACTCAATAGTCGCCCCTGAGCCCTACTTACTTGCCCTTCTGTTCCTAAGTTCCCCATTCGGGTCTCGGGGGTTCATATTTGGAAGGCAAGAATATGGCTACCGAACCCCACAAAGGTGAATCGTGGTTTCGTTTCAAGTGAAGCATAAACACCCACAGCAACTGGCCTTATACAGAAGGCTTGGGGCGTGCTCCCTGTAGTGGTGTGGGTCACGCAGACGAAGCCAAGCATAGCACAACTGCCTGAATAACCGCCGCTGCTCACTTACATCAGTATTCTCGGGATGTGAAGAACGCTACTACAGCCCGTCACTTAACACCCTTTTCAGGGACGTTCAAATAGTAACCTGCTCATTGTGGGCATTAAATGACAACAACAACAACAACGGAGGGCCTGTAACTCCCCATTTACAATAGCAATTTTTTCCTATGACGAAGTTGCTATCCCTAAACACAACCTTCTTTAAAAACCGTTTCTGACATACTTGGAATGTTACAGTGATCCTATTGTTTTCAGCCCTGTTATCCGCTGGGGGTCGACTCTACTGCGCATGTCATGCAAACGAGTAGTGAGCACGGCTGACAGCCTTACCATCTGGAAGCAATGCTCAACAGAAATCCTAACCCTATACAAGCACAGGCGGGCTTCCTGTCAGAAGGTCACCTGTAACTGAGAATGTATTCTTCTGGAGTTTAAAATGACACAAAGACATACGATATAACATTCTCTCTCTCTCTCTCTCTCTCTCTCTCTTCTCTCTCTCTCTCTCTCTCTCTCTCTCTCTCTGGGCTTAATGTCCATAAATAGTTGTTTATTCATTAGGTCCTGACTACGTGGTTAAGTACCTTCATTCCTTAGCATTTAAGTGAGGTTATGACAAGATAAGATATCGGCTAGGCACAGTACACTTCTGAGTCACTGAGATCGACACTTGTCCCTCAGATAATGACCTACGGTTAGTCCTAGAGACCCACTTCAATTCCATATGTGCTGTCTATAGAAACATGTCTTGTATTCATTCAGTGGAATATAACTGCTGCAGATCGAATTGAAGATGCAAAATCGAAATAAAGTACAGAAGAAACATATTATAGCAAACAAACCTCTGGTCTATAAGACATATGTATATATATATATATATATATATATATATATATATATATATATATATAGAGAGAGAGAGAGAGAGAGAGAGGCAGTCTTAAATTGATATATATTGTTAACAGGTGGGCGACGAGGATATTGGGTCGCAGTGTAATTAGCAAATGTCACATCCAACCAATACTGGGGACATAAATAGACTACAATGAAGAGAACACAGTCTCGTCGTTCAATTCAGAACAAGTTTCTCTAGATTCAAGTCTCTTTTTTAAAGTCTGTTTAAATTTAAGGTTTGCCTTTCTGGGCTCTACTAGTGAAAGCATATCCTTTCAATCCCAGACCGTAGTCTTTTAGGTTATGACAGGACGTATTAGCTAGTGTATAGATGCGTGTGTGGATATATGTCTGTATTGTGGACGTATTGACCAATGTAAGCATGCGTGTGTGTATCTGTTTGTAATGTGTTCCACTTTGGTGGCTCTGTAGTACACTAATTTTGCCAATCCTGACTGCATTGTAAAGAAGCGGTCACAACGAGAAAAATCCCCGCATCAATCTCCTTCAACATCAGCCCTTGTGCAGTCATTGCTCTCACATTGACGAAATAGACACCTACTGATTGCGTACAGAGGGCCTGCAAAAATCATGAGGAAACAATCCTTACAAGTGCCACCGACAATCACCAATTGACTGTATGGTACAGTAGAACGAGTTGACTTTAGATCCGATGTGAAGTTCTGAAGAGATCGTGGACAGTGTGGGCAGATAATATTCGCCCTACGTAAAGGTTTCATTTTATGGGCATTGTTAGTCTGTCTCAGTCGTTCAGCTGCTACTTGTATGGCTATCTCGCACGACGCCCCGCCTTTACAATGGGATGTGAACCAAGTGGTTCCGGTCTTGTACATCAGCTTCTAAATTGTTGGGTAAAGAGTTATTAGTGCAGCCTTAAGTGTTGGGTAAACAGTTATTAGTGCAGCCTTAAGTGTTGGGTAAACAGTTATTAGTGCAGCCTTAAGTGTTGGGTAAACAGTTATTAGTGCAGCCTTAAGTGTTGGGTAAACAGTTATTAGTGCAGCCTCAAGTGTTGGGTAAACAGTTATTAGTGCAGCCTTAAGTGTTGGGTAAACAGTTATTAGTGCAGCCTTAAGTGTGTCTTTGATGCCCATATTTTTAGCCGCAAGAAGATTATCTGCAAGTGACTCGCTGCTCCTACTGGGGAGTGAGAAAAAGAATAATGCAGAATCATTTTCGCAATCATCGATGAAAGCACAAAACTTAATATCGCTTGATGCACATACAATAAATCATACACGCTAAACGTATGATGTGTGTGGGATTGTCAGATAGACTTGAAAGAAAGATCTAGCAGCAATTCAGCATATAATATAATCAAAAGCAACAACATCACTGCTACTGTTCACTCCAGAGGGAACATAGGCCAAAAACCGCAGTGATCATAACAGCAGGAAAGCTACTTCCAAAAATGTAACTGTTTCTTGAGATTTTGTTTCGTGATGCTTTGATTTGTTGTTGTTGTTACGGATCCAGCATCCAGGCTCTCATCCTTCTGTAACAGTTCCCACCGGAGCAAGGGGAGTTTAGGATGCCTGAACATGTTAAAGCTTAAAGCTACATGAATGCATGTCAAGGTCACTCACTGTCTCAGCAAAGGAGAACAGAGTTGGGTTAAGGAATGTGGACAGGTAGAAACTGACCACTGGCCTTCCGATTTTGGTAGGGGGAGATTGATTGACAGACGAAATTGGCAACGGGGCTTGCTGCGAGAGAATGAGTGACAGGTGTGCAAAGTGTTTCGTTCCAATTGGAATTGAAGATGACCATACCTGAGATCGATTGGTCAAGCTCTGGTCTTGCTTGAGGATATATAACTCGAGACAAAGTTTAGCTCGGGAGGCTGGATGAGAGATGGGGGGCTGGAGAGAGAGAGAGGCTGTATGGAGGAGAGAGAGAGACTGAATGTAGATAGTGTGTTTAACTCACCGACTTAGATAGAGGAGCGATTGATTGACGGTTGGACGAATGTTTAGTGATAGAACAGGATCACTCAAATAGGTGTGTGAGTTTTGCATTAATGGATAATCTGAAAGTGTGTTTGTAAGCAAGGACACATTGTGAACGAGTTATGTCGAGATCGCCCGCCTGAGGGGATTTCAGTGAGGAAGAGTATTTGATAAGGTGTGTTGAAGACGCAGTTAAGGCGATGTGTGTGTGATGCAATTGCAAGGCAATAGAACTGGGTTTTTAGATAGTTGGGAATTCCATCAATAGCTAATGCTTACAATTCCCGTTTTAGTATAATGTTTAGTTAAGATATGTATTATATTGTGTTTGTAATTTCTCTACTCATTCTATGATATGAGTATGATATAATAAATATGCCACCTGATGTGTGATATGTCATTTACTGAGTATGGTCATGATGATGTGGATGAGTGTGAGAATGTTCTAAGTTAGATCACGGCCAAGGCAAACAGTGGGATCTGTTACACTTCGGCCCAATGCCATGTAATGGTATCTGCACGTGTTTATCAGTTGTTCACTAGTGCCATACAAAGTGTTCCATTTTTTTGGCTACCAAAGGAAAAAGCATTTTCCTAACATCGTTGAGCGCTGAGCACACAAAGAGACGATGAACAAGTGTTTCATATGGGTGTGTACACAGCTGGCAATCAGGAGTATGTTGCTGTGAAATTCTGCCCATGTACTTGTTGATTAGATACTTCAGTTAAGACGCTGGATTCTCATCAGCGATGCAAATAAATAGTATCTAAAATGACACCTCGTGCGTGTTCCTCGTGAATCACTGCTATATCTGGTTCTACCACTTTCTATTGCAAAACATCAATTTCATTACTATTTACCTTTCCCTGATACGCTGCTAAACATCTAGTGAAAGATTATCTATCGAAACTTCTCTCTCTTTCTCTCTCTCTCTCTCTCTCTCTCTCTCTTTCTCTCTCTCTCTCTCTCTCTGGGCTACACGAATTTACCTACTTTTCTCTTCGCCGTTTTCAAGAAGGCTGTGTTTTCCTTGTTGCTCGCTGTCGACTAATGTGGACTTGCTTTTCCGATCTTCGCTCTAAAAAATGATTTGGGTTTCCCTAGCTATTTTGCACCCAAAAAGATCTCGACTTGTCTCTCCGATCTTCTCTTTGCAATCTGACTCTCGACTTGTCTCTCCGATCTTCTCTGTGCAATCTGATTCTCGACTTATCTCCGATCTTCTCTGTGCAATCTGATTCTCGACTTGTCTCTCCGATCTTCTCTGTGCAATCTGATTCTCGACTTGTCTCTCCCCTCTTCGCTGTGGAATATCGCGACTTGTTTCTCCGCTCTTCAGTCTCCAATCATCGCTCTAGAATGAATCTGTCCTCCTGAATATCCCCTATCTTGCACCCCAACAGATCTCGACTTGTCTCTTGCCTCTTTGCTGTGGAAAATGATTCTCTCCATGATTTGAGCTCCCATAGCTAGCTATATCTGCCGCTTTTTTCCAGATCAGGAACCTACGTATTTCTCCTTGAGATTTTATAAAAACCAGTTAATAGTATTCGTCACTACTGATCATGCTGTAACAGACGTCTAGACGGATAGGCGTTATGCAAGGTTACGTAGTTTTTAACATCTGCGTGGCTTGGAAACCAACGCTATGCATTCCGAGCATTCCGATGTCCAGAGTTGAGTACGTCTGTACTGGCTAGCTTTGTTTGTTTTAATTCTATAATAAATGACTACTGACTATCCATACTCCTACCTTTTCTAACTTTAATAAAACATGTATAAAATACTTTCTCTAATAAAATCTACACAGCTAAGCTCTGTTACATAGTGAATGAACTTACAACAGTGGGTGGACTGACAGCGACTCATAACTAACAGTGGATGGACTGAAAGCGACTCATAACTAACAGTTGATAAACTGATAGCGACCCATAACTAACAGTTAATGGACTGACAGCGACTCATAACTCACAGGGGATAAACTGATAGCGGCCCATAGCTAGCAGGGAAATGGACCGACAGCGACCCATAGCTAGCAGGGAAATAGACTGACAGCGGCCTGCGGCTCGGCTGGCTACTTACATTAAGGTCAGTGAATCACTTCTGACAACGACCACATCCCGCTTCCAAGAGGCGTCCCTAGAAACAGTCTGCACTAGTTAGTGGTGTAGCCTGGCTAAAAGATAGGGAAGGCAAACCAGGTATCCAAAAAGGTCAGCTGACATCGGATGTGTCTGGCCGAAAGGCATATATATCGCAGCGCCTCTGTAATTTACGGCACAACTTCACAACGACCTTTTCAGGGCAAACGAGAACTATTTTCTTTTCAACGGTTATGCCCTAAATATTGACTGCCCTTATTAAACGCTCAGCACTTATTTAAACCATTCCCATAAACTCGCCATGAAGTAGCAATGTGTGTCAATTTTCATCTTGGATAAAGTTCCCAATTTACAAGGGTAATAGCGTCATTTTTGCAATGCAGAAGTCTTGTAAAGAAAAGCCTTACTAGGTATTTCTTTCAATTACACGTGAGACCGACAAACAGCTGGCTACCAGATCTTTGTTGTGACGTCACATGGGGTTAATAAAGCGTTGCCTGTGCTGCAGAATGGGCAGGTATAAAAAATGGTACCGCCCACCCGACCAGTAAAATTGTTCACGGTCTCACACATCCTCATCACACGTTGACAAAACCAGACTGGGATTGATTGATACGTTATGCAGGTGGGATCAGTTTTACTAAATGCGTATAATTGATTTAGCGATTCCTTAAAATCGTATTGTCAAAGAATTTCCAATTCATACAAAATATTTTATATAATTTATGGGACATTAAAAAAAATAATTACCTATTAATGTTTTAATGATATACAAATCTTTTATATTGGATTCTTCTATTTAAAAATTAGAGTTCACTTGTATTGGGTTCTTTATTAAAATCAATGTTCGTGTGTAACCATTACATTTTGTTAATGCGTATACAACTTCTGTAAGTTTTCTTTTATCATGAGAACAATTTTTAAAAGTAAACTGAAGTTTAATGTTGATATGTTCATTTCCATATAACACTGAAGCATTAGGGTGTAAATGTATTGAAAGTATTGTATTTGTTATGTGATATGTTGTTCATTAAACTGATGTATTTACACTCATTTCCTTTTTTCTTCAACAAAATGGTTTCTAAATTACATTTCCTTTTTAAAAAAACTGATCGCATATTTTTAATTTTTGATAATTTCATGTCGTTCAATGTTTGGTTTCTATGTGCTACTATATTTTTCTGCTAGAACCATTGCTACAGTCAAGTTGGACACATTGCTACAATCAAGTTGGACACATTGCTACAGTCAAGTTGAACACATTGCTACAGTTAAGTTGGATATCAATAAATTTAACACTACAACAAAAATCTCCATTAAAAAAAAATGTTAAGAACTGAAGTGTGTGTGTTCCGAGGGAGGTGGGGAGGGGTGGTGGAATGCAGCATGTCCTACTCGAGCTTCCCTAAATGGCCTATTTTCACAAATAAGGCCAGAAATCACTGTGTGTCGTTCCATTATGTGTTCTAGGTACCCTGCCCATATGGGATAAGTTGACGTATGACAGTTGAGATTTTAGTTGTAAAGAAAAATGCTAGTTTCAAAAATTGTAAACAAATTCATAATTGCTGAAACTGCCGTTTCCTTCTTGACAGAAGACACAAAAAGCTCACACGAACTTCCCAAGTGAATCATGGCCCGACAGAAAACTGGATACGCCCATTTGTCATCCATTCTCTTAGCATAATTATTACCGCTTGCCAAGTTAAGCCATTTCGTAAATTGTTTTTGTGTTGGTTTGTTTGGAAAGTAACTTATATTTAACTTCCTTGATGTTAACACAAATGTCAGATGGAAAACATATTTTCCGATTACTGACACAATTCCTAGAATATGCAACAATTGACCACAAGAGATAAAATGCTGTATTAATTAACAATTTACCACGACAAGAGAGAAAATGCTGTATTAATTAACAATTTACCACCACAAGAGAAAATGCTGTATTAATTAACAATTTACCACCACAAGAGAAAATGCTGTATTAATTAACAATTTACAACCACAAGAGAGAAAATACTGTATTAATTAACAATTTACCACGACAAGAGAGAAAATGCTGTATTAATTAACAGTTGACTCCCCAAGTACAAGGGCAGATGAGCAGAAAGGTGACACTCGAGCAGGGAGTACCCCAAGGGGGAGTACTGACACCCACACTCTTCCTGGTATATATAAACGACATTACAGAGAATATACCAAGGAGAGTCCATAGCTCAATGTTTGCAGACGATCTGGCTATGTGGACCTCTGAAAAGAATCTCACCATAGCAAGAAATCGGATGCAGCAGGCCCTAAAATCGCTGGAAGAGTGGGCGAACTCATGGCTGGTCAAAATAAACGAGGAGAAAACCACATGCACAATATTCTCGCTTTCAATAAAACTCCAAATTACCAAATTAAGTTTAAATGGCAAATTCCTGCAGCCAAACGACAACCCAACCTATCTGGGAGTCACATTTGATCGGCGCATGACATGGAAAAGTCAGATCGAGAGAAACCGAATGAGAGCCAGAGAAAGAATGGCAATCATGAGGAAACTTGCTGGCACAAGCTGGGGAGCAGACGAAGGCATACTAAAGAAAATGTACACTGGAAGAGTGAGACCAGTTCTCGAGTATGGCATTGCGGCATGGACAACAGCAGCAAAGGCGAACTTCGATAAAGTTAGCAAACTTCAAAACTAAGCCATGAGAGTTATAACAGGAGGCATGAAGTCAACGCCAATTGTAGAACTTGAAAAGATTACAAAACTGCAATCCATTACCGATAGAAGAGACTGCAGACCCCAGCTGCAGTCAGAGAAACTCCGAAGACTGACTGACCATCCAATGCCTCAGAGACTAAACAATTTGGGAAATGGGAAACTAAAGCAGAGAAACTTTGCAGAAATAGCTAAAGCAAAGATGCACGAAGATCCCATAAACGCACTAACAACACCAAAACCCATCACTACTGCACGAAAACCTACCTGGAGGCAGGATATTCTTCTAGAGGTGGTAGAAAATATACCAGGTATTGGAAACAAAAACTGCCAGACTGAAAAAGAAAGGATAGATACTACCCTAAGCTTTATATCGAAAAGCTACCCAAGCATGGACTGGACCCATGCATACACCGACGGTTCTGTAACAAACACTACACAGAACGGAGGGTCAGGAGCATTCCTGAACCTACCAAATGGCAGACAAATAACACTGTCATTCGCTACTGGTAAGTACACAAGCAATTTCAGAGCGGAGGCAAAGGCACTGAGGGCGGCAGTGGAAGAAATTGTGACACACAAAGAAAATGAAAGCCATTTAGTCCTGCTTACAGATGCTCTCGCCGTAGTCACAGCGCTAAAAAGCCAGAAAAACACTGAGCTTAATGACTTAAGAGCAGCACTCTGCAAACTGTGCCAGCAGTCCGCACCAAAAAGGGTAGTGGTACAGTGGGTCCCATCACACTGCAACATCCAAGGCAACGAGGAAGCAGACAGACTGGCAAAAGAAGGTGCAAGACTACCACAAACATATATTAGTATGACGTACGAAGAGTCAAAACGGCTTATCAAAGCCAGATACATGACCAAATGGGAAACCGAACATACTGGTTACACCAAAAACGATGCCCATTACCAGTTGAACCGAAGAGAGCAGGTCGTTGTCTTCAGACTTCGCACTGGCCACAATAGACTGAGGTACCACCTATTCAACAAATTGAAGATAGGTGGTACCGACGAATGCCCGTGCGGTACCGGTAAAATGACCGCTGAACATCTGCTGCAGAACTGCCCGACATACGAGGATCAGAGAGAGCAGATGTGGCCATCACCAGTGGAACTGCAAGACAAGCTCTATGGCAGCGGCGACAGCCTCAGGATGACCGCCGCTTTTTTCGAAAAAATAATGGTTACTGTCTGACTGCGTACGAAGAAGAAAAAGAATTAACAGCTGACTCCAAAGAGAGAAAATACTGTATTAATTAACAGTTGACTGCAAAGAGAGAAAATACTGTATTAATTAACAGCTGACTCCAAAGAGAGAAAATACTGTATTAATTAACAGTTGACTCCAAAGAGAGAAAATACTGTATTCTTCTTCTTCTTCTTCGTTGTTCGTTCTCAATCTCCCACTACCAAACCCTGAAATGGTTAGTAGCAGAATGTAGTCCAGAGAACGGAATGCGTTGTGTTGTAGTTTACAGCTTGGCTGCGATATTTGCACCTTATGGTCCAACACATCCGACTTCAGCAATCATTTTTTGAGCACCGGGTTAGCATTCCCTCTTCGATAACTTCTCCTTAGCCAGTCTGCCCTGCTGCAGCCTGTTATCCAGGATCACCATATAGAGGTGTAGAAGGGTCTTGGCAGCTATGGTTCACTGGCCCTGACGCTAGCAGTCAGCTATGGGTCGATGACCACTGTAGCTCGTGCGCTGCTCAGCATCTTGATCCCAAATACTGTATTAATTAACAGTTGACTCCAAAGAGAGAAAATACTGTATTAATTAACAGTTGACTCCAAAGAGAGAAAATACTGTATTAATTAACAGTTGACTCCAAAGAGAGAAAATACCGTATTAATTAACAGTTGACTCCAAAGCGAGAAAATACTGTATTAATTAACAATTTACAACCACAAGAGAGAAAATACTGTAATAATTAACAATTTACCACCACAAGAGTGAAAATGCTGAATTAATTAACAGCTGACTCCAAAGAGAGAAAATACTGTATTAATTAGCAGTTAACCCCAAAGAGAGAAAATACTGTATTAATTAGCAGTTAACCCCAAAGAGAGAAAATACTGTATTAATTAACAGTTGACTCCAAAGAGAGAAAATACTGTATTAATTAACAGTTAACCCCAAAGAGAGAAAATACTGTATTAATTAACAGTTGACTCCAAAGCGAGAAAATACTGTATTAATTAACAATTTACAACCACAAGAGAGAAAATACTGTAATAATTAACAATTTACCACCACAAGAGTGAAAATGCTGTATTAATTAACAGCTGACTCCAAAGAGAGAAAATCCTGTATTAATTAGCAGTTAACCCCAAAGAGAGAAAATACTGTATTAATTAGCAGTTAACCCCAAAGAGAGAAAATACTGTATTAATTAACAGTTGACTCCAAAAAGAGAAAATACTGTATTAATTAACAGTTAACCCCAAAGAGAGACAATACTGTATTAATTAACAGTTGACTCCAAAGAGAGAAAATACTGTATTAATTAACAATTTACCACCACAAGAGAGACAATACTGTAACAATTATCGTGAAACGACCAACCGTAAAACTGATAAGCGACATTAAGGTCAGGAATGTGTGCAGATCCTTCATCTACTGTGCAGCAGATGCGGTACACGATAATAATGAATACGTTCCTTAAAGTTGGCGTGTGTCAGAAAACAGATGAATGTTACTGTTGACTTTTGTAAGGGTCGTTATTATTGTTGGGTTTGTTGCCGCGGTACTGTATGGTGAACAATAGAGTAGTCTCTCAACTCGTTCATGGCTTGCTTCGGTTTACCCATATTTACAAAACATGTATCAAACTTTACTATGAGTTAATTTACTTTAACGTCTTTATACTAATTTAGAAGACTCTACATAGTCTGTATACAACCAGTTTCTTTCACACTTTAGTTAAAGACGGTATCAAAGAAAGACGTTGTTCACCAAAATCCGTAGATCTGAAGTCATTGTATATATGTCTGACATTTAGATACATAAAATTAAAATAAGGCGACGTACAGTGCGGCACTGTGGATATATAGTGTTAAAACATAAAGTGAATAAACAAATATTAATAACGGGTATGGTCAGATACCGCACCGAGACAAAAACACAAAGGAAGTCTATGTTACGACTAATAGGCCTTCATCGGGGATAGCGAACATTTACGTATTCATCCCTTCATCTATATTCGTTAGTTCATTGTTGTTGTTGTTCATTGTTCCTGATGAGGGCCTTTTGATCGGAACGTCGGTTTCGTGTGTGTCCTCGTGTCAGTGTGGTATCTGACCAGACCCATTAAAGTAACACAAAAAACGATGCCTATTACCAGTTGAACAGAAGAGAGCAGGTCGTGGTCTTCAGACTTCGCACTGGCCACAATAGACTGAGGTACCACCTATTCAATAAATTGAAGATAGGTGGCACTGACGAATGCACATGCGGTACTGGGAAAATTACCGCTAAACATTTGCTGCAAAAACTTCCCGACATACGAGGATCAGAGAAAGCAGATGTGGCCATCACCAGTGGCAACACTAGACAAGCTCTATGGCAGTGTCGACAGCCTCAGGATGACCGCTGCTTTTTTCGAAAAAATAAAGGTTGACGTCTGACAGCGTACGAAGAAGAAGAAGAAGAAGAAGAAGAAGAAGAAGAAGAAGAAGAAGAAGAAGAAGAAGAAGAAGAAGAAGAAGACCCACTAAAGAAAATGTTTTCACTGATTTTTGTTACACTAGATCAATAAGCATGATATATGTTACTGAGTATGGAAGTGTAGAAAGCATGTTCTACACGGCATCGGGTGAAGAAAAGAAGAATTAGAACAACACAGAGAAGATGTAGAACATGCGCAAGTATGGAATGAGTGAAAGTAGAAGGTGGAGATTTAGAATTGCTGTTGATGTTGTTGCTGATGTTGTTGTTGATGTTGTTTATGCTGTTGTTGATGTTGTTGTTGATGTTGTTGTTGATGTTGTTGTTGGTGTTGTTGATGTTGTTGTTGCTGATGTTGTTGTTGGTGTTGTTGTTGATGATGTTGTTGGTGTTGTTGTTGTTGCTGATGTTGTTGTTGATGTTGTTGTTGATGTTGATGTTGTTGTTGATGTTGCTGTTATTGTTGTTGGTGTTGTTGTTGATGTTGGTATTGATGTTATTGCTGATGTTGTTGTTATGAATTTGTTGTTGTTGATATTCATGTTGTTTATGTTGTTGTTGATGTTTTTACTGATGTTGTTGTTGGTGTTGTTGTTGGTGTTGTTGTTGATGTTGTTGATGTTGTTGATGTTGTTGTTGTTGTTGGTGTTGATGTTGTTGTTGATGTTGTTTATGTTGTTGTTGATGTTGTTTATGTTGTTGTTGATGTTGTTGCTGATGTTGTTGTTGGTGTTGTTGTTGATGTTGTTGTTGATGTTCTTGTTGATGTTGTGGTTGATGTTGTTGTTGATGTTGTTGCCGAATACCCACGTTGAGCAAGTTTATTCTTTTGTGCATCCTGAAAAAGGCGTTACGTGGCAGAGTGCAATAGCTTTTCTCACATTCCAATCGGGCTGATGAAGGTAGCCTGGGGGTCCTTCAGCCGGTTGTGGTGTGGTTGGTTTCATCTGTGTTTCGCTTATTACTACGGGGAACACGTGGATTCCCACCTCGTTGGCTAGGCTTCCAGAGAGAACTGTATGGAAGTGAGGTCTTGTCTTGGTTATTATATTCACCCGACCCTTATTAACATTGTCTTGGGATCAAGATTCTGAGCAGCGCATGAGCTGCAGTGGTCAGCGACCCATAGCTGACTGCTAGCGTCAGGGCCAGCGAACCAGAGCTGCCAAGACCCTTCTACACCTCCACGCGGTGATCCTGGATAACAGGCTGCAGCAGGGCATACTGGCTAAGGAGAAGGGATCGAAGAGGGAATGCTAACCCGGTACTCAAAAAATGCTTGCTGAAGTCGGATGTGTTGGACCGAAAGGTGCAAATATCGCAGTCAAGCTGTAAACTACAACACAACGCATTCCGTTCTCTGGACTACATTCTGCTACTTAAGCCGTTTCAGGGTTTGGTAGCGGGAGATTGAGGACGAACGAAGAAGAAGAAGAACAATGTCTCAGCAGCATGTTTTGCCTGGCCAGGCGTCAAGCTCCTCTCCCTATTTAGGTTCGTGAATGTGGACATTCGCCATTAAACTTGGCTGCTAAGCGTTGGCAATATCAGACAAAAACTAATAGCTATTCAGCTGTTATTACTCAACAATTAACACTTTATCCTAGCACGTCCAATAAACTGGATATGAAATTAGATGTATGTTCATCTACATCTTTGATTATGATACTATAAGTACACATATGTAAATGGCGCTCGTTTTTTGTCAAGTCTAAATTCGTGTCGTAGAGAAATCCTTACCAAACTGTTATTTCAATTTTACGTTCAGCCAGCAAAAAGCGGTGTCGCAAGATCCTTGATGTGACGTCACTGTGTTTTGGTAGGGTTACCTTAGCTGCGAGATGCGCACGTATAAAACAGTCCCGCCGGCTCGACACGGCCCAGATAATTCACCGTCCCATCCAGCTTCATCACCCTGTGACAAAACTAGATTGAGATTGACACTTTTACAGGTGGGATCCGTTTAACCTAATGTCCTATAATTGGTCTACACATCACTTAAAACAATATTGTGAAATAAATATCATTTTCTTAAATCGCTACAAAATATTTGACTAAATGTGAAGAAAATTATATTTTTCTGCTCTCTTTTAATCCTTTATGCTGTTCAAATTTTGATGTTTGGATTTTCTATTTGAATAGGAGTTAACATTTATTGTTTTTCTTTCCGATAATTATGCGTGTGTTTTCATTACATTTTGCTAATATATGTATACTTCTTCTTCTTCTTCTGCGTACACAGTCAGACAGTAACCATTATTTTTTCGAAAAAAGCAGCGGTCATCCTGAGGCTCTCGCCACTGCCATAGAGCTTGTCTTGCAGTTCCACTGGTAATGGCCACATCTGCTCTCTCTGATCCTCGTATGTCGGGCAGTTCTGCAGCAGATGTTCAGTGGTCATTTTACCAGTACCGCACGGGCATTCGTCGGTACACCCTATCTTCAATTTGTTGAATAGGTGGTACCTCAGTCTGTTGTGGCCAGTGCGAAGTCTGAAGACAACTACCTGCTCTCTTCGGTTCAACTGGTAATAGGCATCGTTTTTGGTGTAACCAGTATGTTCGGTTTCCCATTTGGTCATGTATCTGGCATATATGTATACAATCTGTGAGTTTTCCTTTATCATGAGAACAATTCGTAAAAGTCATTTGAAGTTTAATTTTGATATGCACGTTTAAATATAAAAGCCGCAACACTGTGTAATGTGTTTATTTATGTATGCTTTTTGTTCAGTTTTATTTTGTTAATTAAAGTTTAATATTTGTTTCTTTTTCTCTTCAACAAAATGGTAAGTTATATTTCGTTTTAAAAAATACGTGTATTTTTTAACGTTGTTATTTACAGATAATTTCATGTTTTACTATACGATTTTGTTTCTTTATGCGTACATATTTTGTCAGAATCATTTCCACAAAAAAGGTGGATACAAATAAATTAAACATTAAAACAACATTCTTAACTAAACAATTGTTCAGGACCGTTGTGTTTGTATGTCGGCATAATGATGCCATACGCTTTCGTTCCCGCCCCCACTACCAAATATCATAGTTATTCCAGAGAATACTGTGCATCACGATCTTTATAGGTACTCCGTCCACATGAGATAGGTTGACATGTCACAGTTGGGATTATATAGGTACACTGTCCACATGAGATAGGTTGACATGTCACAGTTGAGATTATATAGGTACTCTGTCCACACGGGATAGGTTGACATGTCACAGTTGGGATTATATAGGTACACTGTCCACATGGGATAGGTTGACATGTCACAGTTGGGATTATATAGGTACTCTGTCCACATGGGATAGGTTGACATGTCACAGTTGGGATTATATAGGTACTCTATCCACATGAGATAGGTTGACATGTCACAGTTGGGATTATATAGGTACTCTGTCCACACGGGATAGGTTGACATGTCACAGTTGGGATTATATAGGTACTCTGTCCACATGGGATAGGTTGACATGTCACAGTTGGGATTATATAGGTACTCTGTCCACATGAGATAGGTTGACATGCCATAGTTGAGATTATCTTAACTAAACATAAATACTGCTAGCTTTGATATTCGTAACAAATTCCAATTATGTGAAACTGTCGACTAGATAAATATTACCACAAAAAAAACTGCAAATGAGCTGCTCATGTGATTCATCGCGTCTTTGAAAACTGGCAACGCATTTATTTTTAATCAATTCTCTTTGCATAATTGTATTCGCTGCCCAAGTTAAGTCAGTCGGTAAATTGTTTTGTTGTAGAGTACATAAATAGTTAGCCTCCTGAATATTAAAACAAATTTCATTTGAAAAAGAACATTTGATGATTATGGGTAAAATTGCTGGAAATGGAAGCTGCTGACAATAAAAAGAGAAAAGACTGTAATTTTTTTTCAATCTGGACTACCAACCGTCGAACTGATAAGCAATAATGAGGTCAGAAAGTAGCGTACATACGTGATACACATAGATAATGATTAATTAAATGTAGTGGCGAATTAGATAGCAGAAGTATGGCCATCACCAGTGCCAACACTAAACAAGCTCTATGGCAGTGTCAACAACCTCAGGATGACAGCTGCTTTCTTCGAACAAATAAAATTTGACGTCTGACAGCGTACGAAGAAGAAGAAGATAGCAGAAGGCACTTGTTGCTGGGTTTTGTTAGCGGCGTCACAATTGGTCTATTTTTTTACGTACGTTGGCCTAGTGATCAGGTGGTGTGGGTTAGACTCCGGACTCCACCGTCTTTTTCACGGATGCTTGATGCAGAGTCCCCTGCATCTCGTAGTCGCCCCCTAGTCGCCTTGTTCTTGACTTGCCACTGGGGTCGGGTGGCTCGAGACGAGAGAGTGAGGATAAAAAGTAGCGTAGATAATCCTTACTAAAAATAGCGCTAGCAAAATAAATTATGCCATCATCGTCTACGATGGATGGCGGTCTTTGCCTTTTTGTAGTGAAATAGGGTGCTGTTCTGTGACTCCTTCATGGTCTGCTTCGGGTTATCAAGCTGTACATAATTGGTTGTAAACTCTACTTCGAGTTAGGGAGGGCAATGAAACAAAGAAGGACGTTGATCACCATAATTTGTAAAGTTGAAGACGTTGCATTTTAATGACCCCAGCACGATGGTTCTTAACTGGGCGTATCCGTAATGTTGATCACGACAAACCAGTTCTCGAGGTTGTCATGACACCTAGAAATGTGGTGACAAACATGTTAGGACCGGTGTAATATTTACTCAAACAGTTTGCCTCATCGCGGTGTTGTATCCTTATCATCCAGTAACTAACATGTTAGAGCCGGTGTTGTATCCTTATCATCCAGTAACTAACATGTTAGAGCAGGTGTTGTATCCTTATCATCCAGTAACTAACATGTTATAGTCGGTGTTGTATCCTTATCATCCAGTAACTAACATGTTAGAGCCGGTGTTGTATCCTTATCATCCAGTAACTAACATGTTAGAGCCGGTGTTGTATTTACTCAAACAATTTTCCTCATCACGGTATTGTATCCGTATAATCCAGCACGATGTATGGCTCCTTCATTGTTGACCTGGTTTCTAGATCCTAAGGAAATGTGCAACATTTAGTATATGGGAACCAAATACCGAGCATTTGTTATTGTTTGTTGTCGAAGCCTGTCATACTGAATTCTTCACATTTGACATGACGAGTTGTCTCTGATGGTTGTAATGGCATTTGTTGCGTCCGATGGCGAACGGAATAGAGTAAACCTAGAATTCCCTCGCTGCAGTGTAATTCACGTATGTACAGAAGTCTCGCCAGTAATCATACTTCGTCTCCGAACTGTCCCCAACAGAATGAGTCACTAGCTGCGCACACATTCAAGATAGATACAAGCAGTCTATTTAACTGTGCCCTGAAAGAAATGACAGCAACGCATGTACTTCATGACTTCCCCCAGCACGGAGATCTGAGGGTAGGACCGCTAATTGTATTATGCCCAGTTCTCAGTCTGAAGATGACGGTTTGCTCTTCTCTGGTTAAATCAAAATGGATGTCTTCGTTTCGAAAGTGATCAACCCATCCTCCCCTGATGTTCGCCTTAATTATGATTGTTCCCTCATTAAACGTGATGCTGATGTCTGTTTGTGAGGAAGCTCGTCCACACTTTGCTAGATTACCTACAGCCTCATCACGATGGAAGGGGATCCATTGAATGTCCAACGTGTGGGTGTTCTGCTGAGAGTTGTGTCTACATGAATTCTTCATGACCTCCATCTTTATGTTGATCTGCCAAAACTGACAAGGCATCAGTCAGGAATATTATGTTTTCTTGATGTGCATCTACACCTAGGATTACAAGCTCAGCAGTGCCTTTACTTTGGTACGGAGCATGTTGGAAAATACTAACGTTTTTATTTCTTCTTTGGTCCTTAGTCTATAATATACCTCATCACTTTCACTGAAAGTGACTTTGTTAGGTAAGCAATGTTTGGAATCGACAAGGGTTGAGTGTTGTCATCAAGTTATATATGTGTCGTGATGCAGTGCTAATTACTCTTATGTATGACTGCGAAACATGGACATACATTTCAGACAACTCCGTCATTTCGATTTCAGCTGTCTCCGCAGAACAGAAGAAACATTCCAAAGAATCTTGAAAAAATAGATATGAAACCTTTCAACATCAATATCACATCTCCTTACTATCAAGACACACTCGCACAGAACCGTCTCCCCCCGCACACTAACACAAGGTTCTCAGTTCGCAGAGCATAATTTCATCCCTGAGACACAGAGAAACCAAGCTACGCGAAAGAACAGAAGTCTCGACGACCCTATCACCAACTCCTCACATGCGTGTCTTCCTTGCTAAGATATGACTCCACAGTTAAGGGAGATCTTATCTCGCGGCATACATCTGATGATGTCACCCGTATTCACTTTCGATTGAGCAACTATTATGCCTAAGCCCATAAGTGAACTGCCTGCTAGCACTCATGATCTCCATTGTGGCTTTTGACTGACTAATGCACCCTATAGAACGTAGAACGCGGGAATACACATTTCATTGTATTAAGCTCGCAGGGAAGGAAGGTTAAAGGTTAAAGGCGGTTAGGGGCATTAACCGACCGTCGCAGCTCGAATTCGAACCTCGACAGTCTGAACACGAGGCAAACGTCTTGACCACTTCGCCACAGAGACCCACATGGCAGGGGAGAAGGAGGGGAAACATTTAAATTGTCAATGTGTAATTTCAAACACACACACACGGGGAACACACTCACATACACACGGAACTCACACTTATTTCAAATAAATAAGTAAAGACTTAGATAAAGGATCCCTCAACTTTAACCTTTTTTTAAAGACTTAGGAAAAGATGGTCATATTGAATTTTGCGAAGGATTAGGTTTACGGTTAGGGTTAGAGCATGGATAATGCCATGCTGCTATAGAAACTGGGTGCAGCTCTCCTTATCATGGACCAACGTTGACAGCTTCAAGAAGTTCTCGTCTTTTCTCGCAGAATGTTTGACACCCACAACAGTTAAAAAGTGGACTATTCTGTGACGTCACTATCTCAAATTGTTACAGAGGCAATACGTCGAAGGACTGAAACACTTGGTTGGTCAGCCCGGATGTGGGGGTTCCTGTTGATAATATTGTCTAACACGGTACATGTATTTCTCTCTGTGAACACAAGTTTCAGGTCTCTCTACAAGAGTTGTACGTAAATATGGCGTTGGTGAGAGGATTGTTTAGGGTTCTGCTAAGAGTTCCCCAACAAGATAAATGGGTGTCTCACCAAAGAATTGCTAGGGATCCCCTACGGATGTTGGACTAGGGGAGGGGGTCTGTGGGATCAGCCAGGGAGTTGGGCTAGGGGTTAGGCTGGGGGTTCAGCTAGGGGAGGGGGTCTGTTGGATCAGCCAGGGAGTTGGGCTAGGTTGGGGGTTCAGACCTGGGGTTCAGCTTTTGGGCTAGAAGTTGGGCTTGGAGTTCCGCTAGGGGGTTTGACTAGGGGTTTGTCTGGGGGTTCAGCTAAGGGGGTTGGGCTAGAAGTTGGGCTGGGGGTTCAGCTAGGGAGTTGGGCTAGGGGTTAGGCTGGGGGTTTAGCTAGGGGAGGAGGTCTGTGGGATCAGCCAGGGAGTTCGGCTAGGTTGGGGGTTCAGCCCTGGGGTTCAGCTTTTGGGCTAGAAGTTGGGCTTGGAGTTCCGCTAGGGGGTTTGACTAGGGGTTTGTCTGGGGGTTCAGCTAAGGGGGTTGGGCTAGAAGTTGGGCTGTGGGTTCAGCTAGGGAGTTGGGCTAGGGGTTAGGCTGGGGGTTTAGCTAGGGGAGGGGGTCTGTGGGATCAGCCAGGGAGTTGGACTAGGGGTTAGGCTGGGGGTTCAGCCGTGGGGTTCAGCTTTTGGGCTAGAAGTTGGGCTAGGGGTTCCGCTAGGGGGGTTTGACTAGGGATTTGTCTGGGGGTTCAGCTAGGAGGGTTGGGCTAGAAGTTGGGCTTGGGGTTCCGCTAGGGGAGTTTGACTAGGGGTTTGTCTGGGGGTTCAGCTAGGGGGGTTGGGCTAGAAGTTGGGTTGGGGGTTCAGCTAGGGAGGTTGGGCTATAAGTTGGGCTAGGGGTTTTCCTAGGGGGTTTTGACTAGGGGTTTGACTTGGGGTTCCACTAAGAGGGTTTGACTATGGGTTAGGCTGGGGGTTCAGCTAGGGGGGGGGGGGGGGTTGGACTATGTGTTGGGCTAGAGGTTTCACTAGTGACAGTAACAAAATTAATAAACATGTTTTTCTTTTTTTTGTAACATTTTCGCTCCAGGCGCAATTTGACTGCGTTGTCATAGTCAATGTTCTTGGTTTTGGCTCTAGGTACGAGAATGTGTTGATATTTGATGACATATGCACCACATGATTTGTGTGGTATATAACGACTGAAATGTCTCTATCACATTGATTCGAGACCAGAAATCGCCTCGTGTGTGTTAATCTCAAGATTGATCGCAATTTTGTTTGAGTGCAGCATCAAACACGCACAAGTTACACATTGAAGGTCAACATTTCATTTCTTGCGTAAACTTTAAAATCAAAGAGCTTCACCACTACAATGTCCACAGCTGTGATCAAGAAAATAACACATGTGTATACCATGGCAACTACCAGGCTTACATTTGGGCCTGATTCTATGACAGATCCTGATAATGTTGTTTTCGTCAAATTTTTGTTTAAGACTTCATGCCCGTTATCAAGGAAAATTACTAGGAAGGAAGTTAGGAGGTCTTACCAATATATCGTACTTGACACCGTAACCCGTCACCAAGGAAACGTCAGTAGTTACATGAATGGCGTCCAACAATCTCAGCACTATTTTTACGCAGCATAGTCAAACCTCTGAATGAGGTCTAGCTAGTTTGTGCATTTGGGGGGGGGGGGGGGGGGTAGGAGGGGGGGGGGGGTGGGAGGAAAGTGTATTCGTTTTAGACACATATGCATAGTGGAGCCCGCATTTATATTTAGATATAGGTCTTTGTGGTGGTTGTATGTCGGCGGGAGTTGGCCTTGTTAATCCTACCTGGTAACTGAACCAACAGTTTGGATCATTAAATTCTAGTTTGCCTTCACCAAATGAATACCGTTCAGATTGTATTCACAAGTGTGCTTGATACTGCTCGGATTGTTAGCCTTATACATAGGCATACACGAGCATTGGCTTCCAGTGTCATTCTTGTTGTTGTCTGTTGTTGTTGTCTGTTGTTGTTATTGTTGTTGTATGTTGTTGTTATTGTTGCTGTCTGTTGTTATTGTTGTTGTCTGTTGTAATTATAGTCTGTAGTTGTCTGTTATTGTCTGTTGTTGTTGTCTGTTGCTGTTGTTGTTTTCTGTTTTTTGTTGTCTGTTGTTCTTGTTGTTGTCTTTTGTTGTCTGTTGTTGTTGTCTGTTGTTTTTGCCTGTTGTTGTTGTCTGTTGTTTTTGTCTGTTGTTGTTGTTGTCTGTTGTTTTTGTCTGTTGTTGTTGTTGTCTGTTGTTTTTGTCTGTTGTTGTTGTTGTCTGTTGTTTTTGTCTGTTGTTGTTGTTTTTGTCTGTTGTTGTTGTTGTTGTCTGTTGTTGTTATTATCGTTGTCTGTTGTTGTTATTGTTGTTGTATGTTGTTCTTGTCTATTGTTGTTGTTGTATGTTGTTGTCCTTTCTTGTTGTTGTCTGTTGCTGTTGTTGTTGTCTGTTGCTGTTGTTGTTTTCTGTTTTTTGTTGTCTGTTGTTCTTGTTGTTGTCTTGTGTTGTCTGTTGTTGTTGTTTGTTGTTTTTGCCTGTTGTTGTTGTCTGTTGTTGTTGTTGTCTGTTGTTTTTGTCTGTTGTTGTTGTTGTCTGTTGTTTTTGTCTGTTGTTGTTGTTGTCTGTTGTTTTTGTCTGTTGTTGTTGTTGTCTTTTGTTTTTGTCTGTTGTTGTTGTTGTTGTCTGTTGTTGTTATTGTTGTTGTCTGTTGTTGTTATTGTTGTTGTATGTTGTTCTTGTCTATTGTTGTTGTTGTATGTTATTGTCCTTTCTTGTTGTTGTCTGTTGCTGTTGTTGTTGTCTGTTGTTGTTGTTTTTGTTGTCTGTTGTTGTTGTTGTGTTTGTCTGTTACTGTTGTTGTTGTTGTCTGTTGCTGTTATTGTTGTTGTCTGTTGTAATTATCGTCTGTTGTTGTTGTCTGTTCTTGTCTGTTGTTGTTAATGTCTGTTGTTGTTGTCTGTTGCTGTTGTTGTTTTCTGTTTTTGTTGTCTGTTGTTGTCTTTTGTTGTCTGTTGTTTTTGTCTGTTGTTGTTTTTGTCTGTTGATGTTGTATGTTGTTGTTGTCTGTTGTTGTTGTATGTTGTTTTTGTCTGTTGTTGTTGTTGAATGCCCACAATAAGTAGGTTTACTGTTTTCTGCGGCCTGAAAAGGACGTTAAGTGGCGGCTTGTCGTAGCTTCCCTCTCATGAGGAGCGTGCTGGTGACGGTGGACCGGGGTCCTCCAGGCGGTTGCGTTATGTTTGTCTTCATCTTCGTGTCGCTCATAACTACGGGGATCACATCGAGCCTCACCTTGTTAGGCAGACTGTTGTCCTCGACAGCAGCCCGTTTCCAGGACGACCAACGAGGAGGTCAGGTGAGGGTCTTGGTCAGTATATTTCTCCTGACCCTGGCTAACATTGTCTGATCGATACGTTTTGCATGACCAGACGTTAGCGTCATCGTCACGTCTGTTGTTGTTCGGAGGTACTCGTCATGAGTGCATGCGCTTGTTTTCTTTGGTGGCTGGTTACAGAGGTGGGTACTTGCGTCTTAATTCACCCCAAACAGAGTTCTCTGGATTCTCATCGTACGTATTTGACAGCTGGTGACTGTAACGGGACATTCCATTTCGATTTAAGAGGAGGACAGTTCGATATAATTTTATTAAAATATATAAGTTACGACTTTGATCGAATAGAAGTGTAAAGCAGATACTACCTCTAACCCTACCCCTAACCCTACCCATAATCCTAATCATAATTCTAACCCATAAAATGCATGTTTGACACCCCAATAGTTTAAAAGTGGACTATTCTGTCACGTCACTACCTCAAAATCCGGTGCTATAAATATATTTTGTTTGGGATGAAGTAAGGCGCAAGTGCCCAGATGTGTACAAAAGAAGATGGATCTTCCTGGCTATACATTAATTGTTGGTTCCACATTAGAATCAATGCTATGGAAATCACAGTGTCGAAACCTACTCCGTTCTCGAGGCTGCTGTAACACAGGGCCGACGATCTAGTCCGAGGGTAGGTAACTTGTTGTTGAGGGCCCACATTGAGTTAGTTTACTCTTTTATGGGCCCTGAAAAGGGTGTTAAGTGGCAGGTTGCAGTAGCTTTCCTCACATCCCGAGCGTGCTAATGAAAGTAGACCGGGGTTCTCCAGGCTGTTGTGCTTTGCTTGACTTCATCTATGTGTCACTCACTACAACGGGGATCACGTAGGTAGGTAGCCCACAAAGGCACCAACTGTCCATAAAAAGAATGCATGCAATGTGCGTGATATCCTTCCGATTTGACCTAACCAGAGTCCATGATGGAGAGGTGTGTTTTCCATTCTTGATGTCCATGGCTTGCTTTAAGAGCGGGTAAGCGGGAGCGTCTCAAAATAGGAACATTGGGTTTCGAAAAGGGTGAAATTTTTGATCCGATCAATGACCGCTTCTTAGAAGGTTTATACTGCACTCCATCAACTGGTAATCCAAAGGCTTCTTACCTTTTAATTCAAGTATGGACAGAGCAGTGAATAGTGCCCGAAGGACCGAACTCGAGTGTATAGAACCGTCGAGCTATGAGAACAATGAGTATCAGTACCATTCGCAACCTGATGAAAGAAAATTAGCATCTATGGGTCTGTCCGCAGTGCAGTGCGTCGAATCTTAATAATTGAAAGGTACAGAACAGACACACATAGACTTAGATTAATGTTTTCATGAAATTCAGTCAGTACTCGTACATAATTTATAGCGACAAGCAATAGCTGTAAACTGACCGTACACTAAGCACAACGCTGGCTGGTACACTTATTGTCCTATCAGAGTAATTTATTTATTCTATTTGTACTTTCAGATTGTTGTGGAATTTGGACTCGCATCTGCAGTCTGCGATTGACAAACAAAGAAAGAACTGGTTACGGATTCAACAAACATTATAATCTGTTCCAAACAAGGTGAACAGTCTGACTTTATATTGAAAGTGTGGTCACATCTATCCAAGATTGGATCTTTACGGTGGATATTTCTTCACTGAAGATCATTAAGTGTAAAAGGGCCGTTTTGTTTTCAATTTCGTGTTAGATCAACCTATACAAGAAAATGCCTTTCCAGCACGGGCTATTTGGATGCTTCGACAACTGTGGACTGTGTGTCATCACCTACTTCGTACCTTGCTACACCTTCGGGAAAAACGCCGAAGCAGTTGGCGAGGACTGTATAATCTGCGGGTTGTTGTACATGGTACCTATTGCTAACTTAATCCTACACATCATTAACAGAGGCAAGATCAGGAATCATAAGGGAATAGAAGAGAACTTTGTCTCAGACATTCTTTCGGTCTGGTGTTGTCCCTGCTGTGCACTGGTACAAGAGGCCCAGGAGGTACAGGTGCCAAGTGGCGTACACATTGAGCGCCGCTAAATACGTTCTATTCAGTTAGCAAGTCCTTCCAAAACAAATTGTAATTGTTTTCTTAAGCACGTCCATGCGTTTTGATGGTTTGAAAATGCCCTTATTGTATACATATGAAAATGATTAAGGAAACGTGTGCATCTATTTTATTTAGTCTAAAACAAATCACACTGAATATATCACTAGTATTTCCATTATCCATTGTAAATCTGGAGTAATGAGTTTCCTATGATATACTGAAATGTAATATGTAGTATATTATTGTATTTACTTATAGGATCCAACTAAGTGGCATCAAGCGAACCAGAATATAATCAGCATGCCATTTCTTGACATACAGGAAATTCTTCGGCTTGTTCGGCGTTCGTCTGTTGACAAAGACGTTGTGATGTCTCTTAGTTTGCAGCAAAGTTGCAATTTCTGCGTATTTTTCTGCACATCTGGTTTTAGCACAACCCTCTAAAGCGGGTTTCCCTTCCCTCTTTGATCCTTACCCTATATGCCATCTCACATGAGTGCAATCTGTTTACAGGGGGCTACTTGGAGACTCATTCACTGATGTGTCTTTGGTCCCTTTTGCATGATTGAAGACGCGTCAAAGACAGTGCAGTGTAATAATATATCCCACATTTTTACTGCTGCTGCTGCAACATTATATTCTTTTCTTCTTATTGTTATCCTTCTTTCTCTTATTCTTCTTTTCTGTTTCTTCTCGTTTAAGTTCCACGAGAAGCATATGGCCACCACTTTAGACAGACGTTTGCAGGAAACCCACACCAAAGCATTTTGTTGTACTTGAAATTGCACAGTTAATTTGCAAACAGGTAAAGGAAGTGCATTGTCTGGCCTCACTGCCTCCATCAACGTCAGAAGCGTACATCTCCGCTGCAGCTACAGTTGGAATGTTCCAGCCACATCAATGTCCAGGTCTTTGTTTTCATTCCTTCAGTTAAATGGAAAAGTCTTCTCATTATGTCTAGAGATGTTAAAACTTGAGCCTGTCACAGCTTCGATTCCGTCACAGTGATTGTGTCATTCTTTGCTCTCTCTACTTGTTAGCTGCTCTTTTTATTATTCACTTTACAAGAAAACTGCGTTATATATTTTTATTTCACTTTAAAAAATTGTGTTTGTGTATGCATGTGAAACATCATGTTTTAAGTAAGAATGATCAATTTTATCAATATAATCCTGATTAGCCACTAACATCGATTTCTTCTTTCTCTTTTTCCTCTCTTCTTCTTTTCCTTTGCATTCTTTTTTCTGTAAATTCTTCTTCTTCTTCTTCTTCTTCTTCTTCTTCGTCTTTCACTAACAGAAAGCACTTGTTAGCCCACAGAGCTTGCCCAAAAATGTATGTGGTACAGGGAGTACTTTAACAGAAGATTTGTATAAATTGTTTTCTTAATTTCTATTTTAAACTATTATTTAAACAACGGAACTAAGTTTAAAAATTACATTTCAATGACTGGGCCTAAACCTGACAAAATACCGCATGAACATAACGCTGAAAAGCAGTAAATGAGGTCTTGACGTAATCACATTAGACAGACATTCCTCGGCCCAGTTTCAGCAACTCAGCTTGCATTTAGGCAACCTCACTCAGAATCCGTCCTTTCATCTCAAACTTGTATTTTGAGAACACGTAATACATACTTTCCAACGTGTAGCATTTAAAAAGACATGGTTCTCTATCTACCATCTCCAACCTGTTTTAAATGCCAACATGGTCTACAAAACCTGTATAATTTTGCTATGTAACAACTTGGGGCATAAATAAAATAATTTGGGGAATAAGGTGTTTTTTTTAAAGAAGCAGCTGAAAGACGAAATTATTAAAGAAAAATAGTCCTAGCCCTATGTGGTACAACCATGGCGACCGTTTCCCATGACGCTGCTGGTTAAGACCAGATGAACAAGACGGTAGTGAGTCTAGGAATGTTAGATGACATATCTGTATATTTTTGCTTTGGGGGATGAGAGGTGGGGTGGAAGGTGTTTTGATTAAAGCTGTTTAAACATACTTGATCCTATGCAAAGTTTGAATAGTAGAGCTTCATCGTGGATATGTGATTTAAGGACTAGTGCGTGAATATGTGATGTGTTGTTTATGTGTGTGTGAATATGTGATGGGAAGTTTCTGTATGAGGCTTGATGTGAGAATGGGTTATATGAGGCGTGTGTGTAAACGTTTTATGTGAGGTTTACAGTGTGAATATATAACATGAGGTCTGTATGTATGTGAATATATGAATGTGTGACGAAAGTTTTCGGTGTGAATATGTGATCGGAGGTTTGTGAGTAGGAATATGTACTACGAGGTTTATGGGTGAATGTGTGAAATGGGATTTGTGTGTGTGTGGATAAATGATTTAAGCGTTGGTATGTTAATATGAGATGCGAAGTTGAAGAGTTTGAAGATGCGATGTGAAATTTATATGTGTGAGATGGGATCTGATGACAAGTGTGTTGATAAATGATGTGCGAATTGTATGCGTTAATAAGTGATGTGCGATTTGTGTGTGTTGATAAGTGATGTGCGATTTGTATGTGTTGATAAGTGATGTGCGATTTATATGAGTTGATAAGATGTGCGATTTGTGTGTGTTGATAAGTGATGTGCGATATGCGTGTGAATGTGTGATGTTAAGGTCACTATGTGAGTATGTGTGGGGTGAGTGCAAGTATGTGATGTGTGGAGTGAGTGTGAGTATGTGATGTGTAGAGGCAAGTGAGTGTGAGTATGTGATGTGTGGAGTGAGTATGAGTATGTGATGTGTGGAGTGAGTGTGAGTATGTGATGTGTAGAGGCAAGTGAGTGTGAGTATGTGATGAGTAGAGTGAGTGTGAGTATGTGATGAATAGAGTAAGTATGAGTATGTGATGAGTAGAGTGTGAGTATGTAACGAGTAGAGTGAGTGTGAGTATGTGATATGTGGCGTGGAGAGAGTGTATGGGATTTGTTGAGTGAGTGTGAGTATGAGGCATTAAATGTGTGAAAATATCACAATCCAGACACTTAGCCCCTATTATAAATGCTTGTAATGTCTGCTCCTTAGTCACCACGCATCTACTCAGTCACAAGACGATAAGTCACACCACAACAGCATATATCACGAATGAATAGTATGCTTCAATAATAACGTATTCAGAAGAATATGGCAGCCTAAGCAGCACGCAGTAACAATAAACACGAATGTGAACATTATAACTGTTAATGTTTTATAATATCTGCGATATAAGCTTTTTTGTATATTTCTATTTGCTTGTTTGTATGTGTCTTTGGAGATTAATTTTTTTTTATATTGACTATTTAATACGTGACTTTATAGAACTTTAAATCACACAACACAACATACACACAACAAAGGTCGAACATATGAAAGAAGGTCAGAAATCAAGATTTTTTGAATTATTAGACAGTGTTGTTGTTGTTTGCTAATGCCCACAATGAGTAGGTTTACTCTTGTTTGCGTCCTGAAAAGGACCTTAAGTGACGGGTTGCAGTAACTTTCCTCACATCCCGAGGGTTCTGATGAAGGTAGACCGGGGTCGTCCAGGCGGTTGTGCTATGCTTAGTTTAATCTGCATGTCGCTCACTACTACGAGATCACGTCGATCACTCACCTGGTTAGCCAGGCTACCTTAAAAATAGCTCGTTCCACGGAGAGCTACTAGGAAGCCGAGGTGAGGGTCTTAACCAGTATATTTTGCCTGACCAGACACACATGTCTGATCAGTATATTTTGCCTGATCCTGACTAACATGTCTGATCTGTATATTTTGCCTGACCCTGACTAACATGTCTGATCAGTATATTTTGCCTGACCATACGTTAGTCTTCCTCCCCATTAGACAGTATCAGCTTTGAAAATAACCAAATATAATCTATGAAAAGGATAATTCATTGAAATGACATCCACCAGGGAGCGTATCTGTACGTCTTGATTCTATTGTTCTTTCAACTCAAAGCATGGACCGACACCCTCCGCTGGCTTCCACCAAACGGAGCCGACATCAAAATACATTGCATTATTCCGTTTACCACAATGACGTTGCAATCCATATGAACACGCTTCATCAGCCATCTGTCATGGCAGGTTTAGAATGTAACAGTAGGTCTATTCCTTTCAGTCGAAGTACCTTCAATCTTATTTAATGGCAGGCCCAAGGAACTGTCAAAACGGGCAAAGCGACTCGCGATTTGACGGTTAAAACTGGCAAAGCGACTCGCGATTTGACGGTCAAAACTGGCAAAGCGACTCGCGATTTGACGGTCAAAACTGGCAAAGCGACTCGCGATTTGACGGTCAAAACTGGCAAAGCGACTCGCGATTTGACGGTCAAAACTGGCAAAGCGACTCGCGATTTGACGGTCAAAACTGTCCGAGTGACGAGAATATCCAAACTGGCAAAGTTACCCCGGGCGAGAATGTTAAAACTTGAAAATGACGAGCTACGGGTTTGGCCAAACTGGCAAAGTGACCCACGACTTTGAAAGATTGGTCACCTCTCATCTACACTAGTCGATACGATACCCAACGGCGACGATGAATACTATGTGTCAGTTGAATCTTCTAATTAAGGAAGAGCAGGTAATCGAAAGGTTTCGATACCATTCTTTCTTCAAAATATCTGTAAGGAATATATTTCTTTATATCGGGGGGATGAAATAAGAACTACTCTTTACATTGCGTGGCGACTGCAATGACGAATGACCTTTATTCCTCAGTTGTATAAATCCTCCTGGTGGACCTCAACATTGAGAATAAACATGGTAATGCTAGTTTTAAAATACGATTGCAAAGGTGAAAGGTGAATGGGGAGGGCTAGACTTCACCGCTTTTGTTTTCCACATATGGCTCCGTCTCTCTCAGCAGAAAGGTATCCCACCTGCTGACAGCATTGCACAAAACACGAACTCCGTAGCTCTAGCGATGAACCAATGGATCTTCGTAAAAATTGCCATCATGAACCAACACGCGCTTAGACCCGCTAGTACATCTTGCAATACGATTGCAAAACAGTTCTTCGATCTCTAATTTGCCCAAACCAGTACGCTATTTACTTTCTTGTGTGACTAAAGTGCCTTAACATGCATGTTTTACTTTTACCTCCGGCATTTACATATCACCAATGTATCATTGTTTACATGACGCCACAGTTTAACGTTGATATGTCTTGTTCTTGTCCCAGCTGGAGCATAGTGCCTATACTGTTGGCATCCTTTAAGACGTCTAAGCCAAAGTAATGTAAGTGTTTTTGCAGTTTCGGTAGCACCACGCTTTACACGATGTGGCTGCTAGCCCCATACACAACTCTTTTCTCTTTGTTAACTCTCTTCGACATGCATGCATGTGCAGTGGTCCTATTAATTTTTCTTCATCAAGGGACAGGGGACAGATTTATGAACACGTTGCTGCTTTGTAAGGACCTTATTCAATATAGGCTGTTGTTGCCTTTTACACGAACGAGGAAGATCACTGCTACATTGACAAAATCTGACTTTGACATGTCACTTCTTCGGGAACGTTTTGAAACCGTTTTGTCCTGGTCCAAAGGGCATGAGCCCATAGGCCGCTAGATCAACAACCAACCAACCAAACCGTTTTGGTTGTTCATGTAAACATATACTTTACATAACGTGATCTGTACACTTCAATAACTCGTTTTAAACACACACGCTACTAATTGAAAAGCCATTATTGTCCATTTACATTCAACGTAAATTAACCAAACCTCTACACCTCACGGTAGAAGAGGAGCGACTAAGTAAGAAAGTAAGTAAATTAACCCAAACTAAACCTTATCTGTCTGTCCGACATCCTCGTCAATGGGTTTATAATTTGCTATTATAATATTGTTTTGTAGACGTTCATGTTATTTCAGTTTTTCAATTCATATATTTCTTTTGTTGTAATAATTTATACGAGCTTCCTGCTATTTCGGTTAGTTGATATGAACATGTTTAGGCTATTTTATAATTAGTGCTTTCACACTACGTGAATACTTGATAATAAAGACTTCACGTTTGTATAATTTTAATTGTTATGTTGTCTTTTATAAATTGTGTGTGCTGAGATAGATAGATTTGGAGTGAAAGTATGTTAGAAAGAAAGACAGTGAGGGGATTAGAGGGTAGGAATGAGAGTCATTTGGGAATGTGTTAGGTGCGGGTATGAGAGACGGAGAGAAAAGGGGAATATTAGAATGAAAGAGAGAGAGAACAATATAATGTGCGTGTGTGTGTGTATGTGTGAAAGAGATATGGAGAGAGAGAGAGAGATAGATAGATAGAGAGAGAGAGAGAGAGAGAGAGAGAGAAAGAGAGAGAGAAAGAGGATGGTAGAAGATTTTATGGAAGTGGAAGAAAAAAGATAAATTTTTAGAAAGAATTAAATATGCAAGATCACGAAAGAGAAACAGGATGAAAGACCTACACCAGAGAAGCGATATGACTGTCCGGGTTGCTGAACATCTGACCTCTCGCGTGTGACGTAGTACAACGATACGAGAAGAAAGACAGAACTGAAACCAGCCACCCAGAATAGACTGAATGACAACCAGGAATTAAAACGAAGGAGCCTGAAACACATTTCATTTGGTCACGATTGAGCTCAGAAGAATAAAAGCCTAAGGCGCATACTTGGAATTTCATGGAGTGACAGAGTGACAAACAACGGTGTACTGGACCATGGCCATCTATAGTTTAAAAGGCCTACGGACTCATTGGAAAAATACTCATGAAACGTCACATGTTGAGGCCAACTAAATTACAAAACTCATCAGCACTCATATTGCGCAAAGGTGTAAAATCAATCCATACATCAACCACATAGAGACAAAAACAAAAACGAATCACCGCTGAGAGTGCTCCATTAACAGAATCCTGCCCCGAAACAAACTGAATACCCATCTTCTTTTATTTATTTACAGTTTACAAAAACCAGCGCTACTAATGAAACCAGTCTTTTTAAATGATTATCCCTTTCATGACAGTGAGTATTTTTGGAAATAATGTTACCCGTTTCTAACGAAATCTGTTCAGTTTCAGCCCAAAGCGCATGGGTTTTGAACAGTTATGTCAGCCTTCGATGCGTTCCATAGTTTAAAATTATGTGAGCAAGTACATAGGTGTAATAAATCAATCAAAGGAGATTAGGGCCGGGGGCCTATTCTCTTTGGCCTAAAAAGTACTGGGAAGGTATTGGCGATGGTGGATAAAGCTAGGATCAATACAACGCCATCGTCAGATGCCTATTTGTATACATCAATATCAGTCCCGTTACCGTTATTGCAGTTTGTCGAACCCACCACATGTCTCGATTTTTTGCCAGGGTATTAGTTTCAGCTATAGATCTCAAGCATGGACTGGACCCATGCATACACCGACGGCTCTGTAACAAACACAACACAGAACGGAGGGGTAGGTGTATTCCTGAGCCTACCAAATGGTAGAAAAACAGTGGCAACTGAAAAATACTCAAGCAATTTCAGAGCGGAGGCAGAGGCACTGAGGGCTGCAGTAGAAGAAATGGCGACATGCAACATAAATGAAAGCCATTTAGCCCTGCTTACAGATGCCCTGGCCGTAGTCACAGCACTAAAAAGCCAGAAAAATACTGAACTAAATGATTTAAGAGCAGTACTCTGTCAACTATGTCAGCAGTCCGCACCGAAAAGAGCAGTGGTACAGTGGGTTCCATCCCACTGTAACATCCAAGGCAACGAGGAGGCAGACAGACTGGCAAAAGAAGGTGCAAGACTACCACATCTAGATACTAGGGTGACATATGAAGAGTCAAAAAGGCTTATTAGAGCTAGATACGTGACCAAATGGGAGACAGAACATACTGGCTACACACAAAAATGATGCCTATTACCAGTTGAACAGAAGAGAGCAGGACGTGGTCTTCAGACTTCGCACTGGCCACAATAGACTGAGGTACCACCTATTCAATAAATTGAAGATAGGTGGCACTGACGAATGCATGTGTGGTACTGGGAAAATGACAGCTGAACATCTGCTGCTAAACTGCCCGACATACGAGGATCAGAGAGAGCAGATGTGGCCATCACTAGTGGCAACACTAGACAAGCTCTATGGCAGTGTCGACAGCCTCAGGATGACCGCTGCTTTTTTCGAAAAAATAAAGGTTGACGTCTGACAGCGTTCGAAGAAGAAGAAGAAGAAGAAGAAGAAGAAGCTATAGATCTTCCCGTGCATTCATTTATATTGTCCTCCATCTCGTTTTTTGGTCTCCCACGCTTTCTGGGATGGTCTTGGTCAGCCCCACCGATTTTGACATATGTTAATACCATGCTCATTTTTGTGTTTTTACTATAGTCAATACGGTTTTTATATTGACATAACTCCTTCCTAAAAATTCCAAGAACACTTTCGTTTATAACGCGTTCCAAATATGAAATGCCAAGAATTCTTTGCAAGCATCTTATATCCTGTTGCGCACATTTTACGTTTTAGGGCAGCCGCCAGAGTCCAAGTCTCACACGCGTAGAGGTTTACCGAGTTTACTATTGCATACATTAAAGTCAATATCGATTTGGCTTGGCTTGGCTAGGCTTCCATCGTTCTCAATCTCCCGCTACCAAACCCCGAAAGGGCTTAAGTAACTGAATGTAGTCCAGAGAACGGAATGCCCTGTGTCGTAGATTACAGCTTGATTGCGATATTTGCACCCTTCAGTATAATAATCCTACTTCAGGAAGCATTTTTTCGTACCGGATTAGCTTTCCCTCGTCGATCCCTTCTCCTTATCCAGTATGCCCTGCTGCAGCCTGTTATCCAGGATCACCGAGTGGAGGTGTAGACGTGTCTTGTCAGCTCTGGTTCGCTGGCCCTGACGCTAGCAGTCAGCCATGGGTCGCTGACCACTGCAGCTCATGCGCTGCTCGTCATCTTGATCCCAACTTCGTTTTAAGGCTAATGTTCTTGTCTTTTAATATTATTGTCAGGGTGACGATGTCCATCTCTGTTCTTGACTGAATTTTTGCCCTAGGCCCCTCCGCATTCATAACTGCTCCAAGATATTTGACCCGCGGAACACTTTCCAGAAGTTCACCTTTGATCATAATCCGGTTTAAAATACCCTCTGGATCGTTGATCATAATTTTACTGTTTATATATATATAAACATGAACGAAAAATATATTTCATACAGACAAGTTGATCTAAGAGCACCAAGAGCATAATCTTTTGTGTTTGAGACTGCCACCGAAATATTGACACTTAAATCGATTTGAACTCGTTTAGGCAAAACTTATGGAAGTAGTGCCCCATAGAATCTGGTAAATTAAGCTTTACTGGGAAAGTATAATCAATTTTCTTTCAAATACAACTAATGACTAGCAGCAGTAGTTTTTAAGATATAGACTGTCAAACAGGCCTGTGGTCAGTCCCGAAAAATGAAAAAAAAAAAAATTCAAAATGGCTGCCAGTTACTAGTGTCAAATTATTACTTCCCTAGAATTTAGTTATCACAACAAACAATGGGGGGTTTTCAAGCTTCCTAAAAAAATATAATATAATGAGTATTCCCCCATTTAATGCATATGGCAGGATATGTTACTCACAATTTTAGCTCATACAAATTGTAATTTTCAAAAAAGAAGTTTTGTGAGAATTTTGAGAAATAAAATAATGTGACGCTAAGATAAGAAGGAAAGTTAATAGGAAACGCTCAACGGTGATTGGTCTACCAAATGAGCAGATGTCGAACTATGTGACAATTTAATTAGTGGACTGTAGGTAAGGCCTGTTCCTATTCCTCTTCTTCTGTGTTCGTTCTCAATCTCTCGCTACCAAGCCCTGAACATGGCTTTACAAGTAGCAGGATGCAGTCCGGAGAACTGAATACTTTTGTTATTCCAAAGCACAATTGCTAGAGACAAAGAGGAAGGGTCTAGGCAGTGAGTTTGAGTTTTATTGTTCCAGAAACAATTATAATGTATATAATTTTCTTCATGTAATCAAATATATATATGTAATGTGTGTGTGAATTCAATGAACAGGTGGACTGTATTAGCATTGAGATGTTGGAAAAAGGCTGGCAGACCTGCAGCTGTTCTGTGGTGTTATGAACATGTCATTACCAAATTAGAAAAACAGCCACAACAAATGGTGTCAATATAAGAAAGGTGTAGCAGATGAAAGTGTGCATACAAACACACCAGTAACATACCTGCCGTTATTATGGCTAATACAAAACGAATATTTTAGGACCACGACAGGAATGAACTTACTAAAAAAGTGTATTGAAGGAAATACACAAAATGTCATTGATTGACTGAACAGTGCTTTCTTAAAATTATGTCCCAAGAATAAGAATCATGGTCTAACTATTATGAAAGCTGATGCTGCTATTGTAGATTTGTTCATAATGTTGGGACAAAATCTCAGTTGGTAATGGAGGAAATGGAATTACATACTTGAAGGTTACTGAGAGAGTCCTGTGAACACAAAAACATTTTATCGCAAAAAAGGAACTCACAGAAAAGCTATTAAGGCATCATATGCGTCTAAGGAGGGCAAAAACAAAGAGGATGAGATTTGTACTGATTGACTGGCAGGCAATTACTGCAGAGTTTATATCAGGTTGGAGGTCATTGATAAGAATCAAGGTATTTAATTATCAGAAAATGGTAAAAAATAGTTTCCTAAACTTTCTGCAGAAAACCGCAATGTATAGACGGTTTGTGTGAAAAATTTTTTTTCATAAAGCAATTGTCCTGCAACTTTGCACATATATTCTAAAAAAACCATGGCTTAACTGTGAATTATGGAAACCAAGCTATCTTACAATGTGTAAGAGTTATTATAATTTGGAGTATCACATTTTTTGGGACAAAATTGAGTGCCTATTTGAATTTTCGTAAAAACACAATCGTAAATGATGTAGCTTTGGCTGAAGTCTATAATGAAGGGATAATCTTTAACATCATTAAAAGAAAACATAAAGTGTGTATGATCAATTACACAGGAGAAATTACACACAGAGTTTTGCCATTTTATTTCCAATATAAATTTTGAGTATTACGTTTTCAAAGTTTCGTTTTAAATTAACATATGGAATGCTACATTACAATAAATGATATCACGATGTAGGGTGGTCATCTTTAGAACACCTGCCCATCCTTTATATGGAAATATCAATTTGTAATAAAGTTACAACAATTATAAAAATAATACCTCTTACTAGGTAGTACTCCTTTATTAAGGACAAGTAGCAGCTGAAAATTTAACTTCAAAACTATGCCTTAGGAAAGAACTAAAGTATGCAAACTTCTCAAATATAGACAAATATATTCTCGGGCTAATCGTGAGGACCATGTTTTTAAAGAGGAAGAGGGCTATTGAAGAAAAGGTGCGTTGTCGTTCTTTCTTAAGAGAGCAGTCATCAATGTGTTGAAATCATCCGACTATGAATAAGTGAAAAATTAACCAACATGTTTGCTTTCTGAAAAATATAAGTTTCCATCATCTTGGCAAAACGCTCATATTCAGTGCCACCACAATCAACTAGAAGATGGATCTCAGAACTGATTTGTAACCATTTACTATTTGCTCCGGCACCTATTTATAAAACTGAACTAATCCATCTGAAGTATGTACTTAATATGTACTATATATCGTGTGCTTTTACATGTTCACACATTTTTTTCAACGAAATGCCCAGTTACCTCTTACAGCTTCTAAAACACATGAACTACATTGCAAAAGGGCATTATGTGGAACCTGATGTAGAAAATATCACTCAAATTGAAGAGACGCATATGCCTAAATAAAAGACATTACACAAAAATTACAGTAAATTATTTCCTTAATGTACAAAATAATTTCTTTGCTAAGAATATCTAAAGAACTAGCCACTTTAAGAAAATGGCACTACCTGACACATTGTAAATTAGTAAGTCATTGGGACATTGAAAAGATAAGTTGAAGTACAAATAATCGCGCATATCGGTGTAAGGGTTATTCAGATGTTTGCAAGTGTGCACTGAAAGCGTAATATGAACACCTACAACTGGGAAAAACTTGCCAAAGACAGACTCGGCTGGAATCAGGCTTTGTGTGTTGGTATGCAGGCAGGGGAAGACAAGATGCACCAAAAACTTGCCAAAGACAGACTCGGCTGGAATCAGGCTTTGTGTGTTTGGTATGCAGGCAGGGGGAGACAAGATGTACTAAGACGCAGGAGTAGAAGAGGAATGTCATATTATGCCACTGCCAAAATCTAAGTGGTATTAACCCCTCACCCCACTACCTCTTTCCCCTGCCATCTCCTCAGCCCCAATCCCGAATAATGTACAAAGTAATAGTCTATTTTTCTATTAATTAATACACTTTGTTTGGTAAAAGAACTGTTTATGTGTTTTCATTTATATTTAATAAACTCTTAAATGGCATATTTTCAAATTATTTCCAACTACTGCTCTAAATATCATTCTAAATTAATTACAGAATAGGTGCAGTTCTGTTAATTAGTTTTGATTATATTACAAATTAAATATTTATTTTATGTTTTGGGCACATCGCGTTTTTGCTAACTCTGTCGGACTGTAAAATCGATTTGCCACTGGAAGTAAGATGCAGAGTGACTGTTTTCTGCCAGTAGGCGGACCAGAACATTTTAGGAACAATGTGGCGTTGAATGAACCACACACTACGAAAGTTCCATCTAGCATCAGTAGGAAATCTCATTTGTGGAACTCCCAAGGGGAAAGAGGCAACGGAAAACATGAATAAGAGACTTTGAGACAGTGTCTGAGAAAGGTTGTTGGGGTCACAAGACTGGACAAAGTACGAAACAAAATAATCAGACAGAAAGGGAGAGCAGCACCTTGCACGGAATACATGGAAAGGCAGATAATAAAATGTTTCGGAAACCTGCCAATGTTACCAGCTGCGCGCATCTACAATACTAGACATCAGGGTTTCAGAGCAAAAAGGCAGACCATGAACAAGATGGATAGATGGTGTCAGTGAGACACTAACGAAACAAAATGACAACAACATCTGCGATAAAGCTGGCGAAAATATACCTCCCCACGACGTCTAACTATATAAGTGGATAGAAGATCATGATGATGAGAGATAGGCGAATACAAGAAAACAGAGAAAGGCTGAAAAGTAACTGCTGGGGTCAAGATGACTTGAGCATGATTTGGTGAAGGGCTAAACACCCCAAGGTAAAAT